>CANJKZ010000738.1:2995000-3336103 GCA_947471745.1 Closterium sp. Naga37s-1
CTATGATGCATGCGGCTGCCCCCCATTTTCTGTGGCCGTTTGCGGTGAGGTACGCGGCGCATCAGATCAACCTCCACCCCAGGGTCTCCAGGCCGGAGACCTCCCCAGCCTTGCTGTGGACGGGGAAGGTTGGCGATGCGTCGGCGTTCCGGGTCTGGGGATCTCGGGCGTTTGTCCGCGACCTGTCTGCGGACAAACTATCCCCTCGTGCTGCTCCTTGCGTCTTCCTGGGGTTCCTCCCTGACGCGCCTGGGTGGCAGTTTTACCACCCCACCTCTCGCCGTGTTCTGTCCTCCCAGGACGTCACGTTTGATGAGTCGGTCCCCTACTACCGCCTCTTCCCCTACCGCACTCCGTCCCTCCCCCCACCCCCACTCTTCCTGGTACCAGGTCCCCCCCAGGTAGACCCCCTCCCCCCTCAGGGTCCTGCCCCTTCAGGTGTGTCCCAGGTAGACGCAGTCGAGCCTGTCGAGGTCACTGGTGACTCTGGTGCTGCTGAGGGTGCTGAGGCTGGGGGTGCTATACCTGGGGGTGCGGAGCCTAGGGGTGCTGGGCCTGGGGGTGCTACACCTGGGGGTGCTGAGCCTGGGGGTGCTGAGCCTAGGGGTGCTGAGCCTGGGGGTGCTGAGCCTAGGGGTGCTACGTCTGGGGGTGCTGAGCCTAGGGGTGCTACGCCTGGGGGTGCTGAGCCTGGAGGTGCTCCGCCTGGAGGTTCTCCGAGTGCTTCGTCTCGCCGGGAGCCACTTTCTCCACAGGAGCTGCGTGAGTGGTTTGCCCGGCGCTGGAGGCGTGCTGCTGGTGCTGGAGGTCCTTCGACTGCTGAGGGTGCTGCGGTCGCGGGTCCCAGAGGTGCTCGTCCTGGGTGCACTGGAGCTGGTGCTGCTGAGGGTGCTGGCGCTGAGACTACCGCTGGCAGTCCTACTGGGGGTGCTCCTGGTGCTGCTGGAGGTTCTGGAGCTACTGGTGGTGCTGCTGGAGCGGGTGCTCCTGCTGAGGGTTCTGGTGCTGTCCCTGCTGCTTCTAGCGTCGCCGCGCGGCCTCGACCGTACTTCGTGCCACTCCTGCAGCAGGTTCTTGGTCTTCCACCTTCTACTGGTCCTCCTCCTCCCTTAGAGTGTCCACAGCCTGTCTCGTCCCAGCTACAGTTGCAGCCTACCTCCCCTTTGCCTGCTCCTTCTCCCTTCACTGGTCCTACTGGAGGTCTGGCTGAGCGTCGTGAGCCTGCGTCTCGCCCTACGTCGCCTGTCCGTGCTGCTCGCACTAGTGGTCGCGGTTCGCGTCAGCGTCCTCCTCCTGTCCCTGGCACGCACCGGATGTCTCTGCGTCCGTCCACTGCTCCTCTGTGTGCCCCTTTGCCTTCTCCTCCTGAGTCCTCTCTTCCTGCTCTTGCCGACCCGGAGTCGGACTCTCTTCGTGCTGCCAGTCCTACTGTCACGCGTCTCCTTGCTACTGTTGTCACTGACCCTTCTTTCGAGTCTACTGCTGCGTCTGCTCTAGTTACTGAGCTCGTCGACTTTGCTGCTCGCTGTCGCTTAGACTACGCTGCTAGTCTTGTCGCTGAGTCTGAGTCTGTCTGTCCTCCGTCCGTCGGGGGTGAGTGTGCCCTTGGCACGGACGTCCTTGAGGACAGGCAGGAGGAGTTCCAGTGTCTGGCAGCTGCCTCACCTCATCTCGTGTCCGTACTGCTTACCCCTGAGGGAGACCCGGATGCACTTGACATCCCGACTCCGCGCTCTTACGCGGAGGCGATAGAGGGTCCCTACTCCTCTCAGTGGCAGGCAGCTATGGATGCAGAGATGGCTTCCTGGAAGTCCACAGGCACCTACGTTGACGCTGTCCCCCCTCCTGGGGCGAACATCGTCAGTGGCATGTGGATCTTCAGGGTGAAGCGGCCGCCGGGTTCTCCGCCTGTCTTCAAGGCGCGTTACGTGGCTCGTGGCTTCAGTCAGCGGCAGGGAGTTGACTACTTTCAGACCTTCTCCCCCACCCCGAAGATGACCACTCTTCGGGTACTGCTGCACGTTGCTGCTCACCGTGACTACGAGCTGCACTCTCTTGACTTCAGCACAGCTTTCTTGCAGGGCAGCCTGCACGAGGAGATCTGGCTGCGTCGCCCACCTGGCTTCACTGGGTCTTTCCCTTCTGGTACCCAGTGGAGTCTCCGGCGTCCAGTCTACGGTCTCCGCCAGGCGCCACGTGAGTGGCACGACACACTGAGGACTACACTTGCGGCTCTTGGGTTTGCTCCTTCTACTGCCGACCCGTCGCTGTTTCTACGCACCGACACCTCTCTGCCGCCGTTCTACATCCTCGTGTACGTCGACGACTTGGTCTTTGCCACAGCTGACACTGCTGGACTCGCCTACGTGAAGTCCGAGCTGCAGAAGAGACACACGTGCACAGACCTAGGTGAACTGCGCAGCTACCTTGGCTTGCAGATCACCCGGGACAGAGCACGCCGCACCATTACCCTGACTCAGTCACACATGGTGCAGCAGGTCCTTCAGCGCTTCGGCTTCACGTACTCCTCGCCTCAGGCCACTCCTCTGTCTACTCGCCACTCGCTCTCAGCTCTGCCTTCGGATGAGTCCGTAGAGTCGAGTGGCCCGTACCCAGAGCTTGTTGGCTGCCTCATGTACCTGATGACCTGCACACGACCTGAGCTTGCATACCCTCTTAGCATTCTGGCACGCTATGTTGCTCCTGGGAGACACAGACCAGAGCACATGGCTGCAGCGAAGAGGGTGTTGCGCTACTTGTGCAGTACGTCGGGCATGGGGCTAGTGCTTGGAGGGCGGAGTCCAGTGGTCCTCACTGGGCACGCGGACGCTTCTTGGGCTGACGACCAGGCTACGCAGCGGTCGTCACAGGGTTACACCTTCAGCCTTGGTTCCGGCTCTGTTTCGTGGCGGGCTACTCGCTCGTCTTCTGTTCTTGGCTCGAGTTGTGAGGCTGAGATCTACGCCGGGGCCATGGCTGCACAGGAGCTTCGCTGGCTCACCTACCTGCTGACCGACCTTGGAGAGCCGCCTCGTTCTCCTCCAGTCCTGTACGTAGACAACAAGGCCATGCTGGCCTTGTGTCGAGAGCAGCGACTGGAGCACAGAACAAAGCACATTGCTCTCCGCTACTTCCTTGCTCGTGAGCTACAGCAACGTGGTCAGTTGCGGCTTGCGTACGTGGCCTCTGAGGCCAACACTGCTGATGTCTTCACCAAGGCACTTCCACCTTGTGATCATCAGCGCTTCTGCACTCAGCTGGGTCTTGTGCCCGTCTTGCCTCACTTGCTCTCCTCTTGACCTTGCCTGTACTCTCACATATATGTATACCTGCTCTTGCTTGTCTAGCTTTATATATATGTGTGTACTCTTGCATGTGAACTGGCCGTGTGGCCTTGACCCTGTGCTCGGACTGTGTGGTGACTTTGTGATCCACCCTGAGCTTGCTTTGCTTTACTTTGCTTGACTGGTCTTGTGACCCCTTGTTCTCCCCCACTTTGCCTATGGGGGTGTGTCAAACATTATAGCTTATGCTGTTGTGTAGGCTATAGTGGGGTATCCCATAGGGGGTACAACCAATTAGGGTTTCATATTTGTACTCACTTCATTTCATAGTTCATTCATTCTTGTTCAAATCTTCTCACGCTGTTTTTCAAAGGGTACAAAAAAACTTACACTTTCTGGCCTAGGGTAAAAAATCCTGTACCTTCTCTGTTTCATTCATTTGGTCAGTATTCTAACCATTATCTCAACAATTATAAGCACATGCAAAATTTTATTTTTCAATGCTGATTAAAACGGTAACGAATTTAAAATTTCTAGCGAGTCAACACCCCTATTTTCACTTTGTTTAACTTTCGAGGACCTACTGGTTGCGCATCCAGTTTGAGTTGGCACGCGGGCAAAATGACGTGCCAAAGCTCTGTGCACCGTAAAAAAATCGCCCTCGCGAGCAGGGCCTCAGATTGGTTTTTGGGTACCCTAGTGTCTCTAGGAGGGTAACACTGATTTTCAGTGTCGTCTAATGTGAAACACTGATTTTACAGGGTTGTTAGAAATAAAACGCTGATCAATCAGGGTTTCTAAAACTTCAACACTGATCAGCATAGTTGCTTATACTGGTATGTTGTCATAACACAGCGAATCAGACTGCCCTTACTTTACACTTCCCAAATTCTGCCAGAATTTTGCTATTTCCGCGTCTGATTGGTCAGAAATCTTGTCTGACCAATCGAATAGGACAATTGTTAACAATTGTTTTTTATCTCTGGTTGTGTACTTGACTCAGGGCTGACTTTTCGAATAAAACCACTCTGATTTTTTTGGCCCCCCAATTTTTTTTAGTCTGAGGCCCATTTTCCAAAAAGTGAATACTCTGATTTCTCAGGAACCAGAGAAGTATAACTCTGAAAATTTTATAATTCAGAGACTAACGAACCTTTTGCACAAGTTCGGAGGGATGGGTTTTCCTCGAAGTAACAGGTATGGCGAAGGGGAGTTCGTACTCTGTAGTATGAAAACTCATTATCCGGTAAGCAAGTTCTCTGAATTTTTCAGTATCGAAAAAACCATTAGTCTGAAGCACTCATTTTTCAAAACCAGCCAACTCTGAAAAATCAGGAATGTCAGGAAAATAGTCTAAATTTCAGACAATCAGACTAAAATAGTCTGATATCGTCAGCCCTGACTTGACTGATGATTCGGACTTGGTGTCAAACTTATATGCTATAGTCTTTCTAGGCTGTAGTGGGGTAGACAGTATGGGGTACAGCTTTCTAGGGTTTCATATTTGTACCCAACTCATTTTCTAGTTCATCATTCATTCCTCATTTCTTCACATGGTATAGAGCAGGTTCCCTAGTGGGAACTGTTCCTAGGGCCCACCACTGAAAATCGATAAAAAAAAAAAAAAAAAATCG
The DNA here is from genome assembly GCA_947471745.1 of Closterium sp. Naga37s-1. Classification (NCBI taxonomy): domain Eukaryota; kingdom Viridiplantae; phylum Streptophyta; class Zygnematophyceae; order Desmidiales; family Closteriaceae; genus Closterium; species Closterium sp. Naga37s-1. Next base: position 2,999,919 of record CANJKZ010000738.1, read on the forward strand.
TTACGCGCATTCGACCTCGCACATTCGTTACGCGCTGTCGCAGCACAGCAAATTCGCCCAATCACAGCAGATTTGCCCTGACACAACAGCAGATTCGCGCGCCCTGTCAGAGCATGTTTCGCCAGAAATCCCCTTGGTGCACGGTCCACGGTGACCAGGGCTCTCGTTATCAGGGTAAAATACCCTGATTGCCCTGACTGGCGGCCGCTTTTTTCAGTTACCCTTTCCAGGAAGGGTAGTGGGATTTTTACCCTAGGCCAAAAAGTGTAAGTTTTTTTTTACCCTTTGAAAAACAGCGTAAGGGATTTGATTCTCTGACTGTACAGGGTACGTCACAACTACACTAACACCGAATGCTCCGTATCGAAACGAAACACTATTCGAGCACCTGCAAAATACTCCCCAACAGCAAGAGTCGAACAAGCGACCTAATGGATCTATTGGTAATCGCACCAGCTGAGCAACCACTAACAAACTGTATGCTTTATATTATTTAGATTTTAACACTAGAAGAGTTCCCTGCCAAAACAGACTATTAGTTTTTTTACCCTGTATTTGTCAGGGAACGAATTTTTTTACCCTATGAGTCAGGGTTGGGACTACCTAGAACCCTGATTAGAAAGGGTGGCCCAAAACCAATCGAGAGCCCTGACGGTGACGGCGCGCCAAAATAAGGAGTTTTCGGTTTCAGGGTAGACCCCCTGATACAACACTGACTCGTCAGTGTCCTCAAACACAAAACACTGGAAAATCAGAGTTCGAATTAAAAAAAACACTGAAACATCAGGGTCGTTGAAAAAAAAAGGCTGATACATCAGGGTCATGATAAAAAACGGGGGTCAAACTTCAGGAATTCAGGGTAAAATTCTTGACATCTGAGGCCCTGCTCGCAAGATTCTGATTCTGGACCTTGTAAAATTTCGATTTGATTCAACTTACGAGACTGAAGTGTACAATTTGGTACGTTGAAGTTTTATTTCTGTATTTGTCATTATATAAGCGCCGGCGCTTATGACCGATATTCAATATCAGCGCTCCCCTTAACAAAAAACTGATTTTATTATAAGCGCATATGCGCTACTATCCGGGGTAATATAATATGGTATATGTATTTAGAGCCCCAGATTGTACATTTTGTTATTGCCATTTCAACGGAGGCGAAATGTTTGAGCGTCACAAAGCAGAATAGCGCGCTAGTGGTATTCTGCCAACACACACAGGCAAAGACACATCATGTCACTGGACGCACAGCCAGTCAGGTCTTCGCGAGTCAAACGAAGCGAAATTGAAAAAAGACTCGCTGCAAAAAAAGACTCGCTGTTGTTTTAAACAAGATTTCAAATTAAAACTGTAAGTGCGCTTATAATAAGTAAAGGGATTACAGGAGGGGTGCTTATAATCGAGTTTCGGCCATAAGCGCCATGCTCCATATATAAGCGCCGGCGCCTTTAATCGGACGGCGCCTATATCCGGGGCCATACCGTACATTTTGGTATGAATTTGAACTAAGCAGGTGTGCAGTGCACCGAAATTTAGAAGCTCCTCCGCTATGGGGTACTACCAAAGAGTTGTTGTTTAGGGCGCTGAACGTAAGAACCTCAAGCACAGGAGTAGCAGTGGCGTGGTCAGATTGAGTGGAGTTAGAGCCAGGGGAAGGGAATGAGGTTGGCGATGGAGGAGAAGGGGGCGAGGAAGCTGTTGGGGTAGTACATGGCGACCAGGGCAGGGTCAGTCACGATGCCTGGCAGTGCCCACGCTATGCGCGGCCCCACCGACCCGGGGCCACTGTTGCCTTGCTCGATGTACGTAGTAGTGTTGTACACTACACCATTCCAGTCCAGCCAGCCAGTTGTATTAATCTGAGGAAGGGGACACAAACAGCGATTGCATAGTTGCGACGATGGGTGGGGACGTGCAACGATCGTGGCATGGCAGAAAAGGTGACTGTACAACGAAGAGGAAAAGAGGAGGAGGGGAGAGCTGCACGTACCACGTTGCTGATTGTGGTGTTGATGACAGCCACTCGCGCATAGGGCTTCCAGGGGCGGCCGAGGTACGTCTTGTTGACAAGGTCGCCCTTGATGACGGAGTTGAGGATCACGATGCCCGTGTTCTCCGTGTAGTTGGTTCGCCCCGACGCCGTGAGCGGCGCTTTGGAGTGCGAGCGGATGACAAACGTGCAGTTGTCCAGCACAGCCGCGCCGTTGCCAAAGACGAAATCCACCGTCCCGTTGACGTAGCAGTTACGGTAGTACTGCCGCCCACCATGCGTGTAGAGTGTGTCCTGCCAGCCGAGGAACTCGCACTCGTAGAAAGCGGCGTTGTCGCCCGTCTGCCTGAACGCCACTGACTGGTTCCCTATCTTCCCCGCCGTGTTCTCAAAGCGAATGCCGATGGCTGCAAAGCCACTCGCCTCCACAGCTGAGGGGGGAGAGCGGGGGGAGGGAGAAGGGGAAGGTGGGGGGTGGAGTTACACAGGTGGGGAGCACATCAACAGAGGGAATCAAGAGGAAGGTGGAGGCACAGGTGAGGAAGCACAACCAGCAACATGCAGAGTAGGTGGCGAGGCAGGAAGGAGAGGAGCGTGGGAGCGTGTGAGCGTGCGCAGTTGCCTACCAGCAGTGGCGGACTGGAAGGTGCCGACAGTGGCATTGTCGTTCCAGGAGATGATGGTGGATGCGGAAGTGAGCCCCAGGAGGGTGACGTTCTTGCAGGTGGAGTTGACCAACACCTTCTCACGGTACAAGCCCGGCCGGATGAACACCACGTAACGCCCCTTGAACCCCACCGGGTACGCATTAATCGCATCCTGCTCGCCCCAGAGGAGCACACACAAGGCCCACACACAGAAATGTAAGGGCGAGGAGAGCATACAAGTACTGTGAGAGAGAATTCCCCTTCCTGCAAGCGTACGCACACCCTCGCAACACTCACTCTCTCACGCACGCACCTGCACGGCGAGGAAGTCCCCGGAACCATCCTGTGCCACGGTGACCGTGGGGGTGATGCGCGGTGCGGGCGGTGGGGGAGGCGGCGGAGGGGAGGGAGGAGGGGAAGGGGGAGGGGATGGAGGGGGAGGAGGCGGGGAGGGAGGGGGAGGGGAAGGCGGAGGGGGAGACGGAGGTGGAGAGGGAGGGGGAGGGGAAGGGGGAGGAGGGGAAGGAGGGGGAGGGGAAGGCGGAGGGGGAGACGGAGGGGGAGGCGAAGGGGGAGGGGGGGAAGGAGGAGGGGAAGGAGGGGGGGGAGAAGGAGGAGGGGGAGAGGGAGGCGGAGAAGGAGGCGGAGAAGGAGGGGGGGAAGGAGGAGGGGGAGGGCTGGGGCCGCCAGGGTGCATCCAGCCAGTGGTGTTGAAGGGCACGCCAGGGACCCCAGCAGTGTTGTTGGCTGAGGTGGGGCTGCCGCCGCCAGGCATGATACCAGGATTGCCAGTAGTGCTGGTTACGGGGATGGAGTTGTGGGGATTGGCCACCGTGATGGCACCGACTGTCCCTGTGCCAGCGGTGGCTTGCAGCAGGCGGCGGCGGGTGGGCGAGGGCGAAGGCACGGCAGCGGCAGCGCTGTCGCCTGCTGCGATCATGACCGCCATGTCCGCTGCTCGCCCCAGCGCCTCCATCACCGACGCCCGCGTGTCCATCGCTGCTTCCTGCACAAACCAAAGCCGCGAGTACAACTTCATGAGTACCTTACAAGCACTTGAGAACGGCAGGAAGAGCTTTCCCAGGAGGCAATCTGGGCGACCATGACAGCGCCATGCCGAAATGATGGCTGCTTCATAGCACAGCGGTCATATGCCGTGTGCACAGAGCAGAAGCAGCAGCGGCGGCAGGGGGCTGCGAGGCACGCACCTGGAGGGCGTTGACGCGCGGGTCGCGGGAGCTGCCCGGCGCGAAGAGGTCGAATCCCTCGGCGCAGTCGAGCGCGAGCGTGACAGCGTTGGAGAGGTGGATGCGCGGCAGATTCACGTCCTCGCCGCCGCTCGATATCATCCCCGCTGCCTCCTCCACGCTCTCCGCCACCAGCGCCATCTGCCACACCACACCGCACACCGCGCTCCGAGCGTTAGAACGCACGGGCCACATAGAACACGACAATCATTGTGACGGCACTGTCATGTAGAGCAAGGCATCCATGCCAAGGAGCAGAATCTGGAAGCATCAAGCTTGAACGGAAAGGGGTCGCCTCACCTGATCCACGCAGCTGCGCGCCAGCCCGGACCAAGCCTCCCCGTCCGTTGCATTCTCCAGCGCCGAAGCGCGGAAATGCGCCTCGGCCACCTTGGCCTTACCGGCCGCCATGTGCGCCTGGGCTTCGCGCGACTTCAGTTGGAACCTGGCGGCCCGCCACACCACCAAGTCCCGCATGCGCACTCCCGACGAAGGCTCCGCGCGATTTCCGCCATGCGCCACGGCGGCATCCGGCTGAGTAGCGTCGGTGGGCCCTTGGTTAGCGCCTGGGCGGCCGGCCGCGTCCACAGGTGCTTGGTCGCCGGGGGCGCCTGCTCCTGCTCCTGCGCCTGCTCCTTCTCCTGCGCCTGCGCCTGGGCCTGCGCCTTCGCCTGCGCCTGCGCCGGTGGGCCCTTGTTTCTTCTCTCCGCTGCCTCCGCTGCCGGTGTTAGCGGGTCCTTCGCCGGAGCCTGCGCCAGCGTCGGGGGGTCCTTGGTTGGCGCCCCCGCCACCTGCATTGCCGGTAGGCCCTTGGTTTGTCGCTCCGCCAGCTCCGCCTGCGTCGGATGGGGGTCCTTGGCCGACGCCTGCTCCATCTGCGCCGGTGTTGGCGTGTCCTTGGCCTGCGCCACCAGCGCCACTGGCGCCAGTGGGTCCGCCGCCTGCGCCGGTGTCGGGGAGGCCTTGGTTAGCGGGAGCGCCTGCGCTGCCTGCGCCGCCTGCGCCGCCGGTGGGGCCTTGGTCTGTTGCTCCGCTGCCTCCGCCGTTGGCCAGTGCTTCGCCTGCGCCATTTGCACCGCCTGCGCCAACTGCGCCGGCACTGGCGTCGGGGGGTCCTTGTCCCACGCCTGCGCCACCTGCGCCCGCGCTTCCTTCGGCCTGCTCGATCAGCGAGCGATCGTGCTGCGCACCGGCGGTCGCTCCGCCGCGAAACCACGATTGCGGAAGGCCGAACAGGCCGAGTCTCGGGGAGGTTGTGAGGCGGCGGGAAGAGCGGAACATGGTGGGTGCGGCCGCTGCCGCTGGCAGAGCTGCGGGGCAAAGGAGAAGAGCCGCCATGGCCGCTACGAGTAGCGCCGTTGCATGATGGACGGTCATGGCTGACACGTCAACGCCACGTTGGGTCGTGCGGGCCAGGCTGCCGTCGTGACGCGCTCGTGAGAGTGCTGCCGAGTGGGGACAGTTGCTTCAGGATAGCAACGTTTGAAGTCCGTAAATGAGATTGCTGTGAAAAGACGAGTTTAAGGCTGATGTCGCAGCAGCTTTGTACTCGGAGAGCGACTGTAACTCGGACTCGCGCTTACAGTGACCACTTCGCACAGCCAGTTGTGCCTGTCACTTGGCGGGAAGACTGTCAGGCGGTAGTCCGCGTTGCTGCTTGCTGCTGGGCCGGCTAACTGTCGCTGCGACATTTGAAGTCACTACCGCTGACCTTCGAGAGAATTACCGCGGCATGGGCTTTGGTTTCGTGAAAATTTTATATCACGCTAAAAGTTTTCAAAAACCCGAAACTCATGCAATCCACCTTTTATCCCGCGCGTTTCGCGCTCGCGTCATTTCGCTTTATATAAACACTTTTATGGTTGTTTTTTTTTTGTTTCCGTTTTGTCGGTGGGCAGTTCGCTGGTTGACGTGGAACTTCACCGCCACGCAGTGTCAACCGATTGGTCATTTCGTCCCTGACAGTGTGGGATGCAGGTTCAGCCAAGCTCGAGCGTGAACAGGTTCGTCAGCGTGTTTCGGTTCAAGTTTCAGAGAGTGGAGGCTCGTGGGGTTGAACGTGTCGAGACTCGATTGGTGAGAGCTATTTAACCATGTGGTTGTGGGTGTTGGGCGTGTGTGCAGAAAACGTAAGCCTTCCGCACCAAATTCAAATGATAGGCGTGTCGGGCGCCTCGGTTATATACTGTCGTTCTGAACACGCTTCCACGTGCGTGTTCAGAACGACAGACACGTCATGCTGGACCGCTTCAGACTTGGTGAGTTGGCGTTGCTTTCGCCTGTTAGTGACAGGTCCGTGTTTATATATGTTTATCGCGCCATATTTGAATTGGTATGCCACATGTCATGTTTTGATTTGTTCAGTTGTGTTCATTTCATGTTAATAAACGCGCCAACGCTCTGAACACAATTTTGTCACCGCGATTTCTGACGAAACGCCATGGTCACAAACACCCCCAAGATGCTGCCAACTGGGTCTGATAGGTGATTTGTTGTTGTTCGTAGCTGTGATCCAAACTGTCATGGATTTTGAGTCCACTCTGCACCAACACCAAATGTCGTTCAATATGTCGTTCAAACCAGCCTTCACGTCGCATCCCAAAAATTCCTGGGCTTGGATTACCACCTACATATTGCGATGGGCTAACATGTTAGGCTGAGAAATAGCCCTTAGCAACTTTTTCAGGACTAAGATCGGGTGTTGATGTAGAGTTGTAACAGCGGAAGTCTTTAGTGAAGAGTTGATGTGAACCACCTTGTGCTGATTTGTGAGAACAAGATAAGTTGATAATAGCAAAGAGATACAGGCCTTTTATATGATTACAAGGAATATGAAAAGTTCTACTTTAACTGTTTTGCTGTTGCGGTTCGATACAGTGCCGACTCGGGTAACTGCTCTGTAACGAGTCAGTTATGTGTCCTTGCTGTCGCACTGTGCATTTCGTCAGGTCAAAGGTCGGGGACCTTTGACCTTCGCGTAACCTCCGACAGTTGACTCGCGTGTTTCTTCGCTGTAGTCAGTTCCGTTTTGTGTCTCAGCTTCGATACGACAGAAGCGCTATAAATCACTTGTTTCCAACATAACATAGCTGTAGTGGCAGAAGCACAATGGCGGAACCACCGCTTAGAGGGCGTGATATGTATGACATCATTCTAGAGCAGTTTGACGTAGAGTTTGAGCCTGAGGAGGGGCCTACTATCAATGATAATGCTGCCATTCGTGAGGGTAACTGGTACTCCTCGCGAGATCATTGCCTTTTTGCCTTACTTGATGATGCGGTGGTGCATCGATACGGTTTCTACATGAAGTCTACCAGGAGGGCATCGGCGCTTGCCTTGTGCAAGAGTCAGAAGCTTGGTTTGGAGCCGGACTGTCCCTGTCGGTGCAGCTATGCTCGCATACAGCGAAACAGGCCGTGGCAAATCGTACAGCTGTCCGATCCCACGGAGCACACTTGCGACCGTGTCTGCCGGGGGCGATGGTGGCCGGAAATGGGGCGTAAGAGGAAGTGCCTTTGGCGTAAATTCGGCAACTTCATCCGTGCAGCGCCTTTCAATGCCCCTTGGGACTATGCCAGGCAGATTCAGGCCTGCTCTGGTCCGAAGTTAACATACAACAACGCTTAACGGTGAGCGTACATCCGTAATAATCCAAACATGTTTTCATCGTCTCTAGTAACAACTCTGTAGATCCCTCACTTATGTCCCGATTCCACCCAATCATTCCACCTTCGCCGGCTGAAGGTCGGGTGTCAAACATATATGCTTAGTTGTATCTAGGCTTAGTTGCATCTAGGGTGTATGGGGGCTAGCTTTAGGGGGTACACAATTCTTCTCGACATTCTACTTGTACCCCCCCCCTCTTTCCTAATCATCATTCTCGTCATTCTCGCTACTCTCTAATATGGTATTAGAGTAGGTTACTATTGGGCCCACCACCTGCTATTTCGTTCCTAGCCCCGCGCCCCGCCCGTACCACGCCCGCGATAGGCCTGTACCTAGCCTGCGCCCGGCCCAGTCTCCTGCCCGCGCCTGGCCCGTACCTAGCCCGCGATAGGCCCGTACCTAGCCCGCGCTCGGCCCTGTCTCACGCCCGTGCCCCTAGCCCGCGATCGCGCCGTCGACACCCGCGCCCGGCCCCGTTCCTAGCCTGCGCCCCGTCGACGCCCGCGACCAGCCCGTACCTAGCCCGCGACCCGGCCCCTTACCTAGCCCGCGCCCTGTGGACACCCGTGCCCGGGCCCCGTACCTAGCCGCACCCCGTCGACACCCGCGCCCGGCCCCGTACCTAGCCCGCGCTAGGCCTCGTTCCTAGCCCAGCGCCCGGCCCCGTACCTAGCTCCGCGCCCGGCCCCTCTTCCCTAGCCCGCGCCAGTCGACGCCCGCGCCCGGCCCAGTCCCTCGCCTAGCGCCCGGCCCCGTACCTAGCCCCGGCCCGTCAACACCCACGCCCGGCCCCTTGTTTGGCCCCTCGGCCCCGTGTGTTTGGCCCCTCGGCCCCCCCCCTAGGCCCCTCGGCCCACATTTAGGCCCAGCGCCCGGCCCCGTACCTGCCCAGCGCCCGGCCCCGTTCCTAACCCGCGCCCGGCCCCGTACCTAGCCCTGCGCCCGGCCTCGTGTGTTTGGCCCCTTGGCCCCCCCTAGGCCCCCCGGCCCCTTGTTTGGCCCCTCGGCCCCTAGGCCCCTCGGCCCCAATACAGAGGCCAGCACCCGGTCCCGTACCTGCCCAGCGCCCGGTCCCGTACCTAGCCCGCGCCCGGCCCCGTACCTTGCCCTGCGCCCGGCCCCCTTGTTTGGCCCCTCGCCCCAGCCCCTCGGCCATGTGTGTTTGGCCCTTCGGCCCTCCTTAGGCCCCCCCGGCCCCTTGTTTGGCCCCGCGGCCTCTAGGCCCCTCGGCCCCAACTCAGAGCCCTGCGCCCGACCCCTTGTTTGGCCCCTCGGCCCCGCCCCTCGGCCCCGTGTGTTTGGCCCCTCGGCCCCCCTTAGGCCCCCCCGGCCCCTTGTTTGGCCCTGCGGCCCCTAGGTCCCTCGGCCCCAACTCAGAGCCCTGCGCCCGGCCCCTTGTTTGGCCCCTCGGCCCCGCCCTTCGGCCCCGTGTGTTTGGCCCCTCGGCCCCCCTAGGCCCCCCCGGCCCCTTGTTTGACCCCGCGGCCCCTAGGCCCCTCGGCCCCAACTCAGAGCCCTGCGCCCGGCCCCTTGTTTGGCCCCTCGGCCCCGCCACTCAGCCCCATGTGTTTGGCCCCTCGGCCCCCTAGGACCCCCCGGCCACCCGGCCCCTTGTTTGGCCCCTCAGCCCCCTAGGACCCTCGGCCCCCCTAGGCCCTCCGGCCCCTTGTTTGGCCCCTCGGCCCCACCACTCGCCCCTCTTGTTTGGCCCCTCGGCCCCCTAGGCCTCTCGCCCCCCCCCCCTCCCCCCCCTAGGCTCCTCGGCCCCTCAGCCCTCTTGTTTGGCCCCTCGGCCCCTAGGCCCCTCCGCTCCGCCCGTCGCCACTGCTACTGCTGCTCCTGAGTCCTGTGCCACTATGGCGTCGCTTAGAGATCTCCCGTTCGACCCGGAGGGCAGACCTGTAGCATTTGACACGTGGCACGACGATCTGCAACTGTACCTACTGAGCGATAGTAAGGACAGTGTCTCACTGTTTGACCACGTGTCCGGTGCCGCTCCAGCTCCTCCCGCCACAGCTGACGTTTCGACTCGTTCCCAGTGGCTGTCTCGTGACGCTACTGTCTGCTTGGCCATTCGCAACCACCTGCCCGCGACCGAATGTGCTCACTTTGGCGAGCACAGGACAGCACAGGCCTTGTACGACGCTGTCGTTGCTCGCTACTCCTCCCCTGCCACTGCTGGTATTGGCAGGCTGCTACTGCCCTACCTGTTCCCTGAGCTGTCGGCTTTTGCCACAGTAGCCGACCTGGTTACCCACCTGCGCACTAGTGACGCTCGCTACCGCGCTGCCGTCCCTGCTGAGTTCCTTCCCACGAACCAGCCCCCCATGTTCATCACCCTCTACTTCATAGTTACTCGCCTCCCTGACTCCCTTCGCTCTGTCAGGGACCACTTCCTCACCCTCGACCCCACCTCCCTCACTGTTGACCTCCTCGAGCAGCATCTCCTCGCAGCCGAGACTAGTGCAATTACTGTAGGTGCTGCTCGTGGCACTCCGCGCTCACCCTTCTTTGAGGGGTGCTCCCCCTCCCCCCTTTCCTCCTCCTTCGCCTCTGCTGCTGCTGCAGACGTCTGTGTTCCTGAGGAGCTCGGTGCTGCTTCGACTAGTACGAAGCGCCGCAACAGCAAGGGCAAGGGTGGCCGGGGTAGTGGAGGAGGCAGCGGTGGTGGTGGAGGTGGCAGTGGGAGTGGTAGTGGGGGCAGCGGTAGAGGAGGCGGAGGCGGTGGAGGTGGTGGCGGCGGTGGGACCGGTGGCGGCGGAGGAGGCTCTGGTGGCGGCGGTGGAGGCAGCGGAGGGAGTGGCGGCAGTGGAGGCGGTGGGACCAATGGTGGTCGGTCTGGACCTCAGCGTGGAGGCCCTGGTGGTGGTCGGGGCCAGCAGCAGCTGCGTCGGAGCGAGACTCAGACGCCCCAGCAGCTCCGTGAGTGGTTGGTTCAGCGTGGGGCGGATGAGGGTAGTGAGACCTGCCCGTATGTCATTCGCACGGGTGCCCGTGCGGGCCGGACATGCGGGAGGTTTCACACTGAGCGCCGCTGCTTTGCCCGACTTGACGACGCCTGGCGTACTGAGTTTGGTGAGGACGTCGAGAGCCCTCACTGGGCGGAGTTGCTTAGGTCGGGAGTTGCTATCTTTGACCTAGACTTTGATGTTATTATCTCTGCCATGTATGCTTTGTCTTTTAGTGCTGAGGGTGACTGTTACTGGTGTGTGCCGCCTGACCCAGGTATAGCCGCTGCTGCTCTAGGTGCTAGTGCGTCTGGTACTCCCCCTGGTACTGCGCCTGCTGAGGCCCTGCACACCTTCACGTTGGACTCCGGCGCCTCGCGCTGTTTCTTTCGTGACAGCACCACTCTCACTCCTCTTCCTGCACCTGTTCCGGTCAGACTGGCTGACCCCTCTGGGGGCCCGGTCGTTGCCAGTTCCTCCACAGTCCTTTCGTGTCCGGCGGTTCCTTCCGGCTCACTGTCAGGTCTTCACCTCCCCTCGTTCTCTACGAACTTGGTGAGTACCGCTGCCCTTCAGGATGCGATGGTCACTACCACCACTCCTGGGGGTCAGCGTGTGTCGATCTGCACGTGCACACGGACGGGGCGTCACCTGGCTACGTTCACTCGTCGGCCAGGGTCGAGTCTGTACACACTGGCTACTGAGCCTCCTCAGGTCGCTGCGTCTGCTCAGGTGTCCGCGTCAGGTCAGGTAGCCGCCTCTTGCTCGTGTCGCCTTCTGTTGCACCAGACTCTTCTTTGGCACCACCGCCTGGGTCACCCCTCCCTGCCACGCCTTTGCGGCATGCACTCCCGTCTCCTTGTCTCTGGTCTCCCCAGGTCTCTGCCTCCCCTGCCGCCCTCGCCTGCCCCGCCCTGTCTTCCTTGCGTCGAGGGGCGGCAGCGCGCCGCTCCTCACTCCTCCTCGTTTCCCCCGACGATTTCTCCCCTGCAGACCCTCCACATGGACGTGTGGGGCCCAACCCGCGTCAGTGGACAGGGCCGCGAGCGCTACTTTCTGCTGGTAGTTGACGACTACACGCGATACACCACAGTCTTCCCCCTTGCGCAGCAAGGGTGAGGTCTCTGCTGTCTTGATCCCTTGGATCCGCACAGTCCGTCTCCAGCTGCGCGAGCGGTTCGGCCAGGACCTTCCTGTCCTGCGTCTGCACTCTGACAGAGGTGGTGAGTTCTCCTCCGACCTCTTGCGGGACTTTTGTCGTGGGGAGGGCATTCGCTAGTCGTTCACGCTTCCGGACTCCCCTCACCAAAATGGGATTGCTGAGCGCCGCATTGGCTTAGTCATGGAGGTCGCTCGTACCTCCATGATCCATGCGGCCGCTCCCCATTTTCTGTGGCTGTTTGCAGTCCTGTACGCTGCGCATCAGCTCAACCTTTGGCCCCGTGTCTCCTTGCCGGAGACCTCGCCCACACTGCGTTGGACGGGGAAGGTTGGCGATGCGCCGGTGTTCCGGGTCTAGGGTTCTCGTGCCTTTGTTCACGATACGTCCGCGGACAAGCTCTCCGCCCGCGCCATTCCCTGCGTCTTCCTTGGCTTTGTCCCTGACGCGCCTGGTTGGCAATTTTACCACCCCACCTCGCGCCGTGTCCTCCCTTCTCAGGACGTCACGTTCGACGAGTCGGTTCCCTTCTACCGTATCTTCCCCTACCGCTCTGCCCCTTCCCCGCCCCCGCCGCTCTTCCTTGCTCCCGGTCCACCTCCGGTAGACCACCTCCCGCCCCAGGGTCCTGCTCCCTCGGGAGTGTCTCAGGTAGACCCTCTCCCTAGTACTGCGCCTGTTCAGGTAGCTGTCATCTCAGGTGCTGCTCCAAGTGCTGCGTCTGGGGGTGCTACGTCTGGGGGTGCGGAGCCGGGGGGTGCGGGGTCTGAGGGTGCTGGGTTTGGGGGTGCTGAGTCGGAGGGTGAGGAGCCTGGGGGTGCTGAGTCGGAGGGTGCGGAGTCTGGGGGTGCTGAGCCTCGGGGTGCTGCTTCGTCTGGAGGTCCTGCTTGTGCTTCACCGCGAGTGTCCTCGCAGCAGCTGCATGAGTGGCTTGTTTAGTGTGCACACCGTCGGAGTGGAGCTCCTGGGGCTGGCGAGCCTGGAGACACTGGAGCTGGAGGTGCTGCTGTTACTACTGGAGCTGGAGACCCTACGGAGCCTGGAGCAGCTGGCGCTGGAGGCGCTGGAGCTGGTGTAGCTGGAGTTGGAGGCCCTGGCGCAGGAGGCGCTGGAGCTGCAGCCGCAGGAGCTGGAGCAAGCATGCAGGTATATATATAGATCAGAGTACAGGCAGAGTCAGGCAGTAAGTAAGTGAGGCAAAGTAGGCACAAGGCCTAACACAGTAACAAAGCGCTGATGATCACCAGGCGGAAGTGCCTTGGTGAAGACATCAGCAGTGTTGGCCCGAGTGGCAACGTACGCAAGACAAAGCTGACCACGCTGCTGCAACTCTCGAGCAAGGAAGTATCGTAGAGCGATGTGCTTCGTTCTGTGCTCCAGTCTGTGCTCCTGACACAAGGCTATCATGGCCTTGTTGTTGACGTACAGAACTGGAGTAGAACGAGGCGGCTCTCCCAAGTCAGTCAGCAGGTAGGTGAGCCAGCGTAACTCCTGTGCAGCCATGGCCCCAGCGTAGATCTCAGCCTCACAACTGGAGCTGAGAACAGAAGACGAGCGGGTAGACCGCCAAGAGACAGAACTGGAGCCAAGGCTGAAGGTGTAACCCTGTGACGACCGCTGTGTAGTCAAGTCGTCAGCCTAGGAAGCGTCTGCGTGACCAGTGAGGACAACTCGAGCACGTCCTCCAAGCACGAGCCCCATGCCCGACGTACTGCACAAGTAGCGCAACATCCCAGTGCACCTTTCGGTGCCTACCGGGAGCCACGTAGCAAGCCAGAAGGCTGAGAGGGTATGCGAGGTCAGGTCGTGTGCAAGTCATTAGGTACATGAGGCAGCCCACAAGCTCTGGATACGGGCCACTCGGCTCTACGGACTCGTCCGAAGGTGGAGCTGAGAGCGAGTGACCGGTAGGCAGAGGAGTAGACTGTGGCGAGGAGTACGTGAATCCGAAGCGCTGAAGGACCTGCTGCACCATGTGTGACTGAGTCAAGGTAATGGAGCGCTGTGCTCTGTCCCGGGTGATCCGCAAGCCAAGATAGCTTGTAAGCTCACCCAGGTCTGTGCACGTGTGTCTCTTCTGCAGCTCGGACTTCACGAGGGCGAGTGCCTCAGTGTCAGCAGTAGCAAAGACCAAGTCGTCTACGTACACGAGAACGTAGAACGGCGGCAGAGTGGTGTCAGTGCGTAAAAACAGCGACGGGTTAGCAGTGGAAGGAGCAAAACCAAGAGCAGCAAGAGTCGTCCTCAGTGTGTCGTGCCACTCACAAGGTGCATGGCGGAGACCGTAGACTGGTCGCCGGAGGCTCCACTGGGTACCGGCAGGAAACGACCCAGTGAAGCCAGGTGGGCGGCGCAGCCAGATCTCCTCGTGCAGGCTGCCCTGTAGGAAGGGTGTGCTGAAGTGAAGCGAGTGGAGCTCGTAGTCACGGTGAGCAGTCACGTGCAGCAGAACCCGAAGTGTGGTCATCTTCGGGGTAGGGGAGAAGGTATGGAAGAAGTCAACTCCCTGTCGCTGACTGAAGCCACGTGCAACGTAACGCGCCTTGAAGACAGGTGGAGAACCCGGCGGCCGCTTCACCCTGAAGATCCACATGCCACTGACGATGTTCGCCCCAGGCGGGGGAACCTCGTCGACGTAGGTGCCTGTGGACTTCCAGGAAGCCATCTCGACGTCCATGGCTGCCTGCCACTGAGAGGAGTAGGGACCCTCTATCGCCTCTGTGTAAGAGCGCGGGGTCGGGATGTCTGGTGCATCCGGGTCTCCCTCAGGGGCGAGTAGCATGGACACGAGATGAGGTACAGCAGCGGCAAAGCACTCAAACTTCTCCTGTCTGTCCTCAAGAACGTCCGTGCCAAGAGCACACTCACCCTCGACGGACGGAGGACAGACCGACTCAGACGCAGACTCAGCAACAAGACTAGTGGCAAAGTCTAGGCGACAGGCTGCAGCATGTTAGAACCAGGAATGGAATGAATGAACTAGAAAGCAGGTGGGTACAAGCTGGAGACCTAAAAGTGTTGTACCCTATAAGAACTACCCCACTACAGCCTAAACAGACTATAACATATAAGTTTGACACCCCCATAGGCAAAGTGGGGGAGAACAAGAGGTCAAAAGACCAGTCACGAAAGGCAAAGCAAGCTCAGGGTGGATCACAAAGTCACCACGCAGTCTGAGCACAAGCAAATGGCCACAAGGCCAGTTCACATGCAGAGTTATATAAAGGAGAGCAAACAATACAGTGATCACAACCTAGCAAGTATAAGCATGCAGGTATATGTATAAAGAGTACAGTACAAGCATAGTCAAGAAGTAAGCAAGTGAGGCACAGTAGCTACAAGACCTAACACAGTACAGAAACGTTGATGATCAGAAGGCTGAAGTGCCTTGGTGAAAACATCAGCAGTGTTGGCCTGAGAGGCCACGTAAGCAAGGCGAAGCTGGCCACGCTGCTGCAACTCTCGAGCAAGGAAGTAGCGCAGAGCAATGTTCTTCGTTCTGTGCTCCAGTTTGTGCTCCTGACACAAGGCAAGCATGGCCTTGTTGTCGACGTACAGAACTGGAGAAGAACGAGGCGCCTCTCCCAAGTCGGTCAGCAGGTAGGTGAGCCATCGTAGCTCCTGTGCAGCCATGGCCCCAGCGTAGATCTCAGCCTCACAAATGGAGCTAAGAACAGAAGAAGAGCGGGTAGATCGCCAAGAGTCAGAACCGGAGCCAAGACTGAAGGTGTAACCCTATGACGACCGCTGCGTAGCCAAGTCATCAACCCAGGAGGCGTCAGCGTGACCAGTGAGGACAACTCGAGCCCGTCCTCCAAGCACGAGCCCCATGCCCGATGTACTGCACAAGTAGCACAACACCCTCTTCGCAGCATCCTAGTGCACCTTTCGGTGCCTGTCGGGAGCCACGTAGCGAGCCAAAAGGCTGAGAGGGAATGCAAGGTCAGGTCGTGTGAAAGTCATCAGGTACATGAGGCAGCCCACAAGCTCTGGATACGGGCCACTCGGCTCTACGGACTCGTCCGAAGGTGGAGCTGAGAACGAGTGACCGGTAGGCAGAGGAGTGGACTGTGGCGAGGAGTACGTGAAGCCGAAGCGCTGAAGGACCTGCTGCACCATGTGTGACTGAGTCAAGGTAATGGTGCGCTGTGCTCTGTCCCGGGTGATCCGCAAGCCAAGATAGCTTGTCAGCTCACCTAGGTCTGCACGTGTGTCTCTTCTGCAGCTCGGACTTCACGTGGGCGAGTGCCTCAGTGTCAGCAGTAGCAAAGACGAGGTCGTCTACGTACACGAGAACGTAGAACGGCGGCAGAGTGGTGTCAGTGCGTAAAAACAGAGAAGGGTCAGCAGTGGAAGGAGCAAAACCAAGAGCAGCAAGAGTCGTCCTCAGTGTGTCGTGCCACTCACGGGGTGCCTGGCGGAGACTGTAGACTGGCCGCCGGAGGCTCCACTGGGTACCGACAGGAAACTGTTGTGTGATGCAATCATATGCATTCACGTCTGTCTGCCTCCCATCATGTGTTCGTGCGTTGCATGCATGGTGTGAGCGTATGCAAGAATTTGTGTTTTGTGCGGTTTGGTTTTTCTGAGTGTGTGTGAATGTTATTTGGCTTGAGCAGATATCTGAAGTGACTCCTCTGCTCAAGAGCTTTCTGACGAACCAAGTATCGCTTCAATCGGAGCACGAACAAGAAAGTTACGAACGTTGGAAGTTCGTATGCTTTTGATATTTGGTTGTGGTGACTATGGGAAGTTGTGGTGTTGACTCCATAAGGAATATAGACTTTTGGGGGTTGGGAAATTCGTCAACATCACTGTAGATGCTGCCAAGTGGTTGGGAGGTGCCAAACCAGGTTGGCAAGTGTGGCCATGTTGGGCAAGGTGGATGGCATGGGTTGGAAAGTGACAAAAGTAAAAGTGGGGTTCCTATAGGGAAGGGATTTGGTGTGCTTATGGGGTTTCCTTGGTTGGGAACTCCTTGGGGACCTTCCCTCTCGTCCTCCTCTTCCCCTCCCACCTGGTTAATTGCTACTCCAACTTTTTTGTGTGAACTTGTGAGATCATTGTTATTGAGTTACGTTTTCTATGGCAGCATACCCCCTAGTGCACCGAAGTTCATAACTCGAGTTATACTCTATATTTTGATACTATTCAAATTGGGAAAGATAGCCACAGTCAAGGGCTACAACATACACGAGTTTGAAAGAATTCTAATGGTGCGTTAATCGTCGACGACGTTTCTTGTGACGACGACTTTTCTGTCCTGAATTATAGTTGACGATTTTAAGATATTTCGGCCCTTAATCTTCATAGACTCCGTCCTTAGTCTCTAACAAGTGGTATCAGAGGTCATTAAGGACTTTGTGGAGAGTCTACTGAAGTGTGAAGACCCTCCTAGACCCACCATGGCCTGTGGGCGTGCCTAAGTGGAGTTCTGGAGGTTGCATGTGACTTCCGCTAAGGGGAAACTCTGCCGAAATTTCGTTGGCGCCGACACTTGTGGAAATTGAGTGGGACTTCGGTGTGGACAGCAAGGGGGGAGCTGGAACCTGTGCTTGGGAGTAGAGGAAATGAGTGAAGGGAGTGGAGATGCAGCTGAGAAGAGGAATGAGCCGCCACCATCCAAGATCGAGGCATTGGATGGCTCCAACTATGAGGAATGGAGCGGGCGGATGCGGAGTGCATTTAAGCGCTACAAGCTGCTGAAACTTGCGATGGGAGAAGAGAAGATGCCGGAGGAAGGCGACGCCCGCGATCGGTGGATTGAGAAAAGTGCGGTGCTGTACGACCTAATCCTTCAATCGGTCAACAACGATATGTTCCAACACATCAAGGATTTGGTGGAGTTGGATGATTCCGGACCAAAGGCGTGGAAGCTACTGCGCGACGTGATTCAGCCCAACACGCTGCCGATGGTGATTTTGTTGGAGAAGGAGCTGGCTGCCCTCTCCATGCGACCGGGCGATGATGTGAAGCCGGTCCTTGACAAGATCAAGGACACCTATGCGAGGATGGCAGCGGCGGGCAGCAATGTGTCGCAGATGCAGCAGTGCACCAAGATTACCTCGGTGCTCGACAACTCATGGGACAACCTCATCCCCACCCTCAACACTCAGCTGGACCAGTGGACACCTCAGTGGCTACGGCAGCAGATTCTGCAGGAGGACTTCCGCAGGCGCCACACGGGTGGTGGTGCTGCCAACAAAACTGCTGAGGGGTATGGAGCTGCAGGAGGCAGCAGAGGAAGAGGGGGTGGGAGAGGCCGAGGCCGTGGGAGAGGCTTTGGCAGAGGGAGAGGCCGAGGTGACTACAATGAGGGGCATGGGAGCTCTGGTGGAGGGGGGAGCACCCGAATGGAGGGTGCGTGCTGGTACTGCAAGAAGGCTGGACACCCATGGTTCAAGTGTTTCAGCCGACCTGAGGGATGGGCGCCTCCAGGCATGAAGCCGCCAAGTGGTGAACGTGCACGAGGTGGCGCTGTGCAAGGTTCAGGTGCACAAGGTTCAGGTGCACAAGGAAAAGCCAATCCTGGGATGTTCCTCATGGTTGAGGATGTGAAAGGGAGTGAGAGTGATGTGGGCTCAGTTGGGAAGGTTGTGATGCACCCCCTCACTCACTGGGTGATAGATTCAGGTTGCACAAGTCACATGACCCCACGGGCAGATTTGCTTGACGAGGTAAAGCCCCCTGGGAAGATCAAGTTTGTGGCTGCCGCTTCAGGTGCTTTGCTCCCTGTGATTGGTGTTGGGAATGCCAAGGTAATGGGAGACAATGGGGGCCTTGTGGGGCTGGGGAATGTACTGCTGGTTGAAGGTTTGTCCGCTAACCTCCTCTCTGTGCGCCGGCTGCAGAAAAGCACGGCCAAAGTGACCTTCGGCCCAACCAGCTGCCGTGCAAAGCTTGGGAAATTGCTGCTGTGGGATTTGGAGGAGAAGAGCAGCTGCATCAAGGACCTATGGCAGCTGCCCATCATCCCTTGGAATGGGAAACCACCAGCAACGGCAGCGGGTGCAGCAACGGCTAAAACAACTGCGGGAGGAGAGGAGACTGCACCAACCGATGGGGCCCTAGATGCAGTCAAGAAGGTGCAGCAGTCACAGCAGCCACATGGTGAGGTGCTTGCTGGTGTGGATGCAACTGCTGCATGGGCAAAGGCTTCATCTGGGAATGGTGATGCCGATTGGGAGACGTGGCATGAGAGGTTGTGTCACATAAACATTCCTATGCTGCAGAAGTTAGTGAAGGATGGGAGCTTGAAGGGGTTGGAGGTGAAGGGGGCAGCAAAGGAGATTGGGAGCTGCCCTACATGCCTTGAGACCAAGTTCACAAAGTTTCCATTCAGCAGCGGCACGGGACCAGCTAAGGCCCCGCTCGCACTTGTGCACATGGATGTGGTGGGCCCTACGAGGGCCCCTTCTCTCTCGGGCAGCCGCTACTTCTTAACCATTGTGGATGACCTCACACGTGCGGTGTGGGTGTACCCTCTCAAGACTAAGGGGGAAGTGGCAGCGGCTGTTCTTAAGGAGTGGATGCCGAGAGAGAGCGGACACAAGGTGAAGGTGATCCGCACTGACAACGGGGGAGAATTCATTGGCGCTGATTTTGAGGCGGTGCTGAAGAAGAAGGGGATCCAGCATCAGCTCACGGTTCCCTACAACCCTCAGCAGAACGGCGTGGCTGAGCGCTTCAACCGGACCCTGCAGGAAGGTGCTCGCACTCTCCTTGGGCGTGCAGGGCTGCCGGATCCGTTTTGGGTGACTGCATTGCGGCAGGTCGCCCTTGTGAAGAACAGGGTGTTGGCGACTGTGGGGGACAAGCAATGGGTCCCCTACACCAAGTGGTATGGGAGTGCACCAGCAGTCAACATGCTGAGAGCCTATGGCTGCATGGTGGTGTTTCATGTGCCTAAGGAGAAGAGGGGAAAGTTGGAGGCTTCTGGGAGATGGGGAGTACACTTGGGGCTTGCTAAGGATCATAAGGGCTGGTTGATATGGGACTTGACCAGCCAGCAGCTGACTGTGTTAAGGGATGTGAAGTTCCTTGAGTCCTTGTACTACAAGGAGTGGAAGCAGCAGCAGCAAAAGCTTCCTACTACACCGCTGATCATTGAGGCCGATGAGGTGCAGCGGCCTTCGAGGCAAGTGCAGGTCACTGTCTCAGATGAGGAGATCTCTGGAGTGACTGAGGATGGGGGAGAACCTGAGGTGGAGGAGCAACAGCAGCAGCAGCAAGATGCTCCACCACTTGCCCAACGTCCGCTTGACCGTCCTAGGAGGGATGTGCGCCCTCCTAATAGGCTGACCTATCCTAGTTTTGGAAAGCCAAAGGTGGTACGGGCTGGGAGTGCGGCTGAGCAGTGCGATGAGGATGAGATAGCACACTGCTACTGGGCAGCCGTCCCTGAGCCCAAGACGCTAGCTGAGGCCTTGAGTGGGCCCGATGCTGAGAAGTGGAAGCAGAGTGTGAAGGAGGAGTGTGACTCTCTGCTGGAGAATGAAACGTGGGAGCTGTGTGAGCTGCCTCCTGGGAAGAAGGCCATTTATTCCAAGCTGATCTTCAGGCACAAGTACGGACCTGATGGGGAGCTGACCCGCTACAGGTCAAGGATTGTGGCTAAGGGGTTTCAGCAGACAAAGGGGAAGGATTTTGACGAGATCTTTGCTCCTGTGGGGAAAGGGACTACACTGAGGGTGATGTTGGGAATGGCTGCAAAGCGCGGATGGAGGATCAAACAGATGGATATTACAATTGCTTTCCTCAATGGGATCATTCTGGAGGAGCTGTACATGCAGCAGCCTGAGGGATTGGATGATGGGAGCGGCAGGGTGTGCAGGCTCAAGAAGGCCATCTATGGCCTGAAGCAGGCTCCTCACGCATGGTACCACAAGTTGGAGGAGACACTGCTGGCTGGGGGTTTCAAGAAGAGCGAGTGTGATCACAGTTTGTTCCTGCTGCAAGAGAAGGAGCAGTTCCTCATGCTCCTGGTGTATGTGGATGATATCCTCGCCTGATATCCCCCTCCTGCTGCAAGAGAAGGAGCAGGTCCTCAGCACGAGACACAGGCGACACAGGACGCGACTCAGGCTCACGACGCTCCGTAAGACCTCTAGTCGGTCTAGAGTAAGGAGAAGGAACAGGCAGTGGAGAGGACGGCTGTAATTGCGACTGTGACTATACAGGCTGTGGACTCAGTAAAGGAGGAGTAGGACCAGGAGAAGGCGGTAGACCAAGAACCTGCTGAAGGAGCGGAACGTAGTACGGCCGCGGCCGCGCAGCGCCTCCAGAAGTAACAGAGACAGCACCAGTACCCTCAACTCTAGGGTCTCCAGTAACAACTCCCGCAGCACCACCAGCCTCAGTACCTGCAGCTCCAACGCCTGCAGCACCACCACCCCCAGCAGCTCCAGTACCTCCACTGCGAGCACCTCCAGGACCAGCGGCTCCAGCAGCTCCAGCACCAGCAGCTCCTCCAGTAGCTCCAGCACCAGCAGCACCTCCAGTAGCACCAGCACCAGCAGCACCTCCAGTAGCTCCAGCACCAGCAGCACCTCCAGCACCAGTAGTACCTCTAGCAGCACCAGCAATAGCAGCACCTCCAGCAGCACCAGCACCAGTAGCACCTCCAGTAGCTCTAGCACCAGCAGCACCTCCAGCAGCTCCAGCACCAGCAGCGCCTCCAGTAGCTCCAGCACCAACAACACCAGTAGTACGGCGACAGCGCCGAGTGTACCACTCACGAAGCCGCTGCGGAGAGAGGGGCTCCCGCCGCAACGGGACACCCAGAGAACCTCCAGACTCAGCACCCCTAGACACAGCACCCCCAGGCTCCACACGCTCAGGCTCAGCACCCCAAGACTCCACACGCTCAGGCTCAGCACCCCCAGGCTCCGCACCCCCAGTCCCCGCACCCACAGGCTCAGCACCCCTAGCAGCACCTGAGTCGACAGCTACCTCGACGAGCTCAGCAGGGTCTACCTGAGACACACATGAGGGGGCAGGACCCTGAGGGGGGAAGGGGTCTACTGAAGGAGTACCTGGTGCTAGGAAGAGCGGCGGGGGGGGAAGAGAGGCAGTGCGGTAGGGAAAGAGACGGTAGTAAGACACCGACTCGTCAAACGTGACGTCCTGAGTGGACAGAACACAACGCGAGGTGGGGTGGTAGAACTGCCACCCAGGTGCGTCAGGGGGGAAGCCAAGGAAGACACAGGGAACAGCACGGGAGGACAGCTTGTCCGCTGAAGTATCGCGGACAAAAGCTCGAGATCCCCAGACACGGAACGCGGACGCATCGCCAACCTTCCCCGTCCACCTCAGAGTAGGTGTGGTCTCCGGCAAGGAGACACGAGGCTGAAGGTTGATCTGATGCGCAGCGTACTGAACCGCGAACGGCTACAGAAAATGGGGAGCAGCCGCATGGATCATGGACGTACGAGCGACGTCCATGACCATGCCAATGCGGCGCTCAGCAATCCCATTTTGCTGTGGGGAGGCCAGAAGCGTGAACGTCTGGCGGATGCCCTCCGCACGACAGAAGGCCCTCAGGAGGTCGGAGGAAAACTCACCACCTCTGTCTGGGTGCAGACGCAGAACAGGAAGGTCCGAGCCGAAACGCTCGCTGAGCTGGCGACGGGCACCGCGGATCCAGTCGATCAACAGCTCAGTGACCTCACCCTTGCTGCGCAAGGGGAATACTGTGGTGTAACGCGAGTAGTCCTCAACGACCAGCTGGAAGTAACGCTTGTGACCCTGTCCACGGACGCGGGCTGGGCCCCACACGTCCATGTGAAGAGTCTGCAGGGGAGCCCCTGTCGGAGGAAACGTGGAGGAGTGAGGAGCGGCGCACTGCCGGCCCTCGACACAAGGAACACAGCTAGGGGCAGGCCCCAGAGGAAGGGGAGGGAGGGACCGAGGGAGACCAGAGACAAGGGTACGGGAGGCCATACCTCGAAGACGAGGCAGGGAGGGGTGACCAAGGTGGTGGTGCCAAAGGAGAGTCTCGTGCGACAGAGGACAACACGAGCAGGGGGCGGACGCAGGACTAGGCCTGGACGCGGCAGCAAACACCTGACTAGACGCGGCTACCTGACCAGACGCAGAGACCGGAGGAGACGCAGTAGTCAGTGTGTACAGACTCGACCTAGGCCGACGGGTGAACGTGGCCAGGTGGCAGCCCGTCCGAGAGCAAGTGCAGTGGGTCACACGCTGACCTCCAGGGGCAAACTGGTCAACCCACGCGTCCTGGAGGTCAGTTCCACTCACCAGGTTCGTAGATAACGAGGGGAGGTGGAGTCCCGACAGCAAGCCCGACGGGGCCGCAGGACACGGTAGAACTGTGGAAGAGTGCGCAAGGACTGGACCCCCAGAGGGGTCAGCCAGGGAGACTGCGACAGGCCGACTGAGCGGCGTGAGTGTGGTGCTGTCGCGAAAGAAAGAGCGCGAAGCACCAGAGTCAAGTGTGAAAGTGTGCAAGGCCTCAGTAGGTGCAGTACCAGAGAGAGCAGACTCACCAGCACCTGGAGCAGCAGACTCACCAGCACCTGGAGCGCACTAGCACCTAGAGCAGCAGCCTCAATGCCCGGGTCGGGCGGGACACTCAGGTAACAGTCACCCTCAGCACTATCAGTCAAAGCATACATGGCAGCAAGGATAGCATCGAAATCAAGATCAAAGATAGCCACATTCTGCTTAAGCAGATCACCCCAGCGAGGGAGCTCAACAGCGTCAGGAAACTGAGCGCGCCAGGCGTCAGTCAGGCGACCGAAGCAGCGCTGCGCAGTGTGTGGTAGCCCACACGTCTCCCCACGACGGCTGCTGGTGCGGAGAATGTAAGTGCAGGGACCAGCACCCCTAGACCTCCCACGCCCAGCGTACCACTCACGAAGCTGCTGGGCCGACGGGGTCTCACGGGAACGCGGCTGCTGCTGGCGCTGGCTACTACCATAGCCTCCACGCTGCGCGGCTGCACCTCGACCAGCACCACCGCCACCGCCACCTCCGCCACTGCTGCCGCTGCCTCCACAACCACTGCCGCTGCCTCCACCACCTCCGCCGCTGCCTCCACCACCTCCACCACTGCCACTGAAGCCCCCACTCCCAGCACCACCCCCACCTCCACCGCCACCCCCTCCGCCTTCGCCGCCGCCCCCGCCATCCCCTCCACCACCCTTGCTCCCCTTGCCCTTGCTGTTGCGGCGCCTCCCACTAGGAGCAGACGCAGTCGCGACCTCCTCAGTGCCAACGAGGTCAACAGCAGCAGCAGAAGCAACAGAGGGGAGAAGGGGGACAGGGGAACACCCCTCAAAGATAGGGGTGCGACGGTCGCCGCGAGAGGCACCTACAGCTAAGATACTCTTCTCATCTGCAGCAAGGCACTCCTCTAGCAGGTCGACAGTGAGCTCGGTGGGGCAAAGGGAGAGAAAGTGGTCCCTGACTGAAGCAAGGGAGTCAGGGAGGCGGGTGACTAGGTAGTAAAGGGTGATGTACATTGGGGGGGGGGTTCTTGGCACAGAACTCAGTGGGAAGTGCAGCGTGGTAGCGGGCGTCACTAGTGCGAAGGTGAGTAATGATGTCAGCGACTGTGGCAAAGGCGGCAAGGTCAGGGAAAAGGTACGGCATCATGAGGCGGCTGAGGGCAGCAGTGGCAGGGGAGGAGTAGCGCACAACTACAGCATCGTACAAAGACTTAGCAGTCTTGTACTGGCTAAAGTGCGCGCGCTCAGTTGGCGGCAGGTGACTGCGAACAGCAAGACGAGCAACAGCGTCACGAGTGGTCCACTGCGAGCGAACCGTACTGTCAGCAGTGGCAGCAGGTGCAGTAGAGACACCGGACGTGTGATCGAAAAGGGATACCCCATCCCTAGAGTCACACTGAAGAAAGAGCTGCAGGTCGTCAACCCAAACGTCAAAGTCAACTGCACGCCCCTCAGCATGAAAGGTAAGAACAGTAGAGCTAGCCATAGTAGCAGTAGTAGCAGTAGAAGAAGTAGCAGCAGGAGCAGCAGAGGCAGCAGAAGCAGCAGTAGCAGCAGGCGCAGTGCAAGGAGTAGGGCAGCGCGGCTCGGTAGGGCGGCGCGGCTCGGCTGGGCGGCGCGGCTCGGTGGGGCGGTGCGGCTCGGCTGGGCGGCGCGGCTCGGTAGGGCGGTGCGGCTCGGTACCTGGCGGCGCGGCGCGGCAGCAGGCGGCGCGCCGCGGCAGGGCAGCAGGCGCGGGGCGGCGCGGGTGCTTACCAGGGTCGGGTGCAGGGCAGGGCCGCAGCTGGCGGTTTTAGGTCAGAGCCGCGACAGCAGGGGCCTTGGCAGCAGGGGCCGCGACAGCAAAGGGGCCGCGACTTCAGGGGCTGTGACGGCAGAGGCCGCGATAGCAGGAGGGGCCGTGACTGCAGGGGCCGCGACAGCAGCAGGTGCAGCGACAGCAGCAAGGGCCTCGGTAGCAGTAGGGGCCGTGACAAAACAGGGGCCGCGACAGCAGGGTCAGCGACAGCAAAGGGGCCGCGACTGCAGGGGCCGTGACGGCAGAGGCCGCGACAGCAGGAGGGGCCGCGATTGCAGGGGCCGCGATAGCAGCAGGGGCCGGGACAGTGGTAGGGGCCGCGACGGAAGTAGGGCCGCGACGGCAGCAGGGGCCGCGAAAGCAAGGGGGGGGGGGGGCGC
The DNA here is from genome assembly GCA_947471745.1 of Closterium sp. Naga37s-1. Classification (NCBI taxonomy): domain Eukaryota; kingdom Viridiplantae; phylum Streptophyta; class Zygnematophyceae; order Desmidiales; family Closteriaceae; genus Closterium; species Closterium sp. Naga37s-1. The sequence continues at coordinate 3,025,225 of CANJKZ010000738.1, forward strand.
GACTGCAGCGGGGGCCGCGTCGACAGCAGAGGCCGTGACGGCAGCAAGGGCCGCGACGACAGTAGGGGCGGCAATGGCAGTAGGGGCCGTGACGGCAGTAGGGGCAGGCGCGAAAAACGCGCTTCGGGCAGGGCAGGAAAAAAAAAGTTCGTGGTGGGCCCTAAAAGAAACGTTCCCACTAGGGAACCTGCTCAGAATACCATGTTAGAATCAGGAACGGAATGACTGAACTAGAAAGCAGGTGGGTACAAGTAGGAGACCTACTTGTACCGTATAAGAACTACCCCACTACAGCCTAAACAGACTATAGCATATAAGTTTGACACAGCAAAGTCAACAAGCTCAGCAACTAGAGCAGACGCAGCAGTGGACTCAAACAAAGGGTCAGTGACAGCAGTGGCCAGAAAACGCGAGACAGTAGGACTAGCAGTACGAAGGGAGTCAGACTCCGGGTCCGGACCATCTGGAAGAGAGGACGCAAGAGGAGACGGCAGAGGGACACGCTGTGGAGCAGTGGAAGGACGCAGTGTCATAGAGTGAGTGCCAGGGACAGGAGGAGGAAGCGGACTCGAAACACGACGACCAGCGCGAAAAGTGCGGACAGGCAACGCAGAACGAGACTCAGGTGACGCAGGACGAGACTCAGGCGACACAGGACGCGACTCAGGCTCACGACACTCCGTAAGACCTCTAGTCAGTCCAGAGTAAGGAGAAGGACCAGGCAGTGGAGAGGTCGGCTGTAACTGCGACTGTGACTGGACAGGCGGTGGACTCAGTAAAGGAGGAGTAGGACCAGGAGAAGGCGGGAGACCTAGAACCTGCTGAAGGAGCGGAACGTAGTACGGCCGCGGCTGCGCAGCGCCTCCAGAAACAACAGAGACAGCACCAGTACCCTCAGCTCCAGGGTCGCCAGCTACAACTACCGCAGTACCTCCAGCAGCTCCAGCTCCAGAGCAGCAACAGCTCCAGCACCTACAGCTCCAACTGCTACAGCACCACCAGCCCCAGCAGCTCAAGTACCTCCAGTACGAGCACCTCCAGGACCAGCTGCTCCAGCACCTCCAGCAGCTCCAGAAGCACCTCCAGCAGCTCCAGCACCAGTAGCACCTCTAGCAGCTCCAGCACCAGTAGCACCTCCAGCAGCTCTAGCAGCACCTCCAGCACCAGCAGCACCAGCAACTCCAGCACTAGCAGCACCTCCAGCAACTCCAGAAGCACCTCCAGCAGCTCCAGCACCAGCAGCACCTCCAGCAACACCTCCAGCACCAGCAACACCAGCAGCACCAGCAGCACCAGCACCTCCAGCAGCACCTCCAGAACCTGCAACACCAGCAGAACCAGCAGCACCAGCAGCACCTCGACAGCGCCGAGTGTACCAATCACGAAGCTGCTGCGGAGAGAGGGGTTCCCACCGCGACGGGACACCCAGAGGACCTCCAGACGCAGCACGCTCAGGCTCAGCACCCTCAGGCTCAGCACTCCCGGACTCAGCACCCCCAGGCTCCACACGCTCAGGCTCAGCACCCCCAGGCTCCGCACCCTCACACACAGAAACCCCAGGCTCAGCACCCCCAGTCCCCGCACCTGAGTCGACAGCTACCTCGACCGGCTCGGCAGGGTCTACCTGGGACACACCTGAGGGGGCAGGACCCTGAGGGGGGAGGGGGTCTACCGGAGGAGTACCTGGTGCTTGGAAGAGTGGCGGGGGGGGGGGAAGAGGCAGTGCGGTAGGGAAAGAGACGGTAGTAAGACACCGACTTGTCAAACGTGACATCCTGAGAGGAAAGAACACGACGCGAGGTGGGGTGGTAGAATTGCCACCCGGGTGCATCAGGGGGGAAGCCAAGGAAGACGTAGGGAACGGCACGGGAGGACAGCTTGTCCGCTGAAGTATCGTGGACAAAAGCTCGAGATCCCCAGACACGGAACACAGACACATCGCCAACCTTCCCCGTCCACCGCAGAGTAGGTGTGGTCTCCGGCAAGGAGACGCGAGGCTGAAGGTTGATCTGATGCGCAGCGTACTGAACCGCGAACGACCACAGAAAATGGGGAGCAGCCGCATGGATCATGGACGTACGAGCGACGTCCATGACCATGCCAATGCGGCGCTCATCAATCCCATTTTGCTGTGGAGAGGCCGGAAGCGTGAACGTTTGGCGGATGCCCTCCGCACGACAGAAGGCCCTCAGGAGGTCGGAGGAAAACTCACCACCTCTGTCTGAGTGCAGACGCAGAACAGGAAGGTCCGAGCCAAAACGCTCGCTGAGCTAGCGACGGGCACCGCGGATCCAGTCGATCAACACCTCAGTGACCTCACCCTTGCTGCGCAAGGGGAAGAATGTGGTGTAGCGCGAGTAGTCGTCAACGACCAGCAGGAAGTAACGCTCGTGACCCTGTCCACGGACGCGGGCTGGGCCCCACACGTCCATGTGAAGAGTCTACAGGGGAGCCTCCGTCGGAGGGAACGAGGAGGAGTGAGGAGCGGCGCGCTGCCGGCCCTTGACACACAGAACACAGGTAGGGGCAGACCCCGGAGGAAGGGGAGGGAGGGACCGGGGGAGACCCGAGACAAGGGTACAGGAGGCCATACCTCGAAGACGAGGCAGGGAGGGGTGACCAAGGCGGTGGTGCCAAAGGAGAGTCTCGTGCGACAGAGGACGACACGAGCAGGGGGCAGACACTGGACTAGACCTGGACGCGGCAGCAAACACCTGACTAGACGCGGCTACCTGACCAGACGCAGTGACCGGAGGAGACGTAATAGTCAGTGTGTACAGACTCAACCCAGGCTGACGAGTGAACGTGGCCAGGTGGCGGCCCGTCCGAGAGCAAGTGCAGTGGGTCACACGCTGACCTCCAGGGGTGAACTGGTCGACCCACGCGTCCTGGAGGTCAGCTCCATTCACCAGGTTTGTAGAGAACGAGGGGAGGTGGAGTCCCGACAGCAGGCCCGACGGGGCCGCAGGACACGGTAGAACCGTGGAAGAGTGCGCAAGGACTGGGCCCCCAGAGGGGTCAGCCAGGGAGACTGCGACAGGCCGACTGAGCGGCGTGAGTGTGGTGCTGTCGCGGAAGAAGGAGCGCGAAGCACCAGAGTCAAGTGTGAAAGTGTGCAAGGCCTCAGTGGGTGCAGTATCAGAGAGAGCAGACCCACCAGCACCTGGAGCAGCAGACTCACCAGTACTTGGAGCAGCAGATGCACTAGCACCTAGAGCAGCAGCCTCAATGCCCGGGGCGGGCGGGACACTCAGGTAACAGTCACCCTCAGCACTATCAGTCACAGCATACATGGCAGCAAGGATAGCATCGAAATCAAGATCAAAGATAGCAACATTCTGCTTAAGCAGATCACCCCAGCGAGGGAGCTCAACAACGTCAGGAAACTGGGCGCGCCAGGCGTCAGTCAGGCGACCGAAGCAGCGCTGCGCAGTGTGTGGCAGCCCGCACGTCTCCCCACGACGCCCGTCGGTGCGAAGAACGTAAGTGCAGGGACCAGCACCCCCAGACCTCCCACGCCCAGCGTACCACTCACGAAGCTGCTCGGGCGACGGGGTCTCACGGGAACGCGGCTGCTGCTGGCGCTGGCTACCACCAAAGCCTCCACGCTGCGCGGCTGCACCTCGACCAGCACCACCGCCGCCGCCACCTCCACCACCGCTGCCGCTGCCTCCACCACCGCTGCCGTTGCCTCCACCACCTCCGCCGATGCCTCCACCACCTCCACCGCCGCCACTGAAGCGCACACTCCCGGCACCACCCCCACCTCCACCGCCACCCCCTCCGCCTCCTCCACCGCCTCCGCCGCCGCCCCCGCCGTCCCCTCCACCACCCTTGCTCCCCTTGCCCTTGCTGTTGCGGCTTCTCCCACTGGGAGCAGACGCAGCCCCGACCTCCTCAGTGCCAACAAGGTCGACAGCAGAAGCAGAAGCAACAGAGGGGAGAAGGGGGACAGGGGAACACCCCTCAAAGAAAGGGGTGCGACGGTCGCCGCGAGAGGCACCTACAGCTAAGATACTCTTCTCAGCTGCAGCGAGGCGCTCCTCTAGCAGGTCGACAGTGAGCTCGGTGGGGCAAAGGGAGAGAAAGTGGTCCCTGACTGAAGCAAGGGAGTCAAGGAGGCGGGTGACTAGGTAGTAAAGGGTGATGTACACGGGGGGGGGGGGTTCTTGGCACAGAACTCAGTGGGAAGGGCAGCGCGGTAGCGGGCGTCACTAGTGCGGAGGTGAGTAATGAGGTCAGCAAATGTGGCAAAGGCAGCAAGGTCAGGGAAAAGGTACGGCAGCATGAGGCGGCTGAGGGCAGCAGTGGCAAGGGAGGAGTAGCGCGCAACTACAACGTTGTACAAAGACTGAGCAGTCTTGTACTGGCCAAAATGCGCGCGCTCAGCAGGCGGCAGGTGACTACGAACAGCAAGACGAGCAACAGCGTCTCGAGTGGTCCACTGCGAGCGAACCGTACTTTCAGCAGTGGCAGCAGGAGCACAGAGACACTAGACGTGTGATCAGAAAGAGATACCCCATTCCTAGAGTCACACTGAAGAAAGAGCTGCACGTCGTCAACCCACACGTCAAAGTCAGCTGCACGCCCCTCAGCATCAAATGTGAGAACAGTAGGGCTAGCCATAGCAGCAGTAGCAGCAGTAGCAGCAGTGGTAGTAGAAGCAGCAGTGGCAGCAGGAGCAGTGCAGGCAGGGCAGTGCGGCTCAGTAGGGCAGCGCGGCTCGGTAGGGCGGCGCGGCTCGGCAGGGCAGCGCGGCTCGGCAGAGCGGCGCGGCTCGGTGGGCGGCGCGGCTTGGCTGGGCGGCGCGGCTCGGCTTAGCGGCGTGGCTCAGCTCCTGGCGGCGCGGCGCAGCAGGGGGGCGCGGGTGCTTACCAGGTGCGGGTGCAGGGCAGGGCCGCGACAGCAGGGGCCGCGACTGCAGGGGCCGCGACAGCAAAGGGGCCGCGACGGCTGGGCCGCTACTGCAGGTGCGGCGACAGCAGGGGCCGCGACAGCAGGGGCCGCGACGGCAGGGGCTGCGACGGCAGGGGCCGCGACAGCAGTAGGGGCCAAGACGGCAGCAGGGGCCGCAACGGCAGCAGGGGCCTCGGCGGCAGCAGGGGCCGCGACTGCAGCAGGGGCCGCGACGGCAGCAGGGGCCGCGACGGCAGCAGGGGCCGCGACGGCAGCAGGGGCCGCAACGGCAGCAGGGGCCGCGACTGCAGCAGGGGCCGCGACGGCAGTAGGGGCCACGACGGCAGCAGGGGCCGCGACAGGAGCAGGGGCCATGACGGCAGCAGGGGCCGCGTTGGCAGCAGGGGCCGCGTTGGCAGTAGGGGCCGCGACGGGCCGGCTAGGGAAGGGCGCGAGGCGCGCTTCTCGTGGTGGGCCCTAAAAAACGTTCCCACGAGGGAACCTGCTCATAATACCATGTTACAATATTGAACGAATGAATGAGTGAACTAGGAAGCAGGTGGGTACAAGTAGGAAACCTAAAAGTGTTGTACCCTTTAAGAGCTACCCCACTATAGCCTAGATAGATTATAGCATATATGTTTGACAGGTGTGTGGGTCCGTACAGGCTTACGAGGTGACTACACTGCACGACGGAATAGAATCTGGTTGTACGAAAAGCAGTGGGCTCGTTGTGCGGCACCAACAAGGAGATTCGACATCTACACGAGCAACATGGCAGAGTCGACCAACGGGGCCGTGAAGTCCATCCGGCGTCTGCCACCCGCATATATGCTAGCTTCGATGTGGGACTACAACGTCAAGAAGTTTCATGAGCGGCGTGAAGAGGCGCCAGCGCGGGATGACTATTTCACGGAGTGGGGAAGGAAACGGTACGAGGAGAAGTGCGAGCGAGCAAAGAACTTCGAAGTGAAGGTCTCCAACATCGAGTACCTAGCGGAGGTGATAAACAATGGCAGCACGACCTTTCCGACCCCACGAAGCTTCAACGTCGACATCAGAGGAGAGGGCATGTGTGAGTGCGGCAATTGGAAGGAGTATGCGTTTCCTTGCGCACACGCCATGGCGTTTTCTCACTCGCTAACAAGAACGGACGGGAGTATGTAAGCGACTACTACACCACAGTCAGCCTCCGTCGCACATACTCCCACACCATCCCTGGGTCATACATCGACACCATCATGGCGGAGACAACTCCATTGCCTCAAGGAGTGTGTGATGCTCCTACCTTCACTCATAGGGGTCCTGGCCGCTCCCCTTCCTACAGGCGCAGGGATGCTCCGAAGGGGAACTATCGTTGCAGCACTTGCTTGGGGCCTCACCACAACTCGGCAACCTGCATCCATAAGTATGGCTCCGACCGGTCTGCAGGAGGTGTTTACCACACGGTGGGATGAGCCATGAATAATGCAGCAGATGGATATCGTTCTTGATTAACTGCACTGCTCAACATCTTTACAGTAGAGTAGTTTTAATAGTGCTAGGTCTTTTATATGCCTTTTCATAAATGTAGGTATGTATCGTTGCTCTCACTGTAGGTAAAAATGCTCTGCCGGTGCTATAGGCAACGTTTTTGCACGTTCACAAAGCTGCATTTACGATTCGTTAATTATACCATATTTACCACATGCCATATCATCAGTGGGCTGTTAACTTGCGTGAACATTCGATCCAAGTGCTGGACTCTATAGTCGCCTATCTTGATATTTATCTATGAGATTTAACACACCGCACAACTGTGATTGGCAGAAAGTCGCATGCGGTGGTGTTACGCCATGATAAAAAACGCAATCAAGGCGACGACTCAGACGAAACAAACGAATGTGAGTCCAAGGAATCCAAGTCACTGTCTGTGATTGTTAACGTCTCTTTTCGGAGGCAAATCTTACTGTATCATTCTCAAACCGTGTACGCTTGTTGACCATTCCGCACATCAAAGGCAGTGTACCCGAATTGCGAACGCCGGTGAGCCGAACTGTTACATAACAAAAGCTAATGGGGAATGTACACGTAATGGACGGCAGCGAGTATAAGGAAGCCGAGTCACAGATAGCAAACGGGAACGTGATTGGGGGCAGCGAAACATGTTTTGCCATATGGATGGGCAGAAGGATGATGTAGCGAACAGGAGTGTTGAGTGGACCGTGCGGTTCCGTGCGGACCTTCTTGTCCTTCGTCTGCACTCTGAGAGAGGTGGTGAGTTCTCCTCCGACCTCTTGCGGGACTTTTGTCGTGGGGAGGGCATTCTCCAGTCGTTCTTGCTTGCGGCCTCATCGCAGCAAAATGGGATTGTTGAGCGCCGCATTGGCTTAGTCATGGAGGTCGATCGTACCTCCATGATCCATGTGGCTGCTCCCCATTTTCTGTGGCCGCTTGCGGTCCGGTACGCTGCGCATCAGCTCAACCTCTGGCCCCGTGTCTCCTTGCCGGAGACCTCGCCCACACTGCGTTGGACGGGGAAGGTTGGCGATGCGTCGGTGTTCCGGGTCTGGGGTTCTCGTGCCTTTGTCCGCGATACGTCCGCGGACAAGCTCTCCGCCCGCACCATTCCCTGCGTCTTCCTTGGCTTTGTCCCTGACGCGCCTGGCTGGCAGTTTTACCACCGTACATCGCGCCATGTCCTCCCCTCTCATGACGCCATGTTTGACGAGTCGGTTCCCTTTTACTGTCTCTTCCCCTACCGCTCTGCCCCTCTCCCTCCTCCGCCGCTCTTCCTTGCTCCAGGTCCCCCTCCGGTAGACCCCCTCCCTCCTCAGGGTCCTGCTCCCTCAGGTGTCTCTCAGGTAGACCCACCCCCTGGTGCTGTGCCTGGTGAGGTAGCTGTAGACTCAGGTGCTGCTAGAGGTACTGCGTCTGAGGGTGCTGAGCCTGGGGGTGCTGAGCCTGGGGGTACTGAGCCTGGGGGTGCTGAGACTGGGGGTGCTGAGCCTGGGGGTGCTGAGACTGCGGGTGTGGAGCCTGGGGGTGCTGAGACTGAGGGTGCTGAAGCTCAGGGTCCTGAGCCTGAGGGTGTTGAGCTTGGGGGTGCTGCGTCGGAGGGTGCGGAGTCTGGGGGTGCTGAGCCTCAGGGTGCTGCTTCGTCTGGAGGTTGTGCTGGTGCTTCGCCGCGGCTGTCTCCGCAGCAGCTGCGTCAGTGGCTTGTTCGGCGCGCACGCCTACGGAGTGGAGCTACCGGAGCTGGAGGTACTGGAGCCGCTGGAGCAAGAGGTGCTGGAGTTACTACTGGAGCTGGTGATACTGGAGGTTCTGCGGCTACTAGTCGTGGAGGTGCTCGTACTCGGGGTACTGGAGCTGCCAGGACTGGTGGTGTTGGGGGCGCTGGAGCTGCAGACCTTACGGAGTCTAGAGCTACTGGAGCTGGAGGATCTGGCGCTGGTGGTGCAGGAGCTGGAGGAGCTGGAGTTGGTGGCAGTGACGCTGGAGGCGCTGGAGCTGGAGGCACTGGCGCGGAAGGCGCTGGAGCTAGAGGAGCTGGAGTTGTTGACCCTTGAGGCACTGTGCGCCCGCGACCGTACTTCGTTCCCCTACTTCAGCAGGTTCTTGGTGTCCAGTCTTCTACCAGCCTTACTCCTCCCCTCCTGTGTCCACCGCCTGACCAGTCGCAGCTGCCGTTGCAGCCGGCCTCCCCACTGCCTGCTCCTTCTCCTTACAATGAGCAGTCCGGCGGTCAAACAGAGCATTGTGAGCCTGCGTCTCGTCCTGTCTTGCCTGTTTGCACTGCTCGTCGCGTTCTTCGTTCACATCCTCCTCCTATCCCCGCCACGCACGCTATGGCACTTCGTCCTTCCTCTGTTCCACTACGTGTTCCTCTGCCTGCTCCTCCTGAGTCCGCTCTTCCTGCGGTCCCTTACCCTGAGTCTGACCGCGCTCGTTCTAGCAGTCCCACTGTCTCTCGTCTCCTCGCCACTGCTGTCACTAACCCTTCCTTTGAGTCTGCTGCTGTGTCTGCCCTAGTTGCCGAGCTACTTGACTTTGCTGCTGCCTGTCGTCTAGATTACGCGACTGCTCTTGTTGCTGTGTCTGCGTCTGCCAGTCCTCCGTCCATCGGGGGTGAGTGTGCTCTTGGCACGGACGTCCTTGAGGACAGGCAGGAGGACTTAGAGTGTCTTGCAACTGCTGTACCTCGTTTTGCTTCCATGCTGCTTGCCCCTGAGGGAGACCCGGATGCACCAGGCATCCCGACCCCGCACTCTTACGCAGAGGCGATTACGGGTCCTTACTCCTCTTAGTGGCAGGCAGCCATGGATGCCGAGATGGCATCATGGAAGTCCACAGGCACCTACGTCGACGAGGTTCCCCCACCTGGGGCGAACATAGTCGATGGCATGTGGATTTTTAGGGTGAAGCGGCTGCCTGGTTCTCCGCCTGCCTTCAAGGCGCGTTACGTTCCTCAAGGCTTCAGACAGCAACAGGGGTTTAACTACTTCCAGACCTTCTCCCCCACCCCGAAGATTGAGAAACTTAGAACGAGAATGAAATGACTAAGGAATGAAAGTGATACAAATATGAAACCCTAGAATTGTGTACCCCTTAGTATCTAACCCGCTACAGCCTACACAGGCTAGATGATATAAGTTTGACACACCCCCATAGGCAAAGTGGGGGAGAACAAGGGGTCACAAGACCAGTCAAGCAAAGCAAGGCAAAGCAAGCTCAGGGTGGATCACAACGTCACCACACATTCTGAGCACAAGTTCAAGGCCACAAGGCCAGTTCACATGCATGAGTACACACATATATATAACGCTAAACAAGCAAGAGCAGGTATATATATATGTAACAGTACAAGCAAGATCAAGAAGTGAGCAAGTGAGGTAAGGTAGGTACAAGACCTAACAGAGTACAGAAGCGCTGATGGTCACAAGGCGCAAGTGCCTTGGTGAAGATATCAGTAGTGTTGGCCTCACAGGCCACGTAAGCAAGGCGCAGCTGACCTCGCCGCTGCAACTCACGAGCAAGGAAGTAGCGAAGAGCAATGTGCTTCGTTCTGTGCTCCAGTCTGTGCTCCCGACACAAGGCCAGCATAGCCTTGTTGTCTACGTACAGAACTGGAGGAGAACGAGGCGGCTCTCCTAGGTCAGTCAGCAGGTAGGTGAGCCAGCGTAGCTCCTGTGCAGCCATGGCCCCTGCGTAGATCTCAGCCTCACAACTGGAGCCGAGAACAGAAGACGAGCGGGTAGACCGCCACGAAACAGAGCCGGAACCAAGGCTGAAGGTGTAACCCTCTGACGACCGCTGCGTAGCCTGGTCGTCAGCCCAAGAAGCGTCTGCGTGACCAGTGAGGACCACTGGACTCCGCCCTCCAAGCACAAGCCCCATGCCCGACGTACTGCACAAGTAGCGCAACACCCTCTTCGCTGCAGCCATGTGCTCTGGTCTGTGTCTCCCAGGAGCAACATAGCGTGCCAGAATGCTAAGAGGGTATGCAAGGTCAGGTCGAGTGCAGGTCATCAGGTACATGAGGCAGCCAACAAGCTTTGGGTACGGGCCACTTGACTCTACGGACTCATCCGAAGGCAGAGCTGAGAGCGAGTGGCGAGTAGACAGAGGAGTGGCCTGAGGCGAGGAGTACGTGAAGCCAAAGCGCTGAAGGACCTGCTGCACCATGTGTGACCGAGTCAGGGTAATGGTGCGCTGTGCTCTGTCCCGGGTGATCTGCAAGCCAAGGTAGCTGCGCAGTTCACCAAGGTCTGTGCACGTGTGTCTCTTCTGCAGCTCGGACTTCACGTGGGCGAGTCCAGCAGTATCAGCTGTGGCAAAGACCAAGTCGTCGACGTACACGAGGATGTAGAACGACGGCAGAGAAGTGTCGGTGCGCAGAAACAGCGACGGGTCGGCAGTAGAAGGAGCAAACCCAAGAGCCGCAAGTGTAGTCCTCAGTGTGTCGTGCCACTCACGAGGTGCCTGGCGGAGACCGTAGACTGGCCGCCGGAGGCTCCACTGGGTACCAGGAGGAAAAGACCCAGTGAAGCCAGGTGGGCGGCGTAGCCAGATCTCCTCGTGCAGGCTGCCCTGCAAGAAAGTAGTGCTGAAGTCAAGAAAGTGAAGCTCGTAGTCACGGTGAGCGGCTATGTGCAGCAGTACCCGAAGAGTGGTCATCTTCGGGGTGGGAGAGAAGGACTGAAAGTAGTCAACTCCCTGCCGTTGACTGAAGCCACGAGCCACGTAGCACGCCTTGAAGACAGGCGGAGAACCAGGCGGCCGCTTCACCCTGAAAATCCACATGCCACTGACGATGTTCGCCCCAGGAGGGGGAACCTCGTCGACGTAGGTGCCTGTGGACTTCCAGGAAGCCATCTCTGCATCCATGGCTGCCTGCCACTGAGAGGAGTAGGGACCCTCTATCGCCTCCGCGTAAGAGCGCGGAGTCGGGATGTCTGGTGCATCCGGGTCTCCCTCAGGGGCAAGCAGCATGGACACGAGATGAGGTGAAGCAGCAGCAAAGCACTGGAACTCCTCCTGCCTGTCCTCAAGGACGTCCGTGCCAAGGGCACACTCACCCCCGACGGACGGAGGACAAACAGACTCAGACTCAGCAACAAGACTAGCAGCGTAGTCTAGGCGACAGCGAGCAGCGAAGTCGACAAGCTCAGAAACTAAGGCAGACGCAGCAGCGGACTCAAAGGAAGGGTCAGTGACGACAGTAGCAAGGAGACGCGTGACAGCAGGACTGGCAGCACGAAGGGAGTCCGACTCCGGGTCAGCAAGAACAGGAAGAGAGGACTCAGGAGGAGAAGGCAAAGGGGCACGCAGCGAAGTAGTGGAGGGACGCAGGGACATCCAGTGCGTGCCGGGGATAGGGGGAGGACGCTGACGCGAACCACGACTACTAGTGCGAGCAGCACGGATAGGCGACGCAGGACGAGACGCAAGCTCACGACGCCCAGCAAGACCTCCAGTAGGACCAGTGTAGGGAGAAGGAGCAGGTAGGGGGGAGGCGGGCTGTAACTGTGACCGCGACTGGACAGGCTGTGGACACTCTAAGGGAGGAGCAGGACCAGTAGAGGGCGGGAGACCAAGAACCTGCTCAAGGAGTACGGCCTCGGCCGCGCAGCGCCTCCAGAACCAGCAGGGACAGCACTAGTACCCCCAGCGGCAGCACCAGCGCCAGCAGAACCTCCAGCTCCAACAGCGCCAACTCCAGCACCCTCAGAAGCACCAGCGCCAGCAGAACCACCAGCGCCAACACCCCCAGCAGCTCCAGCTCCAGCAGCTCCAGCAGCGCCAGCAGCACCCCCAGCTCCAGCAGCGCCAACTCCAGTACCCTCAGAGGCACCAACACCAGAGGCACCCTCAGCGCCAACACCCCCAGCAGCTCCAGCTCCAGCCAGACCACCAGAAGACGCAGCGGGTCCAGCTCCAGCACCCTCAGTAGCACCGACGCCCGCAGCACCACCAGCAGCAGCAGAACCTCCAGCACCCGCAGCACCTCCAGCTCCAGCAGCTCGCCTCCAGCGCCGGGCAAACCACTCACGCAGCTCCTATGGAGAGAGTAGCTCCCGCCGGGACGAAGCACCCGAAGAACATCCAGGCCCAGCACCGCCAGACGCCACGCGAGCAGGTCCAGTACCCTCAGACTCCGCACCCCCAGACGCAGCACCCCCAGGCTCAGCACCCCGAGACGCAGCACCCCCAGGCGTAGCACCCCCAGGCTCAGCACCCCCAGAATCAGCACCCCCAGGCTCAGCACCCCCTGACCCAGCACCCGCAGGCTCAGCACCCCTAGCAGCACCAGAGTCAACAGCTACCTCGACAGGGTCGACTGCGTCTACCTGGGACACACCTGAGGGGGCAGGACCCTGAGGGGGGAGGGGGTCTACCGGAGGGGGACCTGACGTAAGGAAGAGCGGCGGGGGGGGGGAGGGACGCAGTGCGGTAGGGGAAGAGACGGTAGTAGGGAACCGAATCGTCAAAGGTGACGTCCTGGGAGGACAGAACACGGCGCGAGGTGGGGTGGTAGAACTGCCAGCCCGGCGCGTCAGGGGGGAAGCCAAGGAAGACGCAGGGAACAGCACGAGGGGACAGCTTGTCCGCAGACAAGTCGCGGACAAACGCCCGAGATCCCCAGACACGGAACGCAGACGCATCGCCAACCTTCCCCGTCCACAGCAAAGCAGGGGAGGTCTCCGGCATGGAGATCCGGGGCTGAAGGTTGATCTGATGCGCCGCGTACCGAACCGCAAACGGCCACAGAAAATGGGGGGCAGCCGCATGGACCATGGACGTACGAGTGACGTCCATGACCATGCCAATGCGGCGCTCAGCAATCCCATTTTGCTGCGGAGATTCCGGAAGCGTGAAGGTCTGGCGAATGCCTCGTGCACGACAGAAGGCTCGCAGAAGGTCAGAGGAGAACTCTCCGCCTCTGTCTGAGTGCAGACGCAAAACAGGAAAGTCCGAGCCGAAACTCTCTCTGAGCTGGAGACGAGCTGCGCGGATCCAGGCGATCAACACCTCAGTGACCTCACCCTTGCTGCGCAAGGGGAAGACTGCGGTGTAACGCGAGTAGTCGTCAACCACCAGCAGGAAGTAACGCTCGTGACCCTGTCCACGGACGCGGGCTGGGCCCCACACGTCCATGTGAAGCGTCTGCAGCGGAGCCCCTGTCAGAGGAAACTCGGAGGAGTGAGGAGCAGCGCGCTGCCGCCCCTCGACGCAAGGAACGCAGGTGGGGGCAGGCCCCGGAGGAAGGGGAGGGAGGGACCGGGGGAGACTGTCAAACATTATATGTTTATATTGTGTAGGCTATAGTGGGTTTAGCCTTAGGGGGTACAACTTTGCTAAGGTTGCCTACTTGTATCCCCATCATTCCTAGTTTGATCATTCTCGTTCTATTCTGGATTCTAACATGGTATCACGAGCCTAGGTTGCTACCTAGGACCGCTTTCTACTACGGGCCCACTATTCCGCTAGAAGCGCCCTACCTTACGTGCGCCCTCGTGCGCCTTTCTCTGCTCGTGCGCCCTCGTGCGCCCTCGTGCGCCCTCGTGCGCCCTCGTGCGCCTTTCTCTGCTCGTGCGCCCTCGCGCGCCCCGCCCTTCGATCTTCCCGAGTGCCGTCCTGTAGCCCTCGCGCTGCCTCCTGCAAGCTAGTACGGCCCTCGAGCCGCCCCTGCAGGTTCGTCAGGCCCCCGAGCCGCCTCTGCAGACCCGTCAGGCCCTCCCCGAGCCGCCTCTGCAGGCCCGTCAGGCCCGAGACCCGCCCCTGCAGACCCGTCAGGCCCGCGCGCAGCCTCTGCCCGACCGCGCGCCGCCCCTACAGGCTCTCGCCGCCCGCCGCGTCGCCCTGCCCACGGCGTCGCCGCCTGCCCGCGGCGTCGCCACCTGTCCGCGGCGTCGCCACCTGCCCGCGGCGTCGCCACCTGCCCGCGGCGTCGCCCCTGCCCACGGCGTCGCCGCCTGCCCGCGGCGTCGCCACCTGTCCGCGGCGTCGCCACCTGCCCGCGGCGTCGCCACCTGCCCGCCGCGTCGCCCTGCCCGCGGCGTAGTCACCTGCTCGCCGCGTCGCCCTGCCCGCGGCGTCGCCACCTGCCCGCCGCGTCGCCCTGCCCGTGGCGTCGTCACCTGCTCGCCGCGTCGCCCTGCCCGCGGCGTCGCCACCTGCCCGCCGCGTCGTCACCTGCCCGCGGCGTCGCCCCTGCTCGCCGCGTCGCCCTGCCCGCGACGTCGCCACCTGCCCGCCACGTCGCCCTGCCCACGGCGTCGCCACTGCCCGCCGCGTCGCCCTGCCCGCCGCGTCGCCACTGCCCGCGCGTCGCCCCTGCCCGCTGAGTCGCCCTGACCTAACCCGCGCCTGGCCTCTGGAGCAGCCGCCCCTGCAGCAGCCGCCCCTGGCTCCTGGAGCAGCCGCCCCTGCAGCAGCCGCCCCTGGCCACTGGAGCAGCCGGCCACTGGAGCAGCCGCCACTGCAGGAGCCGCCCCTCGCCCCTGGAGCAGCCGCCCCTGCAGCAGCCGCCCCTGGCCACAGTAGCAGCCGCCCCTGGAGCAGCTGCCACTGCAGGAGCCGCTCCTGGCCCCTGGAACAGCCGCCCCTGGAGCAGCCGCCCCTGGAGCGGCCGCTGTGGCGGCCCCGCAGTCGCCCCGCTCGTACGCCTGCCCTTCCCACCACTGGTGAGCACTGCCCTGCCCGCACTACTACTGCTGTTACTGCTGCTGCTACTGCTTCTACTGCTGCTCCTGGCGTGGCCAGATGCAGCTCCAGGGCCGTCCGCGTGTGTCCCTCACGCCCCAGCAGCTTCGTGAGTGGTACGCCAGTTGGGGTTGTCGGGGTGGCAGTAGTGGGAGTCGTCCTGGAGTGGGTAGTTCGGGAGCTTCTTGTAGTGGCCCGGTGCAGCAGCCGCGTCGTCTACGCGAGGCTCTTTCGCCCCAGCAGCTTCGTGAGTGGTACGCTCAGAGTAGAGGGTCACTGAGTATTGCTCGCTGCCCGTACGTCATTCGCACAGGTGTCCGGACTGGTCAGCCTTGCGGGACACGTGGTCACACAGAGTCCCACTGCTTCGCCCGTCTGGGCGACGTTTGGCGTACAGAGCTTGGCGACGACGCTGAGCTCCCCGACTGGGTGGAGCTGCTTAGGCAGAGGTTAGATATCTTTGCTCTTGACTATGATGCTATCCTCACTGCCATGTATGCATTGTCTACTAGTGCTGAGAGTGCCTGTCACCTGTGTGTGCCGCCTGACCCCGGTATCCAGTCTACTGCTCTAGGTACTGGTGAGGATGCCGCTCTAGGTGCTAGAGTGTCTGTTGCCCCAGGTGCTGGTGAGGCTGCTGCTCTAGGTACTCGTGAGTCTGCCCCCCCTGGTACTGAGTCTACTGAGGCACTGCACACCTTCACACTGGACTCAGGTGCTTCTCGCTGTTTCTTTCGTGACCGCACTGCCCTTGAGCAGCTTGCTCGGCCAGTTGCTGTCTCCCTTGCTGACCCCTCTGGGGGTCCGGTCATTGCGACCTCCTCCACTGTCCTTCCTTGTCCTGCGGTTCCGTCGGGCACACTGTCAGGTCTCCACCTCCCCTCGTTCTCTACGAACTTGGTAGCGGGTTGTGCGCTCCAGGACGGGGGTGTCCACCAGTTCACCCCTGCCTACGAGCGCGTGACACACTGCACGTGTGCGCGGACGGGCCGTCACCTGGCTACCTTCACTCGGCAGCCGGGGTCGGACCTGTACACACTGACCACTGAGTCCCCTCAGGTAGCTGCGTCTGCGTCTGCTTCAGGTCAGCTGTCTGCCCCCTGCTTGTGTCGCTCTCTAGCACACGAGACCGTCCTCTGGCACCACCGCCTTGGTCACCCGTCAGTGCAGCGCCTTCGTGCCATGCACAAACGGTACCTTGTCTCTGGTCTTCCCCGGGTACTCCCTCCCCTCCCACCCTCGCCTGCTCCTCCCTGTCTTCCTTGTGTCGAGGGGCGGCAGCGCGCCGCTCCTCACTCCTCCTCGTTTCCCCCGACGACTGCTCCCTTGCAGACGCTCCACATGGACGTGTGGGGCCCAGCCCGCGTCCGTGGACAGGGTCACGAGAGGTACTTCCTGATCGTTGTTGACGACTACACGCGTTACACCACGGTCTTCCCCTTGCGCACCAAGGGTGAGGTCCCTGATGTCTTGATCCCTTGGATCCGCGCTTCTCGTCTCCAGCTCAGCGAGCGGTTCCACTCAGACTTTCCTGTCTTGCGTCTGCACTCTGACAGAGGTGGTGAGTTCTCCTCCGACCTCTTGGCAGCCTACTGTGCGGAGCACGGCATCCGCCAGTCGTTCACGCTTCCGGCCTCTCCACGGCAGAATGGGGTTGCTGAGCGCCGCATTGGCTTGGTCATGGAGGTCGCTCGTACCTCCTTGATCCATGCGGCTGCTCCCCACTTTCTGTGGCCGTTTGCGGTCCGGTACGCTGCGCATCAGCTCAACCTCTGGCCCCGTGTCTCCTTGCCGGAGACCTCGCCCACACTGCTGTGGACGGGGGAGGTTGGCGATGCGTCGCGTTTCCGGGTCTGGGGATCTCGAGCTTTTGTCCGCGATACGTCCGCGGACAAGCTCTCCTCCCGCGCTGTTCCTTGTGTCTTCCTTGGCTTTGTCCCGGACGCGTCTGGTTGGCACTTTTACCACGCCACCTCGCGCCGTGTCCTGCCCTCTCAGGACGTCACTTTTGACGAGTCGGTGCCCTACTACCGCCTCTTCCCCTACCGCACTGCCCCGTTCCCCCCCCCGCCTCTCTTCCTCGCGCCAGGTGCTGCTGTGGTAGACCCCCTCCCCCTCAGGGTGCCGCTCCCTCAGGTGTGTCCCAGATAGATCCGGTTGAGCCTGTCGAGGTAGCTGTCGACTCTCGCCCTGCTAGGGGTGCTGAGCCTGAGCGTGCGGAGCCTGGGGGTGCAGAGCCTGGGGGTGCGGAGCCTGGGGTTGCGGAGTCTGGGGGTGCTGAGCCTGGGGGTGCGGAGCCTGCGGGTGCTGAGTCTGGGGGTGCTGAGTCTGGAGGTACTGAGCCTGGGAGTGCTACACCTGGAGGAGCTCTCTCCTCACAGCAGCTGCGTGAGTGGTACTTACAGTACTGCAGCCTCAGGAGAGGTGCTTCTGGAGCTAGGAGTGCTGCTGGAGCTGGTGCTAGTGCTTCCCCTCCTAGGCGGGAGCTGCCCTCTCCCCAGCGGCTCCGAGAGTGGTACGCTCGACGCTGCAGTCTCCGGAGTGGCGCTCCTAGTGTCGCGGACCCTGGTGCTGGAGGTGCTGCTGCTGCTGGCGGTGCTGCTGGCACTACTGGAGGTGCTGCTGGTGCTAGAGCTGCTGGAGGTGCTGCTGCTGGCGGTGCTGCTGGCGCTACTGGAGGTACTGCTGGTGCTGGAGCTGCTGGAGCTGCTGGAGGTGCTGCTGCTACTGGTGGTGCTGCTGGAGGTGCTGCTGGTGCTAGTGCTGCTGGAGCTGCTGGAGGTGCTGCTACTACTGGAGCTACTGCTGGTGCTGCGGACCCTGGAGTTGGAGCTGCTGCTGGTGCTGGAGGTGCTGGCGCTGCTGGAGCTACTGGTGGTCCTGCGGGCGCTGTAGCTGGAGACCCTGGAGCTGAGCCTACTGGTGGTCTCTCTGCTGGTTCTGGCGGCGCTGCGCGGCCGCAGCCGTACTTCGTTCCACTCCTTCAGCAGGTTCTTGGTCAGTCGCCTCCTCCCTGTCCTGCTCCCTCCTTAGAGTGTCTTCCGCCAGTCCAGTCGCAGTCACAGTTACCTCCTGCCTTACCACTCCCTGGTCCTTCTCCTTACACTGGTCCGACTGGAGGTCTTACAGAGCGTCGTGAGCCTGAGTCTCGTCCTGCGTCGCCCGAGTCTCGTCGTGCGTCGCCTGTTCGTGCTGCTCACACTGGTCGTCGTGTCCCTCGTCAGCGTCCTCCTGCTGTCCCAGGCACTCACCAGATGGCGCTTCGTCCTTCCTCTGCTCCTCAGCGCGTCCCCCTGCCGTCTCCTCCTGCGTCCTCTCTTCCTGCTCTTGCTGACCCGGAGTCTGACTCCCTTCGTGCTGCCAGTCCTACTGTCACGCGTCTCCTCGCCACTGTTGTCACTGACCCTTCCTTTGAGTCCTCTGCTGCGTCTGCTCTAGTCGCTGAGTTAGTTGACTTTGCTGCCGCTTGTCGTCTCGACTACGCCGCTAGCCTTGTCGCTGAGTCTGAGTCTGAGTCTGTCTGTCCTCCGTCCGTCGGGGGTGAGTGTGCTCTTGGCACGGACGTCCTTGAGGACAGGCACGAGGAGTTTGAGTGCTTTGCCGCTGCTTTACCTCATCTCGTGTCCATGCTGGTTGCCCCTGAGGGAGACCCGGATGCTCCAGACATCCCGACCCCGCGCTCTTACGCTGAGGCGATCGCGGGTGAGTACTCCTCTCAGTGGCAGACAGCCATGGACGCAGAGATGGCTTCCTGGAAGTCCACAGGCACCTACGTCGACGAGGTTCCCCCACCTGGGGCGAACATCGTCAGTGGCATGTGGATTTTCAGGGTGAAGCGGCCGCCGGGTTCTCCGCCTGTCTTCAAGGCGCGTTACGTTGCACGAGGCTTCAGTCAGCGAGAGGGAGTTGACTTCTTCCAGACCTTCTCCCCGACCCCGAAGATGACTACTCTTCGGGTTCTGCTGCACGTCGCTGCTCAGCGTGACTACGAGTTGCACTCTCTGGACCTCAGCACAGCTTTCCTGCAGGGCAGTCTGCACGAGGAGATCTGGATGCGCCACCCACCTGGCTTCACTGGGTCGTTTCCTGCAGGTACCCAGTGGAGCCTCCTGCGGCCAATCTACGGTCTCTGCCAGGCGCCTCGAGAGTGGCACGACACATTGAGGACGACGCTTGCAGCTCTTGGTTTTGCTCCTTCTACTGCTGACCCGTCGCTGTTTCTACTTACCGACACTTCACTGCTGCCGTTCTACGTCCTCGTGTACGTCGAAGACTTGGTCTTTGCCACTGCTGACACTGAGGCACTGACCCTTGTGAAGTTGGAGCTGCAGAAGAGACACACCTGCACTGACCTGGGTGAGCTGCGCAGCTATCTTGGCTTGCAGATCACCCGGGACAGAGCACGGCGCACCATCACCCTGACTCAGTCACACATGGTGCACTTGGTCCTTCAGCGCTTCGGCTTCCATTTCTCCTCGCCTCAGTCCATTTCTCTTCCTACGTATCACTCGCTCTCAGCTCCACCTTCGGACGAGTCCATAGAGCCGAGTGGCCTGTATCCAGAGCATGTGGGCTGCCTCATGTACCTGATGACCTGCACTCGACCTGACCTTGCCTACCCTCTTAGCATCCTTGCACGCTACGTTGCGCCCGAGAGACACCGACCAGAGCACTGGAATGCCGCTAAGAGGGTGTTGCGCTACTTGTGCAGTACGACGGGCATGGGGCTCATGCTTGGAGGACGGGGTCCAGTTGTCCTCATTGGACACGAAGACGCTTCTTGGGTTGACGACTTGGCTACTCAGCGATCGTCACATGGTTATACTTTCAGCCTTGGCTCTGGCTCTGTTTCTTGGCGGTCTACCCGCTCGTCTTCTGTTCTCAGTTCCAGTTGTGAGGATGAGATCTACGCAGGGGCCATGGCTGCACAGGAGTTACGCTGGCTCACCTACTTGCTGACCGACTTGGGAGAGCGGCCTCGTTCTTCTCCAGTTCTGTACGTAGACAACAAGGCCATGATTGCCTTGTGTCAGGAGCACAGACTGGAGCACACAACGAAGCACATCGCTCTGCAATACTTCCTTGCACGAGAGTTGCAGCAGTGTGGTCAGCTTCGTCTTGCTTACGTGGCCACTAGGGCCAGCACTGCTGATGTATTCACCAAGGCACTTCAGTCTGGTGGTCATCGGCGTTTCTGTACTGTTTTTGGCCTTGTGCCTACTTTGCCTCACTTGCTCACTACGTGATTTTGCTTGAACTGTGATCTATACATATACCTGCATGCTTACACTTGGTAGGGTATGATCACTGTACTGTTTGTTCTCTTTTTATATGACTCAACATGTGAACTGGCCTTGTTTCCATTTGCTTGTGCTCGGAATGTGTGGTGACTTCGTGATCCATCATGAGCTTGCTTTGCTTTTCTTGACTGGTCTTGTGACCACTTGTCCTCCCCCACTTTGCCCATAAGGGGTACAACCCAATTAGGGTTAGTACTTGTACCCAACTTCTGTTCAATCCAATCATTCTCGTTCTATAGTTTGACAGACTTGACAGGCAGGGCAGGGCGACGCGACTAGTGGGGCAGCGCTCTATGGTGGGCCCTAAAAAATATCGGTCCCAGAACAGGACCTGCTATGAAACCATGTTAGAATCCTTAACGAGAATGGAAGAACTATGAATGAGCTGGGTACAAGTACTAACCCTAATTGGGTTTACCCTTTATGGACTACCCCACTACAGCCTACAAAACGTAAGCACTATAACATTTTGACACTTATATAATGACAAATACAAATACTGTATGGCCCCGGATATAGGCGCCGTCCGATTAAAGGCGCCGGCGCTTCTATCTGGAGCATGGCGCTTATGGCCGGAATTCGATTATAAGCGCCCCCCCCCCCTGTTAAACAGTGACATATTATTGTTAGAATTTGAAATGATTGAATAGGATCGTATACTTAGGATGGTAGCTTCCTGTTGTAGTGGAAGTCTTTGTATGAGTTAAAGCCAGTATAGGAGGCTTTGTCTGGGCTAGTATGTAAAGCCCATGTAGTGACACGTTTCAAGATCAATGTCTCTGAAATCAACTATATTAAAAAATGACAAACATACAGAATATATAGCTAGAGTAAAGTACCTATTCGCCTATTGTACCGTGCTATTCACGCTATTCCTGTTCTGAAACGGTACGTGACTATTCGCGAGGCCTACAGCTACTTGCCGACGTCATCCTAGGGCGCGTAGCGCTTTGCTGACGTTAGCCTATCGGTGCTTTACTATTACGTGCGAAGTCTCACACTGTACTAACTGTACTACACGAATTCCTTGAAGCGCTTAAGTCTCGATATTATATCAACACTCCCCTTCACTTCTAGGAGTTCGGTGTAGTTACCTAGTTCTCTCAGAAACACCGCTGAGCTGGTTGGAATGGTGAAATTTCTGACGTGTCAGTTTCCTGGTAAGCGAGTCAGCTGCCATGTCACCAGTGGGAGAGTAGACAAGGCGCATTCTCCCCTTGTCGATCGCATCCTTGACGAAGAAGTAACGCAGCAAGATATGTTTCGTGCGATTGACGAAGCCAGGCTTGTTGGCAATGGTAATTGCACTCTGGTTGTCGCACTGCAGCGTGAACTGATTCGGCGTGACGAATTTTGCTTCGTCGAGCAATTCTTGTAGGTATAAACCTTCTCGGGTTGCAGCACATGCGGCAATAAACTCTGCCTCAGCCAAGGAGAGTGACACGAGCTCCTGTTTCGATGAATTCCACGAGATCGGGCCAATTGGCTTGAGACGGAAAACTTAGCCGGTTCGTGACCGTCGATTTGATGTGTCACCGGCGTGGTCTGCGTCGACGTATCCACTGAGGTACATTTTTTCTGTTGGTTTTCCTGTGTTGAAGACCAGCCCGACTTTTGGTGTTGCGACAAAGTAATGTAGAGCACGCTAAAGATCGAGGTGGTGTTCTGCTTTCGGGCAGCGTAGAAACTGTGCGAGATAACTTGCGACGTATGCAAGGTCGGGACGACACGTGACTGTTGCGAAGAGAAGACACCCGAGTTGCTGCTGGTACAGTTGTAAGCCGGTTGCTGAAAGATTGGTGTTGTTTAGGACGTGCCCGGTGGGTGTAGATCGATAGGGTGTAGCGACGTAATCTGTAGGAATTTTGAAGCGCTTAGCGAGTGACTCAGCATACTTCGATGCTGTGAGATGGATGGCGGAGGAAGTTCGCGAAACGTGTAACCCAAGAAATTGGGTCACTTCGGTGGAGACGAAATGGAGAGATTTCTTCAAATCTGCTTCGATGCGATCACCTAATGAAGCCGACGAGCTGACGTAGAGGATGTCGTCCACGTATACCACGAGCAGCGCATAACTCCCCTTGTCGTCTAGTCGATACATCCCGGGATCATGCGGTAGTTGTCAGAACCCAACTTCTGTCAGTTTTCTGTTCAATGCTGCTGCCACAGTCGCGGTGCTTGTTTGATACCGTACAGTGACTTCTTGAGCTTGCAGACACTTGGCGGGTTTGTCGGATAGGTGTGCGGAAATTCGACGTAGATTTCGGCATCAACGTTGGCGTACAGAAACACGTTGGAAACGTCGATTTGCTGCAGCAGAAGATTCTTCGCATCTGCTTCGCAGATGACGATACGAACACTTGTATGTCGGCTGACCAGGGCGAAAGTTAGCGTGTAGTCTACCCCATGAGTTTGGTCAAAACCGCGAACAACCCACCTTGCCTTATGTTTCTCGTAAGAACCATCAGCCTTCGTCTTCACCCTGAAGACCCACTTTCCGGTAAGAACCTTTTTATTTATGGCTTTTTCGATGGGTATGAGGTCCCAAGTGTCCCGTTTTTCCAGGGCAGCCAATTCACGATCCATAGCTTCACGCCATTTTTCGCGATGTGGCCCTGAAAGAGCCTGTCGGGCAGGTTTCGGTTCTGCAACCTCTGTAGAGTTGTGCTGTACAGCTGCTGCTAGTCCCAGTATCTGAAGCCCAGTCTGATAATGAGAATTGTCATCAGTCGGACCTGCGAAATTGACAGGTTCACTCTGTTCTCCACTTGCCCCCCCAATTTCGTCAGGGTCGACGCGGATGCTGCTATCAGTTACAACTGGAATGCGACGCCGTTGGTCGTCCACGAGGTAATTACGATGGACATCGCGAACGTCCTCCGGATGAGCATCGACGAGAGGAATGAATTCCGGAAATCCGGAAGAAGTGGTTGGGACAGGTGGGTCGGGAGCAGCTTCACGTGCACCGTCAGGGTCAGGTTCTTCGCTAGCAGCGAGTTTGGCGTCGGGACTAGCGAATGAGCGAACACCGTGGAAAAGGGTGGTAGGGTTACGCTGCGTGGCGAGATGTTGTTTGAAGACGGGAAGGGTCAGATTTTCGTAGAAAATTACAGTCACGGGCAGGAACCAGGAGGCGACCGCGATAATCCATGATACGCCAGGCAGAAAACTGTTTCTCGAGGCCGAGATGAAGGTTCCACTTAGCACGTTGATCGAATTTTCCGAGCAGAGCGATAGGAGGACGGTATTGCACGACACACCCGAAAACTCGAAGAAGTTTTGTAGTACCCAACTTGCCCGTCCACAGCAAGTGGGGTGACGCGGTGTTGGGTAGAGCCGAGGAAGACAGAAGGTTATGCAACAGTGTTGCATGGTCCATCGCGAAGGGCCAGTAGAGCGGGCCGAGCTGGGATTGGGCGAGCAGAGCTCGCATCTTTTCTTGGAGAGTCCGATTGAGGCGTTCTGCTACGCCGCTCTGTTGGTGGGCGTGAGGAAACGAGAAGAAGCGCCGTATGCATCTGTCTTGCAGATACGTCGTAAACTTGAGACTCCGATACTCCCCGGCTCTGTCACACTGGAAGGACTTCAGTTTGGTGTCGGATTCACGTTCTGCGAGAGGCAGCCATGTTCGAAACGCTGTGAAGGCAAGGAAACGATTAGTCATATTACCAGTCCAGACGTATTCGAGTAGAGGCTTCTGTAAACGTGATGACATATTTCTCGCCGTTGAAACCCTCCGCAGGTAAGTTGAGAATATCGCTGTAGACTTTTTCCATCAAGCGATAATCTTCAGCGCCAGGAAAATGAGACAGGTACGGCTCGTACGGTAGATTTGCTGCTGGGCAGATCAAGCAGGGTGACGGACGATTGACCGGTTTCATTTCGAGGCCGCCAGGTAAGAGAAGCGAATTTTTGTCGAGAACAGGGGCTTTGATCGTATTGTTGAGCGTAGACTGCGACGGATGACCAAGACGCTTATTCCATGTTTCCGCAGTAGCTTTGTGTCCCTGTGCACGCAGATAATAATCGGCGTTAGCGAAGAACGATAACAGCAGCCGATGACCGTCATCGCGGACATAATCTGAGACGGGCGGGATGAACCTGGTAAGCTTAGGTGGTGGAATTTTCACTTCAACGTCAACGTATTCGCCAGGTTCGAGATCTCTCCGCTTTCTTGTTCTGATGCTGCAGGTCTAGGCTCGACACTGACAAGACGTCCGGAGTCGCGGACTTCCATGTCAGCAACGCGCTGCTCGGCTTAAGTGAGAAGACGACGATCGCGATCAGCGGGTGTTTCCCCCCAAGCAGTCTCGTCGGGTTCGTCTGCCCCCCAGACGCCTTCACCCGTGGGCATGTTCGTCAGATCTCCCCAACCACCAACGTAAGCAAGGTAGTCTCGGGAGGGCTGTACGTCATTCAG
Organism: Closterium sp. Naga37s-1; assembly: GCA_947471745.1. Taxonomy (NCBI): domain Eukaryota; kingdom Viridiplantae; phylum Streptophyta; class Zygnematophyceae; order Desmidiales; family Closteriaceae; genus Closterium; species Closterium sp. Naga37s-1. Next base: position 3,050,029 of record CANJKZ010000738.1, read on the forward strand.
GCCTTGGTCGTCAAAGGTCAGCATGACAGCGGCAGCCGTGGTTGATGACGTGGGTACGACACCCTCACGTGGAACGGTATCGTCAGTGTAATCAATGTCATCGCGATGCTCCCATGGGCCGAGAGAGAGAATTTTTTCGGAGTCAGCAGTGATTCGCTCAGTAACAAAGTTGAGGACGAATACACCGTTTTTTTCGACTGCCGTGCCGAGTTTCCTGTGTCCGTATTTCAAAGTAAACTTTCCAGGTTCGCTAAGAAGAGTAATCCCATTCCGCATAAGCTGTGCAGATGACATCAGATTGAAGCCAAGGTGAGGGACGAGAAGCACGTCCTTAAGATGAAGACTGAAGTCTTCTTCAATGGAATCAAGAACGATGTTACCCATCCAATGGGCTGTAAGACGTTGATTGTTGGCGACGGTGACGACGCAGGGATTCTGAAGACGACGCTGGTTGATGACGAAACGGGTTTCTGAGGAACACATTGTCACTTATAAATGCTATAGTCTGTTTAGGCTGTAGTGGGGTAGTTCTTAGAGGGTACAACACTTTTGTGTTTCATACTTTTACCCACCTGCTACCTAGTTCATTCATTCCTCTCATGATTCTCACATGGTATAGAGCTGGTTCGAGTTTTTTTTTAGGGCCCACCACTACAATTTTTTTTTTTCCTTACCTGCCCGAGGCGCATGTCGCGTTTGTCCTAGCAGCGCCCTCGCGCCTGCCCTTCGAGGCCCTTAGTGGCCCGTCGCTGCCCCTTCACGGCCCTTAGCGGCCCCTCTTCAGGCCCTTCGCGGCCCCCTTTAGCGACCCGTTGCGGCCCTTCGCGGCCCCTCTGACAGCCCTTCGCGGCCCCGTCACGGCCCTTCGCGGCCCCTTCAGTGACCCGTAGCGGCCCCTCGCGGCCCTTCACGGCCCCCCTGACGGCCCGTCGCGGCCCCGTCGCGGCCCTTCGCGGCCCCTTTCGCTACCCGTCGCGGCCCCCCCCTTTAGCGACCCGTCGCGGCCCTTCGCGGCCCCTCTGACGGCCCGTCGCGGCCCCTTCTCGGCCCCGTTTACGGCCCCCCTCACGGCCCTTCGCGGCTCCTCGCCCCCCCTTCCGACCCCAACTGACGCGCCCCAGCTGGCGCGCCCCCGGCCGGCTCCTGCTGACGAGCCCCTGCCGGCCCCTGCTGGCGCGGCCCCTCCTGGCGTGCCTCTGCCGGCCCCTGCTGACGCGCCCCTTCTGGCATGCCCCTGCCGGCCCGTGCTGACGCGCCTCTGCCGGCCCCTGCTGACGCGCCCCTGCTGGCGCGCCCTTGCCGGCCCCTGCTGACGCGCCTCTGCCGGCCCTTGCTGACGCGCCCCAGCCAGACACGGCTAGCGCGGCCCCTGCAGTCACGGCCCGCCCCTGCACCTGTATCTGGTAAGCCGAGCCGCGCCGCCCAGCCGAGCCGCCCCGCCTAGCTGAGCCGCGCTGCTGTTGCTACTGCTACACTACTGCTACTGCTGCTACTGCTGCTCCTCTTCCTACTGCTCCTACTGCTGCTATGGCTAGTCCTACAGTTCTCACTTTTTGACTCTGAGGGACGTGCAGTTGACTTTGACGTATGGGTTGATGACCTACAGCTCTTTCTTCAGTGTGATTCTAGGGATGGGGTATCCCTTTTCGATCACAAGTCTGGTGTCTCCACTGCTCCTACTGCCACTACTGACAGTACTGTTCGCTCGCAGTGGACCACTCGTGATGCTGTTGCTCGTCTTGCTGTTCGTAGTCACCTGCCGCCTGCTGAGCGCGCACACTTTGGCCAGTACAAGACTGCTCAGTCTTTGTACGACGCTGTAGTTGCACGCTACTCCTCCCCTGCCACTGCTGCCCTCAGTCGCCTCATGCTGCCGTACCTTTTCCCTGACCTTGCCGCCTTTGTCACAGTCGCTGACCTAGTTGCTCACCTTCGCACTAGCGACGCCCGCTACCGCGCTGCCCTTCCCACTGAGTTCTGTGCCAAGAACCCCCCCCCCCCATGTACATCACCCTTTACTACCTAGTCACCCGCCTCCCTGACTCTCTCTCTTCAGTCGGGGACCACTTTCTCTCCCTTTGCCCCACCGAGCTGACTGTCGACCTGCTAGAGGAGCGCCTTGCTGCAGCTGAGAAGAGTATCTTAGCTGTAGGTGCTTCTCGCGGCGATCGTCGCACCCCCTTCTTTGAGAGGTGTTCCCCTGTCCCACTTCTCCCCTCTGTTGCTTCTGCTGCTGCTGTCGACTTCGTTGGCACTGAGGAGGTCGGAGCTGCGTCTGCCCCTAGTGGGAGACGCCGCAACAGCAAGGGCAAGGGGAGCAAGGGTGGTGGAGGGGGTGGCGGGGGCGGCGGCGGAGGCGGTGGAGGAGGCGGAGCGGGTGGCGGTGGAGGTGGGGGTGGTACCGGGAGTGGGGGCTTCAGTGGCGGCGGTGGAGGTCGTGGCGTCGGTGGCGGAGGTGGTGGAGGCAGCGGCAGCGGTGGTGGAGGTGGAGGCGGTGGTGGTGCTGGCCGAGGTGCAGCCGCGCAGCGTGGAGGCTTTGGTGGCAGCCAGCGCCAGCAGCAGCTGCGCACCCGTGAGACCCCGTCGGTTCAGCAGCTTCGTGAGTGGTACGCTGGGCGTGGGAGGTCTGGGAGTGCAGGTCCCTGCACTTACGTTCTTCGCACCGGCACTCGTAGTGGGGAGGTGTGTGGGCTCCCGCACACCACGCAGTGCTGCTTCGGTCGCTTGACTGACGCTTGGCGTACCCAGTTTCCTGACGCTGTTGAGCACCCTCGCTGGCATGATCTGCTTCTGCAGAATGTGCCTATCTTTGATCTAGATTTTGATGCTATCCTTGCTGCCATGTATGCTCTTGCTGATAGTGCTGAGGGTGACTGTTACCTGAGTGTCCCGCCCGACCCGGGCATTGTGGCTGTTACACTAGGTGCTAGTACGGCTGCTGCTCTAGGTGCTAGTGCGTCTGCTGCTCCAGGTACTAGTGCGTCTGCTGCTCCAGGTGCTGGTGCGTCCCCTCTCTCTGGTCCTGCACCTACTGAGTCCTTGCACACTTTCACACTTGACTCTGGTGCTTCGCGCTCTTTCTTTCGAGATAGCACCACGCTCACGCCGCTCAATTGGCCTGTTGCGGTCTCCCTTGCTGACCCCTCAGGGGGCCCAGTCCTTGCACACTCCTCCACGGTTCTGCCGCGTCCTACGGCCCCGTCGGGCTTGCTGTCGGGACTCCACCTCCCCTCGTTCTCTACGAACTTGGTGAGTGGAGCTGACCTCCAGGACGCGTGGGTTGACCAGTTCAAGCCTGGAGGTCAGCGTGTGACCCACTGCACTTGCTCTCGGACGGGCCGCCACCTGGCCACGTTCATCCGTCAGCCAGGGTCGAGTCGGTACACACTGACTACTGCGCCTCCTCAGGTAGCTGCCGCTGAGGGGGGTGGGTGTGTGGGAGCCGAGGGAGTGGCGCTAGGGGGGTGACATGGGAGTGGAGCTAGGGGTGCAGCAAGGGGTGTGTGTAAGGGGGGTGGGACGGTTGGGGGAGGTTGGGCGGAGGTAGCCGTCGCGTCGCTAGCAGTGCCAGTAGTCTGGAGGCTACAATCTCCGGTAGCCCAACGAGCCTGCTGCGCCAGTCGCCCGTGGGTCAGTTGCTCCAGCCGCTCGGCGTAGCCGCGGAGCCAGTTACTTCTGTAGTCCGAAGGCTACAATCTCCGGTAGCCACTGAGCTAGCCGCTCCTGTTGCCCGTGTGTCTGCAGCTTCAGCCGTCGCCTCCCATCTCCTCTCCTCTCACAGTCACTCCTCCTCCTCACTTGCCCTCTGCGACTGCCTCTAGCTTTACTTGTACTTGTGAACTATTCTGTGACTGCTTGCTGTGCTGATTATACCCCACTTTGACTATGGGGGTGTGTCAGAATGTTATATTTCTCTAGTCTGCAGTGGGGTACTTTATAGTGAGTACAGCCCTGTTAGGGTTTGCTATATGTACTCTTTTTTTTTTTTTTTTTTTTGGGGTATAACGCACTATACAATGCATTACATCCACAGTCGTAACTGAGGGGGTGGGAGAAAAACAGGTCTACCTAATATGGTCTACACTGTTCTCCCTATAAGCCCTTTTATGGCGGCTTGAAGAAGGTGCTGGGTCTCTCCCATATCGAGCTGAATGCCTTGCTCCACGTCAGGTTCTCATCTTGATCACAAATGCGGCTCAGCGCTACCGCCTCGCTAGTTGTCAGATTTGTCCAGCCACCTCTGACTCCGCCACACTTGTGTCTTCCGCTGCCCCCACACCCTTCACTGTAGATCCGCACATGCCTTCTGAAGTTTGCCCCATTTTTCCGGGCCACTCGCTTGGGTTCGAAGCTTTTCTTCCTGAAGACCGCGTCACACCTTTCCAGCTAGATGTGTCTAAACGTTACCGCGATAAGTGTGGACTCCGGGAAGCCAGAAGCTGTACAGTCTTCAGCAAAAAGTAGCTCTTCCAGCGTTCCCACCGCCCTCGCTGGGTTAATCAGGCGAAGCGAATGTTGAAGCGCGCCGCTGATCCCTTTAACCACCGGGCAGCTCAACAAACAGTGCGTGGCCGATTCCTCTTGGCTGCAGTATGGACAGCATGCACGCGAGCCGAAGAAAGCTAGCCTGCTGCCCACTTGTAGGTTGTGGCTGTGCAGCCTCAACAGTACTTCCCTTGCCTTGGCTGGGGTTGCCAGTGAGTCTCTCTTCGCGATGGCTTTCTCCCTGTCAATCTTCCCCCCCCATACCTCCTCCCACTTCTTCTGCTGCTTAGGCTGCTGTACCGGTTTTCTGAGCAGATGTCTCAGCCTCCTTTGCGCCGTAGGTTTGCCTTCCGTGCACAGAAAAGAGGTCCGTAGCTGCGTTAGCGGATCCCCCGCCTGCCCCAGCACGTATCCCCCGCTGGTCACCATCGGAGCCAGTATGCTTAGTCTCGACGGAGGTTGAGCTGCAGTTCCCAGATGTTTAATCTTTCCTTTGTCGTCCACAGCCACTCTCTCGCATCTCAGCTCCTCTCTCTCCGTTAGCGCCACTTGTAAGTAGCTTTGGCTCCCCGTCACCGATTTCCCCACCTTGACCAGTGTGATAGTCTCCGCAATTTCCACCGCCGACACCTTCGACAATAGTTTCCTTTTCCAGGTTTCCGGTACCGCCTTCCAGGCCGCCAGCGCCCACCTCGCTGTGGATGAGCGCCCCGTCTGTTTGGTCAGTGTCCAGAGATCTTTCACCTTCCAGCCACCGTCATACTCTTCCTGAAGTAGGTCCCCCACCTTCATGCCTTTCAGGCATTCAAAGCCTTTTTGCCTCCCAAATGGGCTTTCGCCTTGATAGTGAATCCAGTTGCTGAACCACAGCTGCTCCTGCTCCATTTCCCATCTGTTTGCAGGTTCGGCTGGCTTCGGCAGTTGCTTCTCCCACATCAGCGGCACCAACAACCTCCAGCGCTCACCGCCACCCTTCCACTCTGCCAGGATGGCTTTATGTGCCAATAGCGTTGCCCATGTGAAAATGAACGAGAGAATGAATGACTAAGAAATGAGTGTGATACAAATATGAAACCCTAGAAGTTTGTGTACCCCTTAGTATCTAACCCGCTACAGCCTACACAGGCTAGATCATATCAGTCTGACACACCCCCATAGGCAAAGTGGGGGAGAACAAGGGGTCACAAGACCAGTTAAGCAAAGCAAAGCAAAGCAAGCTCAGGGTGGATCACAACGTCACCACACATTCCGAGCACAAGTTCAAGGCCACAAGGCCAGTTCACATGCAGGATCATATATAAAGGTAAACAAGCAAGTGCAGGTATAAATAGATCACAGTACAAGCAAGGTCAAGAAGTGAGTAGGTGAGGCAAAGTAGGCACAAGACCTAACAGAGTACAGAAGCGCTGATGATCACAAGGCGCGAGTGCCTTGGTGAAGATATCAGCAGTGTTGGCCTGAGAGGCCACGTAAGCAAGTCGCAGCTGACCACGCTGCTGCAACTCACGAGCAAGAAAGTAGGGAAGAGCAATGTGCCTCGTTCTGTGCTCCAGTCTGTGCTCCCGAGACAAGGCCAGCATGGCCTTGTTGTCTACGTACAGAACTAGAGGAGAACGAGGCGGCTCTCCAAGGTCAGTCAGCAGGTAGGTGAGCCAGCGTAGCTCCTGTGCAGCCATGGCCCCTGCGTAGATCTCAGCCTCACAGCTCGAGCTGAGAACAGAAGACGAGCGGGTAGACCGCCACGAAACAGAACCGGAACCAAGGCTGAAGGTGTAACCCTGTGACGACCGCTGCGTAGCCAGGTCGTCAACCCACGAAGCGTCTGCGTGACCAGTGAGGACCACTGGACCCCGCCCTCCAAGCACTAGCCCCATGCCCGACGTACTGCACAAGTAGCGCAACACCCTCTTCGCTGCAGCCATGTGCTCAGGTCTGTGTCTCCCTGGAGCAACATAGCGTGCCAGAATGCTAAGAGGGTATGCAAGGTCAGGTCGAGTGCAGGTCATCAGGTACATGAGGCAGCCAACAAGCTCTGGGTACGGGCCACTCGGCTCTACGGACTCATCCAAAGGCAGAGCTGAGAGCGAGTGGCGAGTAGACAGAGGAGTGGCCTGAGGCGAGGAGTACGTGAAGCCGAAGCGCTGAAGGACCTGCTGCACCATGTGTGACTGAGTCAGGGTAACGGTGCGCTGTGCTCTGTCCCGAGTGATCTGCAGGCCAAGGTAGCTGCGCAGTTCACCCAGGTCTGTGCACGTGTGTTTCTTCTGCAGCTCGGACTTCACGTGGGCGAGTCCAGAAGTGTCAGCTGTGGTAAAGACCAAGTCGTCGACGTACACGAGGATGTAGAACGGCGGCAAAGAGGTGTCGGTGCGTAGAAACAGCGACGGGTCGGCAGTAGAAGGAGCAAACCCAAGAGCCGCAAGTGTAGTCCTCAGTGTGTCGTGCCACTCACGGGGTGCCTGGCGGAGACCGTAGACTGGCCGCCAGAGGCTCCACTGGGTACCAGGAGGAAACGACCCAGTGAAGCCAGGTGGGCGACGCAGCCAGATCTCCTCGTGCAGGCTGCCCTACAGGAAAGCAGTGCTGAAGTCAAGAGAGTGAAGCTCGTAGTCGCGCTGAGCGGCTATGTGCAGCAGCACCCGAAGAGTGGTCATCTTCAGGGTGGGAGAGAAGGTCTGAAAGTAGTCAACTCCCTGTCGCTGACTGAAGCCTTGAGCCACGTAACGCGCCTTGAAGACAGGCGGAGAACCCGGCGGCCGCTTCACCCTGAAGATCCACATGCCACTGACGATGTTCGCCCTAGGGGGGGGAACCTCGTCGACGTAGGTGCCTGTGGACTTCCAGGAAGCCATCTCTGCGTCCATGGCTGCCTGCCACTGAGAGGAGTAGGGACCCTCTATCGCCTCCGCGTAAGAGCGCGGAGTCGGGATGTCTGGTGCATCCGGGTCTCCCTCAGAGGCCAGCAGCATGGGCACGAGATGAGGTGAAGCAGCAGCAAAGCACTGGAACTCCTCCTGCCTGTCCTCAAGGACGTCCGTGCCAAGGGCACACTCACCCCCAACAGACGGAGGACAGAAAGACTCAGACTCAGCGACAAGACTAGCAGCGTAGTCTAGACGACAGCGAGCAGCAAAGTCGACAAGCTCAGCAACTAAGGCAGACGCAGCAGTGGACTCGAAGGAAGGGTCAGTGACGACAGTAGCAAGGAGACGCGTGACAGTAGGACTGGCAGCACGAAGGGAGTCCGACTCTGGGTCAGCAAGAGCAGGAAGAGAGGACTCAGGAGGAGAAGGCAAAGGGGCACGCAGCGGAGCAGTGGAAGGACGTAGAGACATCTGGTGCGTGCCGGGGACAGGGGGAGGACGCTGACGCGAACCACGACCACGAGGGCGAGCAGCACGGACAGGCGACGCAGGACAAGACGCAGGCTCACGACGCTCAGCAAGACCTCCAGTAGGACCAGTGTAGGGATAAGGAGCAGGCAGTGGGGAGGCCGGCTGTAACTGTGACTCAGACTGGACAGGCGGCGGACACTCTAAGAGAGGAGTAGGACTAGTAGAGGGCAGAAGACCAAGAACCTGCTCAAGGAGCGGAACGAAGTACGGCCGCGGCCGTGCAGCACCCCCAGAACCAACAGGAACAGCACCAGCACCCCTAACGGCAGCACCAGCTCCAGTAGCACCCCCAGCTCCAGCAGCGCCAGCAGCTCCAGCACCAGCACCCCCAACAGCAGCACCAGCTCCAGTAGCACCAACACCAGCACCCTCAGAAGCACCAGCACCAGCAGCACCTCCAGCGCCAACACCCCCAGCAGCTCCAGCTCCAGCTCCAGCACCTCCAGCAGCTCCAGTATAAGGAGTACCCACAGGCCCAGCAGCTCCAGTACCTCCAGTACGAGCACCTCCGGGACCCGTGGCACCAGCACCCTCAGCAGCAGTAGAACCTCCAGCACCAGCAGCACCTCCAGCTCCAGCAGCACGGCTCCAGCGCCGAGCAAACCACTCGCGCAGCTCCTGTGGAGAGAATAGCTCTCGCCGGGACGAAGCACCTGAAGGACCTCCAGGCCCAGTCCCACCAGACGCCACACGAGCAGGCTCAGCACCCCCTGGCTCCGCACCCCCAGGCTCAGCACCCCCAGGCTCAGCAACCCCAGGCTCAGCACCCCCAGACTCAGCACCCCCAGTCTCAGCGCCCCCAGAGTCAGCACCCCCAGGCTCAGCACCCCCAAGCCCCGCACCCGCAGGCTCAGCACCCCTAGCAGCACCAGAGTCAACAGCTACCTCGACAGGCTCAACTGCGTCTACCTGGGACACACCTGAGGGGGCAGGACCCTGAGGGGGAAGGGGGTCTACCTGGGGGGGACCTGGCGCGAGGAAGAGCGGAGGCGGGGGGAGGGGTGCAGTGCGGTAGGGGAAGAGACGGTAGTAGGGAACCGACTCGTCAAACGTGACGTCCTGGGAGGACAGAACACGGCGCGAGGTGGGGTGGTAAAACTGCCAACCAGGCGCGTCATGGGGGGAAGCCAAGGAAGACGCAGGGAACAGCACGAGGGGACAGCTTGTCCGCAGACAAGTCGCGAACAAACGCCTGAGATCCCCAGACACGGAACGCAGACGCATCGCCAACCTTCCCCGTCCACCGCAGAGAAGGGGAGGTCTCCGGCATGGAGACCCGGGGCTGAAGGTTGATCTGATGTGCCGCGTACTGAACCGCGAACGGCCACAGAAAATGGGGAGCAGCCGCATGTATCATGGACGTACGAGCGACGTCCATGACCATGCCAATGCGGCGCTCAGCAATCCCATTTTGCTGTGGAGAGGCCGGAAGCGTGAACGTCTGGCGGATGCCTCGTGCACGACAGAAGGCGCGAAGAAGGTCAGAGGAAAACTCTCCGCCTCTGTCGGAGTGCAGACGCAGAACAGGAAAGTCCGAGCCGAAACTCTCTCTGAGCTGGAGACGAGCTGCGCGGATCCAGTCGATCAACACCTCAGTGACCTCACCCTTGCTGCGCAAGGGGAAGACCGTGGTGTAACGCGAGTAGTCGTCAACCACCAGCAGGAAGTAACGCTCGTGACCCTGTCCACGGACGCGGGCCGGGCCCCACACGTCCATGTGAAGCGTCTGCAGTGGAGCCTCTGTCGGAGGAAACTCGGAGGAGTGAGGAGCAGCGCGCTGCCGCCCCTCGACGCAGGGAACGCAGGTAGGGGCAGGCCCTGGAGGAAGAGGAGGGAGGGACCGGGGGAAACCAGAGACAAGGACACGGGAGGCCATGCCTCGGAGACGAGGCAGGGAGGGGTGACCAAGGCGGTGGTGCCAGAGGAGAGTCTGGTGAGACAGGAGACGACACGAGCAGGGGGCAGACTCAGGACCAGACCTGGACGCCGCAGTAGACACCTGACCCGACGCAGCTACCTGACCAGACGCAGCAACCGGAGGAGACCCAGTAGTCAGTGTGTACAGGCTCGACCCCGGCCGACGGGTAAACGTGGCCAAGTGTCGGCCCGTCCGAGCACACGTACAGTGGGTCACTCGCTGACTCGCAGGAGTGAACTGGTGAACCCCTCCATCCTGTAGGTCAGCACCACTCACCAAGTTCGTAGAGAACGAGGGGAGGTAAAGACCTGACAGGGTGCCAGAAGGGGCCGCCGGACACGGTAGGACAGTGGAGTAGTGAGCAAGGACAGGACCCCCAGAGGGGTCTGCCAGAGAGACCGCCACTGGCCGACTAAGTGGCGTGAGTGTAGTGCGGTCTCGAAAGAAGGAGCGGGAAGCACCCGAGTCAAGGGTGAAGGTGTGACAGGCCTGGGCCGACGTGGTACCTGAGAGAGCAGACGCACCAGTACCTGGGGCAGCAGACGCACTAGCACCTAGAGCAGCAGCCTCACCAGCACCTAGAGCAGCAGCCTAAATGCCTGGGTCAGGCGGGACACACAGGTAACAGTCACCCTCATCACTAGTAGACACAGCATACATGGCAGCAAGAATAGCATCAAAGTCTAGATCAAAGATTGCAACCCCCGACCTAAAGAGCTCGCCCCAGCGAGGGATCTCAGCGGCGCCAGGGAACTGGAGACGCCAAGCGTCCGTCAGGCGGCCGAAGCAGCGCTGGGTGGGGTGCGGGCCTCCGCACGTCTCACCAGTGCGGTCGCCGGTACGCAGGACGTAGGTACAAGGACGGACCACCACCGGAGCCACCTCTCTGCGCAGAGCCACCCCGACCAGCGCCGCCGCCGCCGCCGCCACCTCCACTACCGCCGCCACCGCCGCCTCCTCCGCTCCCGCCGCCACCGCCGCCGCCTCCTCCGCCTCCACTGCCGCCACCGACACCCCCACTCCCGCCACCACCCCAACCACCACCCCCACCCCCTCCGCCGCCTCCACCGCCACCTCCACCGGCCCCGCCAGCTCCACCAGCGCCCTTGCCCCCCTTGCCCTTGCCAGTGCAGCGTCTCCCGCTAGGGGCAGACGCCCCGCCGACCGACTCAAGACCAACTAGGTCGGCCGCAGCAGCAGAGGCAACAGAGGGCAAGAGGGGGGAGTGGGAACACCCCTCAAAGAAGGGGGTACGAGGGTCACCACGAGAGGCTCCTACAGCGACTATACTCTTCTCTGCTGCCAGGAGGCGCTCCTCGAGGAGGTCAACGGTGAGAGTGTTGGGGCAAACAGAGAGGAAGTGGTCCCTGACCGAGCGAAGGGAGTCAGGGAGCCGGGTGACTATGTAGTAGAGGGTGATGTACATAGGGGGGGGGTTCTTGGCGCAGAACTCAGCAGGAAGTGCAGCGCGGTAGCGTGTGTCACTAGTGCGAAGGTGCGTAATGAGGTCAGCGACTGTGGGAAAAGCAGCGAGGTCAGGGAACAGGTACGGCAGCATGAGGCGGCTAAGGGCAGCAGTGGCAGGGGAAGAGTAGCGTGCAACTACAGCGTCGTACAAGGTCTTAGCACTCTTGTACTGACTAAAGTGCGCACGCTCAGTGGTCGGTAAGTGACGGCGCACAGCAAGACGGGCAGCAGCATCGCGTGTGGCCCACTGTGAGCGAACAGTGCTGTCAGCATCAGTAGGCGGGGCAGGGGAGGCACCAGACGTGAGATCGAACAGGGAGAGACCGTGTGCCCTATCGCACTGTAGGAAAAGCTGCAGGTCATCGATCCAGACCTCAAAGTCAACAGCTCGACCCTCGGCATCAAAGGTAAGGACACTAGGGGTAGCCATGACAGCAGCAGCCTAGCGGGGAGAGCAGGAGGCTAGAGGTGGCGCAGTAGCAGAGGTGCTGCGCGAAAGTGCGCTTTCCAGACCGTTAGTTAGGGCTGCAGCGGCAGTTGTGGTCGCGGCTCGACGGCGGCGGCTACTCGAGGGCGGCAGCGGCTCGGCGGCTCGGTGGCGGCTCGGCGGCGGCTCGGCGGCTCTGCTTCGCGGCGGCTCGGCGGCTCGGCGGCTCGGTGGCGGCTCGGCGGCTCGGCGGCTCGGTGGCGGCTCGGCGGCTCGGCGGCTCGGTGGCGGCTCGGCGGCACGGCGGCGGCTCGGCGGCTCGGCAGCGGCCGCAAGATGTCGGCAACGGGGCCACGAGAGAGCGGCGACAGGGCCGCGAGAGGGCGGCGACGGGGCCGCGAGGGGGGGGGGTGGCGACGGGGCCGCGAGAGGGCGGCGACGGGGCCGCAAGGGCGGCGACGGGGCCACAAGGGCGGCGTGATCACACAGGCAACACATCGCTGCTCCAATGGCCAAGTGGGCCAGTTTGTCTCTTTCAGACGAAACTATACGCGATTTCTACTTGATCAGCTCCCTTGCTATAACTCTCCTGAAAAAACATATGAACATATAGCATTTGTCTGGGCTCTCATATGGCCCCAAAGGCAAAGTCTGCCGCAACATATGAACTATACATTTTGTGCCAGAAACCTAGACCAACAGACTAATTTAGTCTGCTAACGAGAGCCCGGCCGCGACGGGGCCGCTGGCGGCGACGGGGCCGTTGAGGGCGGCGACGGGGCCGCGAGGGCGGCGACGGGGCCGCAAGGGCGGCGACGGGGCCGTGAGAGGGGCGGCAACGGGCCGCTGAGGACGGCGACGGGGTCGCTGCGGGCGGCGAAGGGGCCGCTGAGGGCGGCGACGGGGCCGTGAGAGGCGGCAACGGGGCCGCTGCGTGCGGCGTCGGGGCCGCTGAGGGCGGCGTCGGGGCCGTTGAGGGCGGCGTCGGGGCCGCTGCGGGCGGCGACGGGGCCGCTGAGGGCGGCGACGGGGCCGCGGCGGGCGGCTACTGGGCCGCTGAGGGCGGCGACGGGGCCGCTAAGGACGGCGACGGGGCCGCAATGGGCGGCGAGGGGACCGCCAAGGGCGACGACGGGGCCGCGAAGGGGACGCGACTCGACGGGAGGACGGCCGACGGGGCGCGCCTCGGGCAAGGGCGACTCGCAATCCGGGCAGGGAAACAAAAAAAAAATAGTGGTGGGCCCTAGGAAGCGTTCCCACTAGGGAACCTGCTCTGATATCATGTGAAAATGAACGAGAGAATGAATGACTAAGGAATGAGTGTGATACAAATATGAAACCCTAGAAGTTTGTGTACCCCTTAGTATCTAACCCGCTACAGCCTACACAGGCTAGATCATATCAGTCTGACAGCCCAGCCCAGCGGCATGTTTGCCGCTCTCTCTGTCAGCCATTGTTTCATCGGGTTCTCCTCCATCAGAACTGCCCCGAGGTTCCAGAGCGCCTGGCTGTTGATTCTATCTGTTGGATTGATCACCCCGAGCCCCCCCTCTTTCCTTCCCAGGTGTGCCAAGAATCCACTCCAGAGGATGAAGTGTTTCTCCTCGTCAGCGCACCCTTTCGAGATGAAATTATGACACAGCTTCAAGATTCTCTTCCAGATCTGCTTCGGCGGCTGATATACCTGCGCCAGGAAGAGGATCACTGGCATCACGTATTCGTTCAAGACTGTCACCCTCGCCGATGTGGACAGGTGCAGTCTCTCCCAGTTGCGCAGTATCGTATTGATCCGGACCAACGCTTTGTCCCATGTTGGCTCTGTATTGCCATCTGACGTTATCCAAATGCCTAAAAATCTCTCCGGTTTGCCTCTCTCCGCCCAGCAGAAGCTCGAGTCAGTGAGTGGCGGAAGTACCCTGTTCCTCCCCAACGGCATCACGGTCGACTTTCCTTAGTTTACCTTCAGCCCCGACCTTTCACTGAAATCGTCGAAAAGCTTCTGCGCCTTCCCGAGTTGCTCCTTCCCTTGAAGTATGAGCGTCGTGTCGTCTGCGTAGCCCAGGTACGTCAGTTCTCCCTTCCCTCTTTTCCGCAGTCCGAGCTTCCTCCTCTTCGCTTCCTGACAAAGTGGTTCCGCTGCGCAGATGAACAAATATGGCGCCAGTGGACAGCCTTGGCCTGCTATATGTACTCAACTCAACTGCCTGCTAGTGAAACCCCCCTTCTGCTGTTCATTCCTCGTTCTATCTTTCACAACCGTAACACGTCCTAACTTGGCAAGTGTACTCCATAACTAGGGTATGCAGGAAGAATGAGGGCGCATTCGTATTGCCTGTCAGATCGCCCCTACTCTCCAATTTCCGTCTTCACCTCCTCGTTTTCCCTGAAGCTCGAAAACGTTGGGGTCTTTCGAACCTCCAATGTTTGACCTGATGTAAGACACGTCACACGTGGACAAATGGGCCCTGAGATTTGCCAAATAATGAATGGGTCCGCATGGTGCCAAATGTGCCCCATCCTTCCACCGTCGTTTTCCGCCTCGCACTTGTTTCCGCTTCTCACACATTTTTGGTCAACATTTTTCTTCCGCTTCCAGAGTTCGAACCCCAACCACATTCGTGCAGAGGAGGATCACTCAACACAACGCAGCACGGAGCAACCACATCCACATTCTGGTCGTGTTGTCCTCTCTCCCGCAGCCGCAGCAGCCTTGGCGCTTCACATGCGTGACTTTAGTCGGACGGCACTGACGTTGGAAAGTGTTTCGATTTACCACGCTTCTGCTCTCACCCATTCCGCTCAAGCTTGTTGCGACCACGATGGGCACTAGACCGTTAGCAGCTTTGGCTATCCTTCTCCTAGCAATCACTCCCGGTAAGCCAACCCCGCGGGTTGCGGGTCAACTTCCGCGCCCCGGACGTGAGGACAGTCACTTCGCGACAAGCGCGGCAGCCTGCCAACCGTCCTTCCCCCCCTTGCGTCTCCGAGCCATCTCCCGCATCACCCCTCACCGCCACGTGGCATCTGCTTGCATTTCTCCTTCTCCCGCATATCTCCCCTCCCCTCCCCTCCTCCCCGCATAAGCCCCCCACAACACCTAATACCCGGTCCCCGTCCTCCATTGTCTTTCATGCACGTACAGTTCTCTCTCGGCCCCCTGGGGGAGGCCCCGGCGGACCTGGCGGACCAGGTGGTCCTGGCAGACCTGGCGGATACGGCGGGCCTGGCGGATTCGGCGGACCCGGCGGACAGGGCGGAGGAGGTCCGCCTAATGGCGGTCCCCCTGGTGGCGGCGCCGGCGGACAAGGGGGCCCAGGGGGGCGGGGGGGGCCAGGCGGACAGGGGGGCCCAGGCGGACCACCTGGCGGCCCGCCCATGGGGCCTCCGCCGGTGTTCGGCCCGTTAAACCTGAAGGTTGTGGGCAATCTGACCAGTGCGTGCTTGTCGCGTCGCGCTCGCACTCTTGGGTCCGGGGACGAGACTTGCGGTCGCGCGGGGCTCGGGGCAACGGGTGGGGGAAAACGGGACGGGGGAAACTGCGGAAGGGAAGCTGGGAGGTCGGCTGTGGTGTGGAGTTGATCTCATCTGCTGACGTATCACTTCTGCACTTCTGCGCCTCTGTTGATTGCTTGTTATTGCCTTCACCCCTCGCTCCGCTTCCCTCCTCTCTCTCTCGCCATCTGTCAGTGGGGCGCTTGAATGCAAACATTATCTTATCCCGCCCTCCCTCTGCGCCACCCCCTCTGCTCCCCTGCACTGCTCCCCGCACCAGCCGCTGGTGGCGCTCGACTCGCCAACTGCTCCACTGCATTCCCCACGGAACACGCGGATTTCCGATTCGGCATCTTCAAGTGAGTGTGCGTCGCGGCGCGCGGCGCGCATCTGGCCTGGCAGCAGAAGCGCTCGATCGTGTTCTCAATCGAATCACCTATGCACCGATGTTCGAGAAATGATGCCCATGTTCATTTGCGGACCCCACACACATCTATCTGTCCACCGTACCTGTGTGGTCTGCGTGTCTGCTGTGTGTCAGGAACGACAGTGGCAACTACAACATTGTGTTCCAGGCCATGCTGGTGGACGCAGCTGGAGGCCCGCCCGATTCCCTTGCAATCACCCAGGGCGCTGCGTGCGACGCCGCGGCCACGTCTTTCCTCTCCCTCCCCATCGCCACCACCGATTGGATCGTCCACTCTGGCTGGTGGCTGCTGCACTCCGAAATGCGCCTCGACGGATTTCTGGAGAACGCAGATCCGGCTACGCTGACAACCCTGCTCGCCGCGATTCCCAGCATTCCCGATAGTGCAGTTACTTCTACCGGTGGAGCTTCTGGGAACCGGCGCAAGGGCATGGAGAGTGGTGTTCAGGGGAGGATGCTGCTGTTTGACCTGTTCAAGTCCCTTGGGAAGGCCGTGGGGGGGGCGAAGAAGAAGAACCAGGGAGGCAAGAAGAATTCTGCTAAGGGCTCGGGCAACATGGGTGAGCCGCTTACTGTGACCGGGTATGCTGTGCTGGCTGCGAGCTCCGCTTCTGGTGCCACATGGGGTGCCGAGCTCAAGGGTGTGTTGGTGCCAGAGGCTCCCCTGGCCCCAATCCCGTGATGTAGTAGGGGGGATCCTTGGCCGTATTTCTGTAGGATATGATATGGCTGGGCATGTGTTGCATGAGAGTGGATGTACCGGTGAGTATGCCATTGTGAAATCTCACCGTCTAGTGTAGTTCTGTGCTGGGTGTTGGGTGCAAGCCAGTCTAGAGCTACCGTATTTATCTCCCATCCAAGGGCCCGGTTGACCCCCCGGACAGGCCTCGAACTCACCTCAGAATTGTTACGCATGGGTGTTAGGGCGTATCCAACTTCGGGTCATCAGCACTGTTCCGAGCAGGCCCCCAGAAGTAAGAGAAATTTGTCTGATTTGCATGAAAAACTCTGAGAATTCAGATTTTTTTTTTTTTTTTTTCAAGTGAGCTCTGTTAAAATCAGAGATTTTAGGGCCCCAACTCTGTAATTTTCAGAGAAATTCTAAAGCTAACTCTGACGTTTCAGAGTTTTCCGTGAGTGTACTCTGATCACCCAGAGTACAAATGCGTACCGATTCCGTTTTCTGCTTGCGTTCTTGACTGGTGATTCGGTTTGGACTTCACGGGTCACAGCAGATTCGCTAAGTCAATGCAAAATCGGCTTGAAACAGCAAATCTGCGCCTTACAGCACAGAATTTTCGCCCAATCACAGCAAAATCGCCTTGACACAACAGATTCGCGCCGTCAGAGCACAAAAAATTCGACCTATCACCTTGAAATTTCACCTGACATCCCAGATTCGCCCTTTCACACCACAAAAATCGCCCTGACACAGAAATTCGTGCTGTCAGAGCATGTTCTCCCTAAAACCCCCCTAGTGTAGCATGTTTCGATATCAGATGAAACATTGATTACATTTTTATGAAACATCAGATACATTGATGTTTCAGACTTTTTTTCTAAGGCACTCTGAAATTTCAGCTTTTTTTTATAACCGACTCTGAGGGTTTCAGACTAAAATTTTGTACTAGTCTGATGAATCAGACAGGCAAAAAACGAATCTGAGGGCCTGGTTCCGAGCATCCGCAATATGCGGATGCCCCGAACTACACAAAACACCACTTTGGGCCATCGAACATCGTGCGACTCTCAAAAAGGCGCGTTTGTTGTCCCGCCAAAAAACCAGAGCCAAACGTGGCTCCAACCAATAGGTGCGCGCGCATTCATGCCATGCGATCCTTTTCACCCGGTTGCGCGACACTCAACCCACCACCCCACCCGTCAAAATTCCCGGCGGTAAAAAGAACATTTGGATCTGCGCGCCTCCGAAACCCATCCCAACCACACAGCCTCACCCAAGGGTTTCACAAAACGGCAGAAACAGAAATTGAGGATGAAGTAGATCTAGATCTCGAATTGAGAATAGCCTGCACACCACCCCGTTATCTCCGTGCGTGAGCCACCCCATAGAACCAGGATGCCTCCGCGACGAAGCTCACGCGGCAAGGGAAAGGAGAAGGTTAGCGATGATGAGGCCCAGGCTGACCCCCCCTACGTCGCATGGATGAAAGAGCAGCAAAAGCAGGGGAAGCCCTCCCCATCTATCAAGCGTATGGCTAAGGCCGTACGCGAAACTGCGGGCGCCAGCACTAGCCGAAGTTCCCGGCATGACTATCCCGACACAGGCGCCGATACTGACGTCTCCGATGACGATCTCGAGGAGATCGTCTCGGAGTCGGATAGCGATGCCGACTCAGACGATTACAAACGCGGCAGTGACGAGGACGAGGAAGATAGTGATGGAGGCGAAGACGGGAGCGGTGATGAGCGCATCACACGCCCGTCGAAGAAGGAGCAGCGGGCTCCAGCGTCCCGGAACAAGCGCTAGTGGTCGGACGCCGAGTTGACGTCCCTGGCGGCCGCTCGTTGGAACACTAAAGACGACCTGAAGGCTATGCAGGGCAAGCAGGGGAGCCAGTACTGGAGGAAGCTCCGCGCACACATGCTTGAGAAGGACAAAAATTGGGACCGCGATGAGGGGCAGATGTCCAACGCCTGGAAACGCCTGGAGAAGAAGTACCTGAAAACGAAGCGGGGGGAGGGACAGAGCGGAGGTAAAGCAATAAAGAAAAAACCGTGGTGGGAATACGTCTACCATCTAAAAAAGCACTTGGCGAAGGCCAAAGCCCACGCCCTCGACGGTGGAGGCGCGGCGAACGTCAACGTCCAAGCGTACGCCCCGGTGCCCGGCTGCACCGACCGGGAAACTTCCGCCCCTCCATCGGAAGGCCGTGTGCGCGGTAACCGCCGTCAGGCGGGCACACCAGGTGTGTACTCCCCACTCGTAAGTGTGATTAGTTCATGCTTCGCTTCGGGGCTTTCTTTGTGATTGCCGCGGGTGTCACCCTTCCAGCGATTGTGGTTCATCGTTAGTCGTGTGAGCATGACCAACAAGGTGATGATGCAAATATCCATACAGTCAACGTCATAAAAAAAACCGTATCCGCCTTATTGACATACACACCCCCTACACCCTCCCCTACAGATGCCGGGGTGACTCCACCCCCTAAACGACGGCGGATTGAGGAGACTGCCACCATGGCGGTCGCAAAGATGGTGAGCGAGGCCATCAACTCCACCAATGCGACGGTGGTGCGACAGCTGCAAGACTCCACCCAGCTCCTTGTCACCGCCATGAACATGGCGGCGCTCCAGGCTGGCTTTCGCCTGCATATAGCCAGCCCGCCAGCGCCTAACGCGGCACCTACGAATACCCCGCCTCCAGCCCATCCGGAAGTGGCGGACGACGAGAACATGGCGGGGTCCGAGGATGTCGCAGAGCATGCGGAGCCTTAGCGCGCCGACGTCCGCACACGGTGACGCCTGAGGTAAGCGCGATGGATGTGCTTGCCGAAGTGATGCCTGCGCGCGCGCAAATCGGCCAGCGAAGGGTTGTCGAGGCTCTGCCACTCGTACTTGTCCATGCCGCTTCTTGTCCACCAGCCGTTAGGGAGCCCGGCCCAGATAAAGCGGCGCGGATTGTGCGTCTTCATCCGCGGCGTGCTAACGACCTGCAACATGTTGTGTAGGATGATGATGCAGGCCGTCCCAGCGCAGACACGCCAGAGCTTGCTCTCGTTCCCGCGCGCGAAGAGCCGCCAGCGTCCCTTCAATGCGCCGATGGTGCGCTCGACGACCATGCGGGTAGCAGATTGCACGTAGTTGTATGTCTGCTCCCATTTCTTCATCAGGCGACGGCGTGGGGCGTGAAGGGGGGTGAGCATGTAAGGCTTCAGCGGGTATGCCGCATCTCCTACAAGCTGATAGGGGGCGATTTCCCCACTCTCTAGCCTGCCATGCAAATCAGATGTTGAGAAAACTCCTTGATCATGCATTGAACCAGGATTGCCCACGTTGTAATCCCAGATGACTCCCTTAGAATCGCATGTCACTTGAAGTTGCACACTGTAAACCTGCTTCCGGTTGTAGTAGTCACCACGGTGAGCCTCCATGCCACGTAGCTCAATGTGGGTCCCGTCAATTGCCCCAATCACGTTGGGAACGCCCTTGATTGCACGGAAGTCAAGCGCCATCTCCTCCCTCACGTCCTCCGTAGGGAACTGCACCCATTCACGCTTGAACTTGCGGGGAAACCATACCAAGAAGGCATCGACGATACGGTGGATGAGTCCTTTGGGCAATCCAAACAAGAGGCCCAAGTCGTGGAACGTCATGGCGCTGGCAAAGTACTTGATGGGGATAAGACAGCACAGTGACAAGGGAACCTCATTCACTTCCACAAAACGCGACATGGGGTAGGCCATTCGCTCGGCGATGAGGTCGAGGACTTCGCGGGTAATACGGAAGGTATCTTCAAACTCCTCGTCGAACATCGCGCGGATCTCCTCCACCCATTCCGCCACAAGAGCCTCGCGACGCCGTTTCCGTTTCTCCCGGCGCTCGGTTTCACGGCGGGCGCGTTCGGCATCTTCAGCCTCAGCCATGGGTAGGATGGTGGTTATCCACTCTAGAGCCGCAAGGGAGATTACATGCTGCCAGGTGTTAAGAAGCACCTCATGCCACAGGTGTAAGGCCACACAAAGTATGAGGACCTGACCTGTGAGCATGGTTTAAGGACGCCTAGGAGGCGTAAAGTGGCAGCTCATCCTATCAACAGGAGCTGTTTGACGTGCGTGCATCATGCGGGCCGCGTTGGGAGTCGCGCCGGTTGCAAGGCGGCTAGCTGTGGTCAAGCTTGTGCTTGTAGATATGGTTGTCGGGCCGTATTTTCGTGGAGCTTTGAACATTTGGCTTGTATCGGTGTTCATGGTCAAGTGGCTTTTACAGAATAGGGCTACACGCAGTGATGGTGTTGGTGAAATTGCCGGGCGAGAATGTTGTAAGACGTCCGTCAAAAGGGGGGGACCCAACACGGGGTCGCCCTTGTTTCTGATTGGTGGGGGTCACATTGGGCGTGACGCTCGCATGCAGGTTGTAGGATGACCCGAAGTTCGAGCCGCGCGCGGTTTGTGAAGAAATGAGGAATGAATGATGAACTAGGAAATGAGTTGGGTACAAATATGAAACCCTAGAAAGCTGTACCCCATACTGTCTACCCCACTACAGCCTAGAAAGACTATAGCATATAAGTTTGACACACCCCCATAGGCAAAGTGGGGGAGAACAAGGGGTCACAAGACCTAGTCAAGCAAAGCACAGCAAGCTCAGGGTGGATCACAACGTCACCACACATTCTGAGCACAAGTTCAAGGGCCACAAGGCCAGTTCACATGCAGAGATATATACATAAAGTTAAATATGCAAGTGCAAGTATATATAAGTCAAAGTACAAGCAAGGTCAAGAAGTGAGCAAGTGAGGCAAAGTAGGTACAAGACCTAACAGAGTACAGAACCGCTGATGATCACAAGGCGCGAGTGCCTTGGTGAAGATATCAGCAGTGTTGGCCTGAGAGGCCACGTAAGCAAGTCGCAGCTGACCACGCTGCTGCAGCTCACGAGCAAGGAAGTAGCAAAGAGCAATATGCTTCGTTCTGTGTTCCAGTCTGTGCTCACGACACAAGGCCAGCATGGCCTTGTTGTCTACGTACAGAACTGGAGGAGAACGAGGCGGCTCTCCGAGGTCAGTCAGCAGGTAGGTGAGCCAGCGTAACTCCTGTGCAGCCATGGCCCCTGCGTAGATCTCAGCCTCACAGCTGGAGCTGAGAACAGAAGAAGAGCGGGTAGACCGCCACGAAACAGAACCGGAACCAAGGCTGAAGGTGTAACCCTGTGACGACCACTGCGTAGCCAAGTCGTCAACCCAAGACGCGTCTGCGTGACCAGTGAGGACCACTGGACTTCGCCCTCCAAGCACTAGCCCCATGCCCGACGTACTGCACAAGTAGCGCAACACCCTCTTCGCTGCAGCCATGTGCGCAGGGAGGTGTCTCCCAGGAGCAACATAGCGTGCCAGAATGCTAAGAGGGTATGCAAGGTCAGGTCGTGTGCAGGTCATCAGGTACATGAGGCAGCCAACAAGCTCTGGGTACGGGCCACTCGACTCTACGGACTCATCCGAAGGCAGAGCTAAGAGCGAGTGGCGAGTAGACAGAGGAGTGGCCTGTGGCGAGGAGTACGTGAAGCCGAAGCGCTGAAGGACCTGCTGCACCATGTGTGACTGAGTCAGGGTAATGGTGCGCTGTGCTCTGTCCCGGGTGATCTGCAAGCCAAGGTAGCTGCGCAGTTCACCCAGGTCTGTGCACGTGTGTCTCTTCTGCAGCTCGTACTTCACGTGGGCGAGTCCAGAAGTGTCAGCTGTGGCAAAGACCAAGTCGTCGACGTACACGAGGATGTAGAACGGCGGCAAAGAGGTGTCGGTGCGCAGAAACAGCGACGGGTCGGCAGTAGAAGGAGCAAACCCAAGAGCCGCAAGTGTAGTCCTCAGTGTGTCGTGCCACTCACGAGGTGCCTGGCGGAGACCGTAGACTGGCCGCCGGAGGCTCCACTGGGTGCAAGGAGGAAAAGACCCAGTGAAGCCAGGTAGGCGGCGCAGCCAGATCTCCTCGTGCAGGCTGCCCTGTAGGAAAGCAGTGCTGAAGTCAAGAGAGTGAAGCTCGTAGTCGCGCTGAGCGGCTATGTGCAGTAGTACCCGAAGAGTGGTCATCTTCGGGGTGGGAGAGAAGGTCTGAAAGCAGTCAACTCCCTGCCGCTGACTGAAGCCTCGAGCCACGTAACGCGCCTTGAAGACAGGCGGAGAACCCGGGGGCCGCTTCACCCTGAAAATCCACATGCCACTGACGATGTTCGCCCCAGGTGGGGGAACCTCGTCGACGTAGGTGCCTGTGGACTTCCAGGAAGCCATCTCTGCGTCCATGGCTGCCTGCCACTGAGAGGAGTAGGGACCCTCTATCGCCTCCGCGTAAGAGCGCGGAGTCGGGATGTCTGGTGCATCCGGGTCTCCCTCAGGGGCCAGCAGCATGGACACGAGATGAGGTGAAGCAGCAGCAAAGCACTGGAACTCCTCCGGCCTGTCCTCAAGGACGTCCGTGCCAAGGGCACACTCACCCCCGACGGACGGAGGACAGACAGACTCACACTCAGCGACAAGACTAGCAGCGTAGTCTAGACGACAGCGAGCAGCAAAGTCGACAAGCTCAGCAACTAAGGCAGACGCAGCAGTGGACTCGAAGGAAGGGTCAGTGACGACAGTAGCAAGGAGACGCGTGACAGTAGGACTGGCAGCACAAAGGGAGTCCGACTCTGGGTCAGCAAGAGCAGGAAGAGAGGACTCAGGAGGAGAAGGCAAAGGGGCACGCAGCGGAGCAGTGGAAGGACGCAGAGACATCCGGTGCGTGCCGGGGACAGGGGGAGGACGCTGACGCGAACCACGACCACTAGTGCGAGCAGCACGGACAGGTGACGCAGGACGAGACGCAGGCTCACGACGCTCAGCAAGACCTCCAGTAGGACCAGTGTAGGGAGAAGGAGCAGGCAGTGGGGAGGCTGGCTGTAACTGTGACTCAGACTGGACAGGCGGCGGACACTCTAAGAGAGGAGCAGGACTAGTAAAGGGCGGAAGACCAAGAACCTGCTCAAGGAGCGGAACGAAGTACGGTCGCGGCCGTGCAGCACCCCCAGAACCAGCAGGAACAGCACCAGCACCCCTAACGGCAGCACCAGCTCCAGTAGCACCCCCAGCTCCAGCAGCGCCAGCAGCTCCAGCACCAGCACCCCCAACAGCAGCACCAGCTCCAGTAGCACCCCCAGCTCCAGCCGCGCCAGCACCAGCACCCTCAGAAGCACCAGCACCAGCAGCACCTCCAGCGCCAACACCCCCAGCAGCTCCAGCTCCAGCTCCAGCACCTCCAGCAGCTCCAGCACAAGGAGTACCCACAGGCCCAGCAGCTCCAGTACCTCCAGTACGAGCACCTCCGGGACCCGTGGCACCAGCACCCTCAGCAGCAGTAGAACCTCCAGCACCAGCAGCACCTCCAGCTCCAGCAGCACGGCTCCAGCGCCGAGCAAACCACTCGCGCAGCTCCTGTGGAGAGAGTAGCTCTCGCCGGGACGAAGCACCCGAAGGACCTCCCGGCCCAGTCCCTCCAGACGCCACACGAGCAGGCTCAGCACCCCCAGGCTCCGCACCCCCAGGCTCCGCACCCCCAGGCTCAGCACCCCCAGGCTCAGCACCCCCAGACTCAGCACCCCCAGACTCAGCACACCCAGTCTCAGCGCCCCCAGAGTCAGCACCCCCAGGCTCAGCACCCCCAGGCCCCGCACCCGCAGGCTCAGCACCCCTAGCAGCACCAGAGTCAAGAGCTACCTCGACAGGCTCGACTGCGTCTACCTGGGACACACCTGAGGTGGCAGGACCCTGAGGGGGGAGGGGGTCTACCGAGGGGGGACCTGGCGCGAGGAAGAGCGGCGGCGGGGGGAGGGGCGCAGTGCGGTAGGGGAAGAGACGGTAGTAGGGAACCGACTCGTCAAACGTGACGTCCTGAGAGGACAGAACACGGCGCGAGGTGGGGTGGTAAAACTGCCAACCAGGCGCGTCAGGGGGGAAGCCAAGGAAGACGCAGGGAACAACATGAGAAAGAACGAGGAATGAATGAACTAGGAAAGAGGTGGGTACAAGTAGGAAACCTAGAAATGTTGTACCCCATACAGTCTACCCCACTACAGCCTACACAGACTATAGCATATAAGTTTGACACACCCCCATAGGCAAAGTGGGGGAGAACAAGAGGTCACAAGACCAGTCAAGCAAAGCAAAGCAAGCTCAGGGTGGATCACAACGTCACCACACAATCCGAGCAAAATAGCAAGGCCAAAAGGCCAGTTCACATGCAAGATCATATATAAAGGTAACAGGCAAGTGCAGGTATAGAAAGATCACAGTACAAGCAAGGTCAAGAAGTGAGCAAGTGAGGCCAAGTAGGCACAAGACCTAGCATCGTACAGAAGCGCTGATGATCACCAGGCGGAAGTGCCTTGGTAAAGAAATCAGCAGTGTTGGCCTCAGAGGCCACGTAAGCAAGGCGCAGCTGACCACGCTGCTGCAGCTTACGAGCAAGGAAGTAGCGAAGAGCAATGTGCTTCGTTCTGTGCTCCAGTCTGTGCTCCCGACACAAAGCCAGCATGGCCTTGTTGTCTACGTACAGAACTGGAGGAGAACGAGGCGGCTCTCCTAGGTCAGTCAGCAGGTAGGTGAGCCAGCGTAGCTCCTGTGCAGCCATGGCCCCCGCGTAGATCTCAGCCTCACAGCTGGAGGTGAGAACAGAAGACGAGCGGGTAGACCGCCACGAAACAAAGCCGGAACCAAGGCTGAAGGTGTAACCCTGTGACGACCGCTGCGTAGCCTGGTCGTCAGCCCAAGAAGCGTCTGCGTGACCTGTGAGGACCACTGGACGTCGCCCTCCAAGCACTAGCCCCATGCCCGACGTACTGCACAAGTAGCGCAACACCCTCTTCGCTGCAGCCATGTGCTCTGGTCGGTGTCTCCCAGGAGCAACATAGCGTGCCAAGATGCTAAGAGGGTATGCTAGGTCAGGTCGTGTGCAGGTCATCAGGTACATGAGGCAGCCAACAAGCTCTGGGTACGGGCACTCGGCTCTACGGACTCATCCGAAGGCAGAGCTGAGAGCGAGTGGCGAGTAGACAGAGGAGTGGCCTGAGGCGAGGAGTACGTGAAGTCGAAGCGCTGAAGGACCTGCTGCACCATGTGTGACTGAGTCAGGGTAATGGTGCGCTGTGCTCTGTCCCGGGTGATCTGCAAGCCAAGGTAGCTGCGCAGTTCACCCAGGTCTGTGCACGTGTGTCTCTTCTGCAGCTCGGACTTCACATGGGCGAGTCCAGCAGTGTCAGCAGTGGCAAAGACCAAGTCGTCGACGTACACGAGGATGTAGAACGGCGGCAAAGAGGTGTCGGTGCGCAGAAACAGCGACGGGTCGGCACTAGACGGAGCAAACCCAAGAGCCGCAAGTGTAGTCCTCAGTGTGTCGTGCCACTCACGGGGCGCCTGACGGAGACCGTAGACTGGCCGACGGAGGCTCCACTGGGTACCAGGAGGAAACGACCCAGTGAAGCCAGGTGGGCGGCGCAGCCAGATCTCCTCGTGCAGGCTGCCCTGCAGGAAAGCTGTACTGAAGTCAAGAGAGTGAAGCTCGTATTCGCGCTGAGCGGCTATGTGCAGTAGCACCCGAAGAGTGGTCATCTTCGGGGTGGGAGAGAAGGTCTGAAAGTAGTCAACCCCCTGCCACTGACTGAAGCCTCGAGCCACGTAACGCGCCTTGAAGACAGGCGGAGAACCCGGCGGCCGCTTCACCCTGAAAATCCACATGCCACTGACGATGTTCGCCCCAGGTGGGGGAACCTCGTCGACGTAGGTGCCTGTGGACTTCCAGGAAGCCATCTCTGCGTCCATGGCTGACTGCCACTGTGAGGACTAGGGACCCTCGATCGCCTCAGCGTACGATCGAGGAGTCGGGATGTCTGGTGCATCCGGGTCTCCCTCAGGGGCAATCAGCGTGGACACGAGATGAGGCAAGCAGCAGCAAAACAGTGGAACTCCTCCTGCCTGTCCTCAAGGACGTCCATGCTAAGAGCACACTCACCCCCGACGGACGGAGGACAGACAGAGTCAGACTCAGCAACGAGACTAGCGGCGTAGTCAAGACGACAGCGAGCAGCAAAGTCGACAAGCTCAGTAACTAAGGCAGACGCAGAAGTGGACTCAAAGGAAGGGTCAGTGACAGCAGTGGCCAGGAGACGCGTGACAGTAGGACTGGTAGCACGAAGGGAGTCAGACTCCGGGTCAGCAAGAACAGGAAGAGAGGACTCTGGAGGAGACGGCAACGGGACACGCAGAGGAGCAGTGGAAGGACGCAGCGCCATCTGGTGTGTGCCTGGGACCGCAGGAGGACGCGGACGCGGAGCACGACTACTAGTGCGAGCAGCACGAACAGGCGACGCAGGACGAGACGCAGGCTCACGACGCTCAGCAAGACCTCCAGTAGGACCAGTGTAGGGAGAAGGAGCAGGTAGGGGGGAGGCGGGCTGTAACTGTGACTGCGACTGGACAGGCTGTGGACACTCTAAGGGAGGAGCAGGACCAGTAGAGGGCGGGAGACCAAGAACCTGCTCAAGGAGCGGAACGAAGTACGGCCTCGGCCGCGCAGCGCCTCCAGAACCAGCAGGGACAGCACCAGTACCCCCAGCGGCAGCACCAGCGCCAGCAGCACCTCCAGCTCCACCAGCGCCAACTCCAGCACCCTCAGAAGCACCAGCGCCAGCAGAACCACCAGCGCCAACACCCCCAGCAGCTCCAGCTCCAGCAGCTCCAGCAACTCCAGCAGAACCAACTCCAGCAGGACTAACTCCAGCAGCAGCCCCAGCAGCACCCCCAATCCCAGCAGCTCCAGTACCGCCAGTACGAGCACCTCCAGGACCAGCAGCAACAGTAGTACCTCCAGCTCCAGCAGCATGGCTCCAGCGGCGGGCAAACCACTCGCGCAGCTCCTGCGGAGAGAGTAGCTCTCGCCTCGACGAAGCACCGCGAGAGGCCACACGAGCAGACCCAGCACCCCCAGGCTCCGCACCCCCAGGCTCAGCACCCCCAGGCTCAGCACCCCCAGACTCAGCACCCCCAGGCTCAGCACCCCCAGACTCAGCACCCCCAGGCTCAGCACCCCCAGACCCCGCACCCCTGGACTCAGCACCCCCAGGCTCCGCACCCCCAGGCTCAGCACCTCCAGACTCGGTACCCGCAGGCTCAGCACCTCTAGCAGCACCAGAGTCACCAGCTACCTCGACAGGCTCGACTGCGTCAACCTGGGACACACCTGACGGGGCAGGACCCTGAGGGGGGAGGGGGTCTACCGGGGGAGGACCTGGCGCAAGGAAGAGCGGCGGCGGGGGGAGGGG
Source organism: Closterium sp. Naga37s-1 (assembly GCA_947471745.1). Lineage (NCBI taxonomy): Eukaryota > Viridiplantae > Streptophyta > Zygnematophyceae > Desmidiales > Closteriaceae > Closterium > Closterium sp. Naga37s-1. The sequence continues at coordinate 3,077,661 of CANJKZ010000738.1, forward strand.
CGCAGTGCGGTAGGGGAAGAGACGGTAGTAAGGCACCGACTCGTCAAAGGTGACGTCCTGGGAGGACAGAACACGGTGCGAGGTGGGGTGGTAAAACTGCCACCCAGGCGCGTCAGGGGGGAAGCCAAGGAAGACGCAGGGAACAGCACGGGGGGACAGCTTGTCCGTAGACAAGTCGCGGACAAACGCCCGAGATCCCCAGACCCAAAACGCAGACGCATCGCCAACCTTCCCCGTCCACCGCAAGGTGGGGGAGGTCTCTGGCAAGGAGACCCGGGGCTGAAGGTTGAGCTGATGCGCTGCGTACTGAACCGCAAACGGCCACAGAAAATGGGGAGCAGCCGCATGGATCATGGACGTACGAGCGACGTCCATGACCATGCCAATGCGGCGCTCAGCAATCCCATTTTGCTGTGGAGAGGCCGGAAGCGTGAAGGTCTGGCGGATGCCCTGTGCACGTCAGAAGGCTCCCAGACGGGCAGAGGAAAACTCCCCGCCTCTGTCAGAGTGCAGACGCAGAACAGGAAAGTTCGAGCCGAAACTCTCTCTGAGTTGGAGACGAGCTGCGCGGATCCAGTCGATCAACACCTCAGTGACGTCACCCTTGCTGCGCAAGGGGAACACTGTGGTGTAACGCGAGTAGTCGTCAACCACCAACAGGAAGTAACGCTCGTGACCCTGGCCACGGACGCGGGCGGGGCCCCACACGTCCATGTGAAGAGTCTGCAGCGGAGCCTCTGTCGGAGGAAACTCGGAGGAGTGAGGGGTGGCGCGCTGCCGCCCCTCGACGCAGGGGACGCAGGTAGGGGCAGGCCCCGGAGGTAGGGGAGGTAGGGACCGGGGGAGACCAGAGACAAGGACACGTGAGGCCATGCCTCGGAAACGAGGCAGGGAGGGGTGACCAAGGCGGTGGTGCCAAAGGAGGGTCTGGTGGGACAGGAGACGACACGAGCAGGGCGCAGACTCAGGACCAGACCTGGACGCTGCAGCAAACACCTGACTCGACGCAGGTACCTGACCAGACTCAGCAACCGGAGGAGACTCAGTAGTCAGTGTGTACAGGCTCGACCCCGGCCGACGGGTAAACGTGGCCAAGTGTCGGCCCGTGCGAGCACACGTGCAGTGGGTCACCCGCTGACTCGCAGGGGTGAACTGGTCAACTCCCCTATCCTGTAGTTCAGCTCCACTCACCAAGTTCGTAGAGAACGAGGGGAGGTAGAGACCGGACAGGGTGCCAGAGGGGGCTGCCGGGCACGGTAGGACAGTGGAGAAGCTAGCAAGGACAGGACTCCCAGAGGGGTCCGCCAGGGAGACCGCAACCGGCTGACTAAGCGGCGTAAGCGTGGTGCGGTCTCGAAAGAAGGAGCGGGAAGCACCCGAGTCACGTGTGAAGGTGTGTAAGGCCTGAGCCTACGTGGTACCTGAGAGAGCAGACTCACTAGTACCTGGGGCAGCAGACGCACTAGCACCTAGAGCAGCAGCCTCACCAGCACCTAGAGCAGCAGCCTCAATGCCCGGGTCAGGCGGAACACACAGGTAACAGTCACCCTCAACACTATCAGACACAGCATACATGGCAGTAAGAATAGCATCATAATCAAGATCAAAGATAGCAACCCCCGCCCTAGACAGGTCTCCCCAGCGAGGGATCTCAGTGGCGTCAGGGAACTGGTGACGCCAGGCGTCCGTCAGGCGGCCGAAGCAGCGCTGGGTGGAATGTGGGCCCCCGCACTGCGCACCAGCACGGTCGCCGGTACGGAGGACGTAGGTGCAGGGACCAGTACCCCCACCTCGCTGACGCGCAGCGTACCACTCACGAAGCTGCTGGGGGGACAGGGTCTCACGAGTGCGCTGCTGCTGCTGGCGCGGACCACCACCGGGGCCACTCCTCTGTGCAGAGCCGCGACCAGCTCCACCGCTGCCTCCGCCGCCTCCGCCTCCTCCGCCACCTCCGCTCCCTCCGCCACCGCCGCCGCCTCCTCCGCCTCCACTGCTGCCACCGACACCTCCACCCCCGCCACCACTCCCACCACCACCCCCACCCCCTCCACTGCCTCCACCACCACCTACACCGCCCCCGCCAGCCCCTCCAGTGCCCTTGCCCCCCTTGCCCTTGCCGGTGCGGCGTCTCCCGCTAGGGGCAGACGCAGCGCCGACCGACTCGAGACCAACGAGGTCGGCCGCAGCAGCAGAAGCAACAGAGGGCAAGAGGGGGGAGGGGGAACACCCCTCAAAGACGGGGGTGCGAGGGTCACCACGAGAGGCTCCTACAGCGACTATGCTCTTCTCTGCTGCTAGGAGGCGCTCCTCGAGGAGGTCAACGGTGAGTGTGGTGGGGCAAACTGAGAGGAAGTGGTCCCTGACTAAGCGAAGGGAGTCAGGGAGCCGGGTGACTATGTAGTAGAGGGTGATGTACATGGGGGGGGGGTTCTTGGCACAGAACTCAGCAGGAAGCGCAGCGCGGTAGCGAGTGTCGCTAGTGCGAAGGTGCGTAATGAGGTCAGCGACTGTGGGAAAGGCAGCAAGGTCAGGGAACAGGTACGGCAGCATGAGGCGGCTAAGCGCAGCAGTGGCAGGGGAAGAGTAGCGCGCAACTACAGCGTCGTACAAGGTCTGAGCACTCTTGTACTGGCTAAAGTGCGCACGCTCAGTGGTCGGTAAGTGGCGACGCACAGCAAGACGGGCAGCAGCATCGCGTGTGGCCCACAGCAGGAGAGGCACCAGAGGTGAGATCGAACAGGGAGAGTCCGTCTGTCCTATCGCACTGTAGGAACAGCTGGAGGTCATCGACCCAGACCTCAAAGTCAACAGCACGACCCTCAGCATCAAAGGTAAGGACACTGGGGGTAGCCATGACTGGAGTGGCCTAGCAGGGAGTGATCTCACCAGTCCGAGTAAGTAGGGCCGGGGCGCGCCAGTAGGAGCAGAAGCGACTCGACGGCAGGGCGGCTCGGCGGCTCGGCTGCTGGGCGGCTCGGCTGCTCGGTTGCTGGGCGGCTCGGCGACTAGGCGGCTCGGCTGCTGGGCGGCTCGGCGGCTAGGCGGCTCGGCGGCTCGGTTGCTGGGCGGCTCGGCTGCTCGGCGACTCGGCTGCTGGACGGCGCGGCGGCTCGGCTGTTGGGCGGCTCGGCTGCTCAGCGGCGAAGGGGGGCCGGTAGAGGCGGCTATGGGGCCGGTAGAGGCGGGGACGGGGCCACTAAGGGCGGCGAGGTGGCCGCGAAGGGCGGCGACGGGGCCTCCAGGGGCGGCGACGGGGCCTCCAGGGGCGGCGACGGGGCCTCCAGGGCGGCGACGGGGCCGATAGGAGCGGCGACGGGGCCGCAGAGGGGCCGCAAGGGGCCTATAGGGGGCGGCGACGGGGCCGCAAGTGGCGGCGACGGGGCCTCCAGGGGCGGCGACGGGGCCTCCAGGGGCGGCGACGGGGCCGCTAGGGGCGGCGACGGGGCCGCAGAGGGGCCACAAGGGGCCTAGAGGGGGCGGCGACGGGGCCGCAAGTGGCGGCGACGGGGCCTAGAAGGGGCCGCGAAGGGCTGCAAAGGGGCCGCGAGGGGCTGGAAGGGGCCACAAAGGGCCGTGAGCGGGGCCGCGAAGGGCCGCGTAGGGGCTGCTAGGGAGCCGTGAGAAGGCCGCGAGGGGAGCGCGACGGGCCGCTAAGGGCAGGTACACGGGGCGCGACTCGGGCAGGAGCGAAGGGCGCTCCGGGCAGGAAAAAAAAAATTCGATCGTGGTGGGCCCTAGGAAACGTTCCCACTAGGGAACCTGCTCTATACCATGTGAAAGAACGAGGAATGAATGAACTAGGAAAGAGGTGGGTACAAGTAGGAAACCTAGAAATGTTGTACCCCATATAGTCTACCCCACTACAGCCTACACAGACTATAGCATATAAGTTTGACACAACACGGGGGGACAGCTTGTCCGCAGACAAGTCGCGTACGAAAGCTCGAGATCCCCAGACACGGAACGCAAACGCATCGCCAACCTTCCCCGTCCACCGCAGAGTAGGGGAGGTCTCCGGCATGGAGACCCGGGGCTGAAGGTTGATCTGATGCGCCGCGTACTGAACCGCGAACGGCCACAGAAAATGGGGAGCAGCCGCATGGATCATGGACGTACGAGCGACGTCCATGACCATGCCAATGCGGCGCTCAGCAATCCCATTTTGCTGTGGAGAGGCCGGAAGCGTGAACGTCTGGCGGATGCCCTCCGTACGACAGAAGGCTTGCAGAAGGTCGGAGGAAAACTCTCCACCTCTGTCGGAGTGCAGACGCAGAACAGGAAAGTCCGAGCCGAAACTCTCTCTGAGCTGGAGACGGGCAGCGCGGATCCAGTCGATCAACACCCCAGTGACCTCACCCTTGCTGCGCAAGGGGAAGACTGTGGTGTAACGCGAGTAGTCGTCAACCACCAGCAGGAAGTAACGCTCGTGACCCTGTCCACAGACGCGGGCTGGGCCCCACACGTCCATGTGAAGCGTCTGCAGCGGAGCCTCTGTCGGAGGAAACTCGGAGGAGTGAGGAGCAGCGCGCTGCCGCCCCTCGACGCAGGGAACGCAGGTAGGGGCAGGCCCTGGAGGAAGAGGAGGGAGGGACCGGGGGAGACCATAGACAAGGACACGGGAGGCCATGCCTCGGAGACGAGGCAGGGAGGGGTGACCAAGGCGGTGGTGCCAGAGGAGAGTCTGGTGAGACAGGAGACGACACGAGCAGGGGGCAGACTCAGGACCAGACCTGGACGCCGCAGCAGACACCTGACCCGACGCAGCTACCTGACCAGACGCAGCAACCGGAGGAGACCCAGTAGTCAGTGTGTACACGCTCGACCCCGGCCGACGGGTAAACGTGGCCAAGTGTCGGCCCGTCCGAGCACACGTGCAGTGGGTCACTCGCTGACTCGCAGGAGTGAACTGGTGAACCCCCCCATCCTGTAGATCAGCACCACTCACCAAGTTCGTAGAGAACGAGGGGAGGTAAAGACATGACAGGGTGCCAGAAGGGGCCGCCGGACACGGTAAGACAGTGGAGAAGTGGGCAAGGACAGGACCCCCAGAGGGGTCTGCCAGGGAGACCGCAACTGGCCGACTAAGCGGCGTGAGTGTGGTGCGGTCTCGAAAGAAGGAGCGGGAAGCACCCGAGTCAAGGGTGAAGGTGTGGGAGGCCTGAGCCGACGTGGTACCTGAGAGAGCAGAGTCACCAGCACCTGGGGCAGCAGACCCACTAGCACCTAGAGCAGCAGCCTCACCAGCACCTAGAGCAGCAGCCTCACCAATGCCCGGGTCAGGTGGAACACACAGGTAACAGTCACCCTCATCACTAGTAGACACAGCATACATGGCAGCAAGAATAGCATCATAGTCAAGATCAAAGATAGCAACCCCCGCCCTAGACAGCTCGCCCCAGCGAGGGATCTCCGTGGCGTCAGGGAACTGGTGACGCCAAGCGTCCGTCAGGCGGCCGAAGCAGCGCTGGGTGGAGTGCGGGCCCCCGCACTGCTCACCAGCGCGGTCACCGGTACGAAGGACGTAGGTACAGGGACCAACACCCCCACCCCGCTGACGCCCAGCGTACCACTCACGAAGCTGCTGGGGGGACGGGGTCTCACGAGTGCGCTGCTGCTGCTGGCGCTGACCACCACCGGCGCCACCCCTCTGCGCAGAGCCGCGACCAGCTCCACCGCTGCCGCCGCCACCTCCGCCGCCTCCGCCACCTCCGCTCCCACCGCCACCGCCGCCGCCTCCTCCGCCCCCACTGCTGCCACGGACGACTCCACCCCCGCCACCACTCCCACCACCACCCCCACCCCCTCCACCGCCTCCACCGCCACCTCCACCGCCCCCGCCAGCTCCTCCAGCACCCTTGCCCCCCTTGCCCTTGCCGGTGCGGCATCTCCCGCTAGGGGCAGACGCAGCTCCGACCGACTCGAGGCCAACGAGGTCGGCCGCAGCAGCAGAGGCAACAGAGGGCAAGAGGGGGGAGGGGGAGCACCCCTCAAAGAAGGGGGTACGAGGGTCACCACGAGAGGCTCCTACAGCGACTATACTCTTCTCTGCTGCCAGGAGGCGCTCCTCGAGGAGGTCAACGGTGAGTGTGGTGGGGCAAACAGAGAGGAAGTGGTCCCTGACCGAGCGAAGGGAGTCAGGGAGCCGGGTGACTATGTAGTAGAGGGTGATGTACATGGGGGGGGGGGGGGGTTCTTGGCGCAGAACTCAGCAGGAAGCGCAGCGCGGTAGCGGGTGTCACTAGTGCGAAGGTGCGTAATGAGGTCAGCGACTGTGGGAAAGGCGGCGAGGTCAGGGAACAGGTACGGCAGCATGAGGCGGCTAAGGGCAGCAGTGGCAGGGGAAGAGTAGCGTGCAACTACAGCGTCGTACAAGGTCTTAGCACTCTTGTACTGACTAAAATGCGCACGCTCAGCGGTCGGTAAGTGGCGACGCACAGCAAGACGGGCAGCAGCATCGCGTGTGGCCCACTGTGAGCGAACAGTGCTGTCAGCATCGGCAGGAGGGGCAGGAGAGGCACCAGAGGTGAGATCGAACAGGGAGAGTCAGTCTGTCCTATCGCACTGTAGGAAAAGCTGCAGGTCATCGACCCAGACCTCAAAGTCAACAGCCCGACCCTCAGCATCAAAGGTAAGGACACTGGGGGTAGCCATGACAGCAGTAGTCTAGCAGTGAGAGCAGTAGGCTAGGGGCAGCGCAGTGGCAAAGGCGCTGCTCGGAAGTGCTCTCACCAGTCCGGGTGGGTAGGGCCGGGGCGCGCCGGCAGGAACAGGGCCGGAACTGCGGCGTCAGCGGCTCGACAGCGGCAGCAGCGGCTCGGCGGCAGCGGCGGCTCGACGGCGGCGGCGGCGGCTCGAAGGCGGCTCGGCGGCGGCGGCGGCTCGACAGCGGCGGCTCTACGGCGGCGTGTCGACGGCGGCAGCTCGACGGCGGCGGCGGCTCGACAGCGGCGGCGGCGGCTCGGCGGGTCGGCGGCTCAGCAGCTCGGCGGCTCAGCGGCGGCCGCAAGAGGGCGGCAGGAGGGCCGCGAGAGGGCGGCGACGGGGCCGCGAGAGAGCGGCGACGGGGCCGCGAGAGGGCGGCGACGGGGCCGCGAGAGGGCAGCGACGGGGCCGCGAGAGGGCGGCGACGGGGCCGCAAGGGCGGCGACGGGGCCACAAGGGCGGCGACGGGGCCGCAAGGGCGGCGACGGGGCCACTGCGGGCGGCGACGGGGCCGCTAGAGGGCGGCGACGGGGCCGCGAGAGGGCGGCGACGGGGCCGCTGAGGGCGACGACGGGGCCGCGAGAGGGCGGCGACGGGGCCGCAAGAGCGGCGGCGGGGCCGCAAGGGCGGCGACGGGGCCGCTGAGGGCGGCGACGGGGCCGCTGCGGGCTGCGAAGGGGCCGCTAGAGGGCGGCGACGGGGCTGCTGAGGGCGGCGACGGGGCCGCTGAGGGCGGCGACGGGGCCGCTAGAGGGCGGTGACGGTGCCGCGAGAGGGCGGCGACGGGGCCGTGTAGGGTGGGGCCGCGAGGGGCCGCTAAGGGCGGCGACGGGGCCGCGAGAGGGGCCGTGAGAGGGCGCGACGGGCCGCTAAGGGGAGGACGGCACACAGGGCGCGCCTCGGTCAGGAGCGACTCGCTCTCCGGGCAGAAAAAAAAAATTTAATCGATTTTCAGTGGTGGGCCCTAGGAACAGTTCCCACTAGGGAACCTGCTCTATACCATGTGAAGAAATGAGGAATGAATGATGAACTAGGAAATGAGTTGGGTACAAATATGAAACCCTAGAAAGCTGTACCCCATACTGTCTACCCCACTACAGCCTAGAAAGACTATAGCATATAAGTTTGACACGGTTCTGGTGTTGAGTTCGGCGCATGCGTGATTTGCGGATGCCCCAAACAGTTGAATGAACAGTGCTGATGACCCGAAGTTGGATACGCCCTTACTTCATCACTGAAGGCAGAAACTGGTTTGTCATAACACCATTTGTTTTCAATACCGTCATCACCCGGATATACCCCCAGGCCTATGTTACACTCATGCGGTTATAATCGGACTAGTGGGGTTATAGACAGGTGCCGATTATAACCGCACCCTTTTTTTTTGGCTCATCTTAGGATAAGCCCACCCCCTTGTGCCTAGGATAAGCCCACCCCCCAAAACACACTGAAATGGTCATTTTGGCATTAATCTCTATATTAGTAACTAAACAGAACCTACACAATTTCTATCCTAGTCATTTTTAGATGCCTAGCTACGGTATCTTGGCCCTAATCTTATTTCTAGACGTCTAGTGGTAGCGGTCGGCGGTGGGGTCATCCAAATCCTCCGCCTCACCATCCTCCCCATCGGACTCGGGCTCCTCCACGTTGTTTCCGAAGAAGCCGTCCGCGGCCACTTCGTCATCGACGTCGACAGACACGGGTTCGCCGTTCCGGCGGTGCTGCATGCACAGGTTGTCATGGGAACCGTCAAAGGCGTTACTGATGCCACACGTGAGAAACGCTTTTTGGATGAGAGCTGCAGGCACTGCTCGCCATGCCCTCGCGATCCACTTGAGCGTCTGCTCTGGTGGGGGCTTCTTGAGGTTGCCTGCGCGCAAACAGGGCATTCATGGTTAGCAGAGCAAATAAACCCAACGACACATGGCCAACGCGACACATCCGCCCTCGCGACACGTACTTTTGGCAGTGCGGGTTTCGATGCCCTCGCTTTCGAACCATGCCTGGTACTGTTGTCGCACGGAGGCCTTGAACGCGCGGTTTACAGACACGTCGAGTGGCTGCACCTCAGACGCGCAGCCAGCAGGGATCACGGCGGGGACGATGCCGAGCTCAGAGTACTTCTGCCTGACCGCATCGGTCAGGTGTCCGCAATAGGAGTCAAGGATGAGAAGCGTCCAACGTGCCCGTCGACCGAAGGCCGGCCTGGTGTATGGACGCAGCGCCTCGTCGAGCCATTTGACAACGCCGTCAGCGTCCATCCACCCCTTCGGTTGCGCGGCGACTACAACATCTGCCGAGGGACAGTGCAGACAAGAAAAAGGGCAGCTAAGCACAAGGCAGGGTGCATATTAATATTCAGACTCGCTACAACTTACCAGGTGGGAAGTCGCCCCGCGGTGGGCGCTCTCTCTTAAAGAAAACCCACGGCTTCAATTTCTCTTAAGCCGTGCACGCTAACATAACCGTCACTCTCTCCTTCTAGTATCCGGCGCTCCGAACCGGCACGGACCGCGCACCGACCTCTTCGAGTGTTGTTTCAGCAGGCATCTCAAGCCACAAGGGTGTATGATCCGCGTTGATTATGTAGCGCGGTTCGATGTCGTAGTTTCGACGGGTGTGACGGACGAACTTCCAGAAATTTCGAATCTGAACCTCGCACTCTGCAGAAGCACACAACACAGAACAACGTTAAGCAGAGTTGGTGAATTTGTGTTACGGTAATCGGAATCGGCAGGCGAAGACATTCAACGGAGGGTACTCACGATCGGAAAGTTTCTGCCCGACTTTCGTTTTAGCTCGAACCGAAAGGTTCCACCGCCGACGACAGCGCTTCGTCCACCGGTTTGACCCCTTCCACGTCATGTCGGGATGCAGCTCCTTCATGGATTCGTGGGACCACTGCTGAAGCCTCCCCACAGACACAGCCACGCCCTTCGCGCGTGCCGCCAGGAGCCGTGTATACACCTGCGTCTCCATGTCAGGGTACCAGGAGGATCGTCCGTGCCCGTGAAGACGTCTCCGACACCTCGCGGCAGCCTCCAGCGCTTTGCGTTGTGAGACCCATTCGGCTATCGAACGCCTGGAAATTCCGGATTCGCGCGACACTTCGCTGACGTTGTGGGTGGCTTCGAGGCGGTCAACCCACTTCAGCTTCTCGCCGGCGGTGTACGAATGCCGTTTACGTGTGGTAACCTTGCTTATGGGGGAGGGGGAACGGGCATCTCGATTCGAACGTGAGGGATGAGGGCGTTTACGGTTAGGAGGGGGAAACGAGGGGATGGGGAGGTGTTCAGGGAGACCGTCACGTGACCAGTATTCCACGCCATCGTCGTCGCCCTCTTCAGGTTCTGGCCAGTCGTCGTCGTCTCTCCATACACGCTCCGGGTGCGGGACCTCTTGGTTTTCTGCAAAGCCTCCAGTCTCAGCAGTCTCAGAGGTGTTGTCGGCACCGGTTGGCTCGCTCGCGTGGTGGGCTGGGGCAGCATCTGGTAAGAGCACGGTTAGTATGGGCTGACCTTGCATAAACACGGCTGGAAAAGGGGGAGAGGGAGGAGCAGGTGGCGCCGGCGGGGCTGGTGGCGCTGGCGGGGCTGGCGGCGCTGGGGGAGCAGGAGGAGCAGGAGGACATGGGCGCTGCCATGGGTCAGCGTGGCGGCCACGGCAAACACCAGGTGTTGGAGGTCTTCTGAAAAGAAACGCCGAGGCAGGTAATCCTGCCATGGCGTAGGCTATGGGACGGGTGGCGGAGGAAGCATGAAGGCTTTGAAATAATGAAATGAGGAGGATTCTGGCTACTCCCTCAAGACCCCTGCGAGAAAGGCGGCCCGGGTTCCTCATCAGTAACACACGGGCATCGACCTGGTCCTCGCAGAGGAACCAGGTGTCAAACAGGGAGGCATGGAAGGACGGAAATCTCTTGCATTCCCGTCCTATTCGACCGCCCTTTCACAAACCCTGCCTCGTTGGCAGAGATTCACTGAACAGGGACACCTGAACCCGCCGCACACCTCAATCCAGCACCCGCTGGCCTCAGCATTCGCCGCCTGTAAAGGCGATTGGCCAGACGTGGGCCAGACTGGATGCGTTGGCACCAAATTTTGCCCTCATGGCCATTTTCTCGAAGTTTCGACCACGTGACCGACTGTGCCCACCCCGCTAATGAAACCGCTAAGGCATTCTGTACATTTTCATGGCCCTTACACTAAATTTTATAAATGCCATTTATTTACCCCATGGGGTTATAAAATTTACCACATTATAAGCCCACCCACCATTTTCCCATGTTTTTTTACACCCCCACCTGGGGGTATATCTGGGTGATGACGGTATGTTTCTAGGACCAAATAACTTCACAATTAGAACTACTACTTATTTCGTTGAAGAGCATTTATTGGAGCTTATTGAAGAGCATTTATTGCAGATTGTTGAAGAACATTTATTGCAGCTTCTTGAAGAACATTTATCGCAGCTTGTTGAAGAGCATTTCCACCCATGCATCAGTAACTCCTCCTTCACACCAATGAAGGCAGTCATTCTTCTTTGTATCTGGTGCTCCACCTGTGGCAAAACGGGGGGTCACACACGGAAGTCACAAAACATGTCCCACATACAATAGATTCCTTCAATAAGGCAGCCAGCCAGCAAAGCTCTCCGCTAAGCATTACAAATTCGTGTTCATTTTACCTTTGACGCTCCAGTTTTGAATGTGTGCGTCGGGGCGCCAGTCGCTCATGGGCTTCACATCCACGTATGCCACCGCTGACCCCCCCAGCACACGCTGCTGGATGGCCCGCAGCTCACTCGTTGCGCCGTCTCCATCTCGAACAGTCGCCGTCTGGGGAGGCAGGTTGGAATGGAGGCAAGGCAGAGACGTCGGGAATGGAGGTGAACAAAAATGTGTCGTGGGAAATAACGAAAACTCTCTATGGAACTTCTTTCTTGTAAAAAAAAAGGCTTTCTTATCCCTCCCTTTCCCTCTGTTCTGTCTTTCTCCCACCTTTGCTTCCCCCTCTCCCACCTTCACTTCCCCCTCTCCCACCTTCACTTCCCCATTGCTCAAGCTATTCCCCTCCCACCCGTGCTTCCTCCTCCGATTCACGCTCCCCCCTCCCGTCTACTACTCTTTCCCCACCCACCTGCGCTCCCCCTCCAACGCTTCCCCCCTGAGCTCCCCCCCCGCACCTGCGCGCTGGTGAGCATGGAGGTGACGTTGCACTTGCCCTTCTTCACGCCCCTCACGGGCAGGTTGTAGTGCGACGGCGACACGCCCATCACCACCGCGCGCCCCTTGAACTTGCCGCTGCTGCGGCGGCTGCTGTCCGCCACGTAGTCCCGCAGCGTCGTCAGTCCGCGCTCGTACGCTGCCGTTGCCTTCATCGTCACCTCCGCGCCGCCCACGTACCACCGGTTGATGGGCGGCAACCACCACGCCGTCGCCTGCGCCGCGCACACAGCACGGGGGGCGATGCGCCGGGGGAAGAGAGAAGCGGAATGGAAGTTCGAAGAAGGCCCGCTGTGGGCTCTCATTCCTACGCTGTGTGTTGTGCCAAGCGGAGCTGTGCGGGATGACGCGACGGCAAGCGCGGATGCGAGGTTGGGGACGGAAGCGGGGTTGTTCGCGGAAGTGTAGTTGGGAGGAAATGCGAGGGCCGGGCGCGGACGTACCTGGAAAATGACGATGTCAGCGATGGGCAGCACGTCCTTGATGCGCTGATCCAGGCCGTCCAAGTCGATGCGGTGCTGCTCGATGCCGTTCTTATCGGGCAGGCTGGAGGCATTGTTGAGCCAGTTGGAGAAGACGGACACGAACCGGATCTTGTACGTCGGGAACTGCGCACTCACACGCCGGCCGACACGCCGGGCCACAAGGCGGACCACAGAGAGAATGATATGGCGGACGAATGCCAGAATCAGATGGGGAGGTGTGCGCAATGGCAACATGGGAGACGCAACGCAACGTGGCAGCGAGTGTATAGTTGGCTGTGTCTTTCAAGCGTTCAGCGTCTCAACGTCTCCCGCACGTACCTCGACGCCCCACTCGGCACTTTTGTTTTGCGCCAGACGGTACGACTTAGCGGCGGCAGAGTCGGCGGCGTACAGCATGCACTGCAGCGACGCGGCGAAGTTCTTGGAGAGCGAGTCGCCGAACACCACCACCAGCTTGCCGCGGAGCAGCTCCGCCAAGCTCCGCGGCGACACGCGCTTCACAGAGCACCCCTTGGGCTGGAGGGGGGCGAGGGGAGCACCGCGGGCAGGCGAGAGGAGAAAGCATGAACGTGCGCGAGGTGGTGAGATGAGGGATACCAAGACACTAGTAGTAGTTACACTAGTTGACGGACGGACGCACCTGCCAGCGGAACTTTTGGAACGACATGTCCGGGCGGCCCTGCTTGAGGCAGTTCTGCGATGTGCGGATGTAGGGACACGAGCTGCCCGTGTAGAGCGGTAGCGCGCTGTCCGCCACCCACTTGCCCTGCGAGATGTCGCAACTCCATGGCGACTGCGCCGCGCACCCTAGGAGGCAGTTTAAAAGGACTATTACGAAAATTGAAGACTCGAGTCTATATGTCGCTGCCATCGCGTTGGCTTCCCTGAGAAGACGCAGGGTACACTAAGACGGGTGTTCCCTGCCCTATTCACGAGCTCCTGAACTCTTTCTGCTCCCTTCAATCAAGCCTTCAATGCATGAGCTATGTGTGTTGTGTGTCGCATCTATCTCTCACAATCTCGAAATTCCTGGTAACTGAAGAAGTTCGAGTAAGTCACAAACGACGATTGATTGCCCAATATCGACCACCGTACTGTACCAGGAGTTTTGCATCCAAAACCTACAGAACCGTTTTCAGCTCTTCAAAAAATACGAACCTGCGCACGATCAAACCTGGCAATGTGACGTGTGCCGAAGGACCCCATCCGAGTGATTGACGAACCGCATGAGAGTTTGCATTCCCTTCTTGCCTTGCAGTGCAGCACCCACCCACCGCAACAATGCGCGGGCTGGTTCAGTTCAGTCAGAAGACTCATTTCGGCGGGCGGCAAAAGTGTAGCGTTCCCGCGCAGAATTCACACAAAACAAACATGCACCAAACCAACCGAACTTGAACGTTGATGATATGTTAGGTGAATGTTTGTTATTCTAAGGAGAAAACGTTTCCATTCTTAGCGTCACACCGCATAACGCGTAAAGTATTATCTCCGCCATTGTACACCTAACAGTAGTCCGTTACCATATCGCGACACTCGCCTCGACCTTGTTTCTGCCACTTTGTAACACTTTTCTGCTCGCAATCGCCATGCAGCATTCATTTGGGGTGATTGGTCGGTAGGAGCGAAAAGGGAGTGTTACCCTGACGATCTTCGCGAGTAGTTGTGCTTGGTTTCATTCCATACCAAATGCACGCTGAAATCATATAATTGTGCGCCCCGTCACCGTCTTCCAAAGCACAACGCGCTCACCTCGCCAACAACACACATACGAGCGGCTCTACGATGTTCCAGATTCAGCATCGCGGAGTCTCTATCTCACCCTGTCAGAGACTTGCTCCATGTCATTTCTCCATTACTTCCACGGCAGACCTGACAATTATCGCGGCAACGCATTCCGCGGCTGTCCCGCTACTACACACTCGCTCTCTCCGCAACTCCCGGCCCTTTCAGGCCGTAGCCGCTTCATTCTCAAGCTAGGCAAGCTCACCACCATCGCCCCGATCCACAACCATAAAAGGAAGTCCTACACGCTTCGAAAAAGCATCGCCTGTTCGTTTCCTTCACCACGGACAGTTTTCTTGAAGATAGTAATCTTCCAGCGTTTGAATTGCAGCATTTCCAGCAGTTTCAAACCAGACACGTGATCGAGCTAACCAACCTGTCCCGACGTGCAACCAGCAGCTCCAGCCCCACCCGCTGACCCCGTTCAGCCGCAAACCTCCCGCCACCATGGCCCGCCTTGGAGGCGCGCGCGTGACCTCGCCGCTGCTTCTGCTCTTCCTCGCCACTCTGCTGCCTCTGCTCGCCGCGCCGGTTACCGCGACCTTCTTCTCCGCGCCCACCTTCCCCGACTTCTCTTTCGACGCGCTTAAGAACCTCGTGGCCGGCAAGAAGCTCCCCGCCGGGCAACTGCGCGCCAAGTCCAGCCCGCGCGTGAACAACCTGGCGCAATCGTGCGGATACTTCTCCGACGCGCCTTACTTCTCCAACGGGCTCACCGCGCTGCTGCCCAGCAACCTGTACAAGAAAGGCGACACGTGCGGCACGTGCTACGCCGTGGAGTGCGCGGGCGGCGACAGCTGCAAGGAGGACAACGCGACGGTGACGGTGCGCGTGGTGGGATCCGTCGGATGGTTCACGCTGCACCGCGGCCCCGTGCTCTCCACCCAGGCGTGGGACCGCATCGCCAGCTCGCGCGACGGGCGCGGCGTACAGGTCAAATTCAAGCGCACCAACTGCAAGAGCCCCAGCGGGATGGTCGTGCGCGTGCGCACGGGGTCCAACAAGAACCGCTTCCGCCTGCAGCTTCTCGGCACTAAGGGCCCCGGTGCTGTGCGCCTTGTTGAGGTGTCGGTCGACGGCAGCAAGTGGACGGCGCTGAAGAGGGAGCGCCGCACCACCACGTGGCAGCTGCTGCACCATAAGGATATTGCGCGGTCGGGAAAGCCCATCAGTGTCCGCGTGACCACCGACAAAACGGGGCAGAAGGTCGTCCTGGACAAGATCATCCCCGCTAAGTGGACTCCGTCTAACACGTACGGGCCGAGCCTCACCAATTTCGACGAGATGCCGGCAAGCGTGGAGTCGCCCAAGCCGTCCATCGCGAAACGCACTGACGAGGCTTCTTCGACAGAGGGCGCCCCTTCGGCTAAGCCCGTTGGGGAGAAGCAAAGCTCCAGTGAGGACATCAAGGAGCTGGCAGTCCCCAGTGCCACCCCTCAGGCTGATTCCAATGCCCCTGTGGAGTCGGACTCGTCAGCGTCCGGGCCTCGCATCGCGTTTGAAGAGGACGAGGCAGAAGAGGAGTCCGAATGGGGAGAGGATGAGGAGGAGAATGGTGGCAGGAGCCTCGCGGAGAAGGAAGATGCGGCGGACGAGATGGAGGACGGGTGGGCGCTGGGAGACGCCGGCTGGGGGGACGACGAGGCGCAGCGGGAGGCGGACGCTGAGGAGCGTGCGGAAGGCAGGAGCCTGGCGGAGGAGGGGGAGAGCGCGGCGGAAGAGATGCAGGGGGAGATGGCGGAGGAGGGTGAGGAGGAGGAGAGACGCATGCTGGCTGAGGGAGACTGGGTGGATGAAAACGAGGCGAGCGACGAGGGCGAGGAGAGCGAGGAGGGAAGGATGCTTGCTGAGGGAGAGGAGGTGGTCGAGGACGAGGTGGACGAGGACGATGGCAGGGTGCTGGCGGAAGTGGAGGCAGTGGGTGAGGAGGCCGGTGGAATGGATGACGTTGACGAGGAGGAGGATGACGAGGTTGACGAGATTTTGATGTCCAGGAAGCTTCAGGATGAGGAAGAAGGGATTGAGCTTCCGCGCAAGCTGGCTGACGACAATGAAGAGAACAAGAACGAGGAAAAGAAGGAAGTGAAGAAGCCAGGGGTTCTGAAGAGGACGGCAAATGCGATCAAGAACTTTTTTAAGAACCTCGGTGATCGCATCACTGGCAAGCGCAACAAGCCCGCCGACAACAGCCCCCGCAAGGCAGGCCCAACGGAAGCCAAGGACTAGCTTATTGTGCTGAAAGAGAGATTTGAGAATTGGATGTTAGTACGATAGTGGGGTGGGTGGTTTGAAATAAGCTTGTGTTTTCATAGGAGTAATCGTGGTTTATGTTTTGTGAAAGCTTAGCGTATTTTTCGTGCTTCCTTTCTCATGTGGCAAACTTTGCTTGTTTTTCAACTATGTGGGGTTTCTCAAAATTGCAGAATGGTTGTTTCTGGGAAAAGATTATAGCTAGCTGATGAACACACAACAGCGCAAATTTGACCAGTCACATTCTCCGAATGGATTGGTCGGTGATTTGAGGTGGGTTTCTAGGTAGGCTTCTGTGGAGCAGAAAACAAACATCACCGTTTGCGAAGCACCATCAAGTCGCACTGTGCTTAGGATTTCGCTCACGTCTTTCGCATACGGCGTCAGCCAGTCAGCTCTTCTACAAGGGTCGTTGCCTGATCTATCGCTTGAACATGTGGGCATTCAACGCTAGTAGTGCCCGAGCCGCATTCCTACATTCGGTCGCTGAAATTCTGAGATGCGCTTTGAAATCCAGTTCAAATGCTGCTTGATTCCAGTGATTCAACCACAAGCTTTCAACTTTTGAAACGCCCATTCCCCTCCACTACCGTACAGCTAAAACTTTTACTACAAGAAAACGTCAGTATCAGGCCCGCAGCTTCATTTCAGCCCAAATTCCTCCTGGTTAACGACATGGGGAGCTCTGCTCAAATTATACTCGTCGCCGCCCTCCTGGCTGTCGCTGTCGCCGTGGAAGGAGCCATTCTTGACGACACTGTAAGCATCAGCTCCGAGGATGTGGACAAAGCGCTCTCAACCCTCCGAGCGTCTCCTTACGCCAAGTCGGCCCCGATTCTTGAGAGGTTTTGTAAGTACTGCGCGAAATCAAGTCTCAAATTCCCTTGCCCGTATGCCGTCACGTTATTCAGAAACGCGTTACTGACAGCTAATTAATTTCCCACCACGTGCTGTTTCCGAATGCGTTGGCAGTCCGGACGGTTAAGCGAGTGAATGGAACCTCAAAGTCAACGCCTGTGACGGTTCTTCAGCCGATCAACCCGCTCAAAGTGGTGCGCAACTGGTGGCGCTTCTCCGCGGGTGAGCGCAGGAGTGTGGCGCGTTACCACATGCTGAAGGGCGTGTTCGGCAAGAGAAAGCTCCGCAACGCCGCGCGCTTCACCAAGTTCCCAACATACGAGGGCGGAAAGGTCACCAAGCTGTCCGGAAAGCTCTTGCCCTCCGTGATTCTGAAGGGCGGCTCGGACATTCTTCCCGTGGTGGTCGTCTTTCCCAACTTCTACGTCACCAAACACTTTGCGCTGCACATCATCTCCAGCTCCTTGACCCCTGGCGACGTTTAGTTCTAAAGCGTCACAGTAAGGGTTTCGGACAGCATTATCTAGCATTGCAAAACATCTCGTGCATCAGCTGTTTCCATCTTGGCTTGACGCTCAGCTGCGCGCTGTATCATCATGGCAACGGCTGATGGGCGAGAGGAATGACCCGAGTTTGGATTCACCTTCTTCTGCAGATTTCGTATGTGATTACACCTTTTGTATCTTAATATACCCTTATACAAAAACCATTTACACATCACACGTTAAAAAAACATAACATGGGATAGGTTGAATAACGCAGGGAAATTACTATTTCCTTATGTTGTACCTGATCGCACCTGATCCCAACGCGTACAACATAGCACACCGAGCCTCGACCGTTCTTCGCCCGTTCCCAGCCGCCAGTGTCCGTTACACTGCATGCCTAAACCATGCACTGTTGTAAACGGCTGAGTCTAGATAGGGTTATACATAAGGTCACAGCCAAAGGGCGAAAATTCACTCGGCTATCACGAACGGTCACAGAATCTAGGATCCCATCACGGATGGTCACAAAATATGAGAAGAACTATGCACTCCTATCAGTAGCAAGCGAAGAATGCAATCAGGACTACGAAAGACGGAATGACGCGAAGAGTCCCGTACGATTAGCAGCATCTAGACCGTCGAAGCAGAAGCATCAGGCAGTTGCAGGAGCGAGGATTTTGGCGGGAACGGGTTCGTAACCGTATGGAGTCGCACGGTTGGATTTCGCTGCAACAAGGGCATGTACCCCTTAAAGTACATGGCTAGTCTAGGTCGTTTCGAATTCCAACTGTTATATAAACCTATGTATGTACATGTTTTTATCATCCCGTCATTTTAAATTCACTCCAACCCGAGGTCAATGTTGGGCTGAGAAAAGCCCTTAGGATCGTTTTCAAGGACTTAGGCTCAAAGTGATGTATTAGCAGAAGCATTTTTTATGAAGGCTGATTTAACCACCATACACTGGTGTGTGAGAACAAGATAAGTTGATTATAGCAAAGAGATACAGGGTTGTGAAAGAACAAGGAATGAATGCACTAGGAAAGGGGTGGGTACAAGTAGGAAAACCTAAAAGTGTTGTACCCCATATTGTCTACCCCACTCCAGCCTACACAGACTACAGCATATAGGTTTGACACACCCCCATAGGCAAAGTGGGGGAGAACAAGAGGTCACAAGACCAGTCAAGCAAGGCAAAGCAAGCTCAGGGTGGATCACAACGTCACCACACATTCCGAGCACAAGTTCAAGGCCACAAGGCCAGTTCACATGCAAGATCATATATAAAGGTAAACAAGCAAGTGCAGGTATAGAAAGATCACAGTACAAGCAAGGTCAAGAAGTGAGCAAGTGAGGCCAAGTAGGCACAAGACCTAGCATCGTACAGCAACGCTGATGTTCACAAGGCGGAAGTGCCTTGGTAAAGATATCAGCAGTGTTGGCCTCAGAGGCCACGTAAGCAAGGCGCAGCTGACCACGCTGCTGCAGCTCACGAGCAAGGAAGTAGCGAAGAGCAATGTGCTTCGTTCTGTGCTCCAGTCTGTGCTCCCGACACAAGGCCAGCATGGCCTTGTTGTCTACGTACAGAACTGGAGGAGAACGAGGCGGCTCTCCTAGGTCAGTCAGCAAGTAGGTGAGCCAGCGTAACTCCTATGCAGCCATGGCCCCCGCGTAGATCTCAGCCTCACAGCTGGAGCCGAGAACAGAAGACGAGCGGGTAGACCGCCACGAAACAGAGCCGGAACCAAGGCTGAAGGTGTAACCCTGTGACGACCGCTGCGTAGCCTGGTCGTCAGCCCAAGAAGCGTCTGCGTGACCTGTGAGGACCACTGAACGCCGCCCTCCAAGCACTAGCCCCATGCCCGACGTACTGCACAAGTAGCGCAACACCCTCTTCGCTGCAGCCATGTGCTCTGGTCGGTGTCTCCCAGGAGCAACACAGCGTGCCAAGATGCTAAGAGGGTATGCAAGGTCAGGTCGAGTGCAGGTCATCAGGTACATGAGGCAGCCAACAAGCTCTGGGTACGGGCCACTCGGCTCTACGGACTCATCCGAAGGCAGAGCTGAGAGCGAGTGGCGAGTAGACAGAGGAGTGGCCTGAGGCGAGGAGTACGTGAAGTCGAAGCGCTGAAGGACCTGCTGCACCATGTGTGACTGAGTCAGGGTAATGGTGCGCTGTGCTCTGTCCCGGGTGATCTGCAAGCCAAGGTAGCTGCGCAGTTCACCCATGTCTGTGCACGTGTGTCTCTTCTGCAGCTCGGACTTCACGTGGGCGAGTCCAGTGTCAGCAGTGGCAAAGACCAAGTCGTCGACGTACACGAGGATGTAGAACGGCGGCAGAGAGGTGTCGGTGCGCAGAAACAGCGACGGGTCAGCAGTAGAAGGAGCAAACCCAAGAGCCGCAAGTGTAGTCCTCAGTGTGTCGTGCCACTCACGCGGCGCCTGGCGGAGACCGTAGACTGGCCGCCGGAGGCTCCACTGGGTACCAGGAGGAAACGACCCAGTGAAGCCAGGTGGGCGGCGCAGCCAGATCTCCTCGTGCAGGCTGCCCTGCAAGAAAGCTGTGCTGAAGTCAAGAGAGTGAAGCTCGTAGTCGCGCTGAGCAGCTATGTGCAGCAGCACCCGAAGAGTGGTCATCTTCGGGGTGGGAGAGAAGGTCTGAAAGTAGTCAACTCCCTGCCGCTGACTGAAGCCTCGAGCCACGTAACGCGCCTTGAAGACAGGCGGAGAACCCGGCGGCCGCTTCACCCTGAAAATCCACATGCCACTGACGATGTTCGCCCCAGGTGGGGGAACCTCGTCGACGTAGGTGCCTGTGGACTTCCAGGAAGCCATCTCTGCGTCCATGGCTGACTGCCACTGTGAGGAGTAGGGACCCTCGATCGCCTCAGCGTACGATCGAGGAGTCGGGATGTCTCGTGCATCCGGGTCTCCCTCAGGGGCAATCAGCATGGACACGAGATGAGGCAAAGCAGCAGCAAAACACTGGAACTCCTCCTGCCTGTCCTCAAGGACGTCCGTGCTAAGAGCACACTCACCCCCGACGGACGGAGGACAGACAGACTCAGACTCAGCAACAAGACTAGCAGCGTAGTCTAGACGACAGTGAGCAGCGAAGTCGACCAACTCAGCAACTAAGGCAGACGCAGCAGTGGACTCAAAGGAAGGGTCAGTGACAACAGTAGCCAGGAGACGCGTGACAGTAGGACTGGCAGCACGAAGAGAGTCCGACTCCGGGTCAGCAAGAGCAGGAAGAGAGGACTCAGGAGGAGACGGCAAAGGGACACGCTGCGGAGCAGTGGAAGGACGCAGTGCCATCTGGTGCGTGCCCGGGACCGCAGGAGGACGCTGACGCGGAACACGACGACTAGTGCGAGCAGCACGAACAGGCGACGCAGGACGAGACGCAGGCGCACGACGCTCAGCAAGACCTCCAGTAGGACCAGTGTAGGGAGAAGGAGCAGGCAGTGGGGAGGCAAGCTGTAACTGTGACTGCGACGGGACAGGCTGTGGACACTCCAAGGGAGGAGGAGGACCAGTAGAAGGCGGGAGACCAAGAACCTGCTCAAGGAGCGGAACGAAGTACGGCCGCGGCCGCGTAGCGCCTCCTGAAACAGCAGGGACAGCACCAGTACCCCCAGCGGCAGCACCAGCGCTAGCAGCACCTCCGGCTCCAGCAACGCCAACTCCAGCACCCTCAGAAGCACCAGCGCCAGCAGCACCGCCAGCTCAAACACCAGCAGCACCTCCAGCTCCAGCAGCGCCAACTCCAGCACCCTCAGAAGCACCAGCGCCAGCAGCACCGCCAGCTCCAACACCGGCAGCACCTCCTGCTCCAGCAGCGCCAACTCGAGCACCCTCAGAAGCACCAGCGCCAGCAGCACCGCCAGCTCCAACACCAGCAGCACCTCCAGCTCCAGCAGCGCCAACTCCAGCACCCTCAGAAGCACCAGCGCCAGCAGCACCTCCAGCGCCAACACCAGCAGAACCGCCAGCTCCAGCACCGCCAGCAGCTCCAGCACCAGGAGCACCTCCAGGCCCAGCAGCTCCGGTACCCCCAGCAGCACCAGCAGCACATCCAGCAGGACCAGCGCCAACAGCTCCAGCAGCACCCCGGAGGCTGCGACAGTACCGAGAGTACCACTCACGTAGCTGCTGGGAAGAGAGAGCTCCCCTAGGCGCAGCACCCCCAGGCTCAGGACCTCCAGACCCAGCACCCCCAGAGACCGCACCCCCAGGCTCAGCACCTGCAGTCTCTGCACCCCCAGGCTCAGCACCCACAGTCTCTGCATCCCCAGGCTCAGCACCCGTAGGCTCCGCACCCCCAGGCTCAGCACCCCCAGGCGCAGTACCTCCAGACCCAGCACCACCAGGCTCAGCACGCTCAGTACCTCGCGCAGGACAAGAGTCGACAGCTACCTCGACAGGCTCGACCGGGTCTACCTGGGAAACACCTGAGGGAGCAGGAACCTGGGGAGGCAAGGGGTCTACCAAGGCAGCACCTGGCGTGAGGAAGAGCGGCGGAGGGGGGAGCGGGGCAGTGCGGTAGGGGAAGAGACGGTAGAAGGGGACCGACTCGTCAAAGGTGACGTCCTGGGAAGACAGAACACGGCGCGAGGTGGGGTGGTAAAACTGCCAGCCAGGCGCGTCAGGGGGGAAGCCAAGGAAGACGCAGGGAACAGCACGGGGGGACAGCTTGTTTGCAGACAAGTCGCGGACAAAAGCCCGAGATCCCCAGACACGAAACGCAGACGCATCGCCAACCTTCCCCGTCCACCTCAGAGTAGGGGAGGTCTCCGGCAAGGAGACCCGGGGCTGAAGGTTGATCTGATGCGCCGCGTACTGAACCGCGAACGGCCACAGAAAATGGGGAGCAGCTGCATGGATCATGGACGTACGAGCGACGTCCATGACCATGCCAATGCGGCGCTCAGCAATCCCATTTTGCTGTGGAGAGGCCGGAAGCGTGAACGTCTGGCGGATGCCCTGTGCACGGCAGAAGGCTCGCAGAAGGGCAGAGGAAAACTCACCGCCTCTGTCGGAGTGCAGAAGCAGGACAGGAAAGTCCGAGCCGAAACTCTCTCTGAGCTGGAGACGAGCTGCGCGGATTCAGTCGATCAACACCTCAGTCACCTCACCCTTGCTGCGCAAGGGGAAGACTGCGGTGTAACGCGAGTAGTCGTCAACCACCAGCAGGAAGTAACGCTCGTGACCCTGTCCACGGACGCGGGCTGGGCCCCACACGTCCATGTGAAGCGTCTGCAGCGGAGCCTCTGTCGGAGGAAACTCGGAGGAGTGAGGAGCGGCGCGCTGCCGCCCCTCGACGCAGGGAACGCAGGTGGGGCCAGGCCCCGGAGGAAGAGAAGGGAGGGACCGGGGGAGACCCGAGACAAGGAAACGAGAGGCCATGCCTCGGAGACGAGGCAGGGAGGGGTGACCAAGGCGGTGGTGCCAGAGGAGAGTCTGGTGAGACAGGAGACGACATGAGCATGGGGCAGACTCAGGACCAGACCTGGACGCTGCACCAAACACCTGACTCGACGCAGCTGCCTGAGGAGACTCAGTAGTCAGTGTGTACAGGCTCGACCCCGGCTGATGGGTAAACGTGGCCAAGTGTCGGCCCGTCCGAGCACACATACAGTGGGTCACTCGCTGACGCGCAGGAGTGAACTGGTCAACCCCTGCGTCCTGTAGGTCAGCACCACTCACCAAGTTCGTAGAGAACGAGGGGAGGTAAAGACCTGACAGGGAGCCAGAAGGGGCCGCCGGACACGGTAAGACAGTGGAGAAGTGGGCAAGGACGGGACCCCCAGAGGGGTCTGCCAGGGAGACTGCAACCGGCCGACTAAGCGGCGTGAGTGTGGTGCGGTCTCAAAAGAAGGAGCGGGAAGCACCCGAGTCAAGGGTGAAGGTGTGTAACACCTGAGACGACGTGGTACCTGAGAGAGCAGACTCACCAGCACCTGGGGCAGCAGACTCACTAGCACCTGGAGGAGTAGACTCACCAGCACCTAGAGCAGCAGCCTCACCAGCACCTAGAGCAGCAGCCTCAATGCCCGGATCAGGCGGAACACACAGGTAACAGTCACCCACATCACTAGTAGGCAATGCATACATGGCAGTGAGGATAGCATCACAGTCAAGAGCATAGATATCTACCCTCTGCCTAAGCAGCTCCACCCAGTCAGGGAGCTCAGCGGCGTCGCCAAACTCCGTACGCCAGACGTCGCTCAGACGGGCGAAGCAGCGGGACTCGTCGTGACCATGCGTCCCGCAGGGCTGACCAGTCGGAGCACCAGTGCGAATGACGTACGGACAGCGAGCAGTACTCCGTGACCCTCCACGCTGAGCGTACCACTCACGAAGTTGCTGGGGCGAAAGGACCGCGCGCGGACTACGCTGCAGCTGCACCTGGCCACTACAAGTAGCTCCCGAACTCCTCACGCCAGAACGACTCCCACTACGGCCACCCCGACAACCCCAAGTAGCGTACCACTCACGAAGCTGCTGGGGCGTGAGGGACTCACGCGGACGTCGCTGGAGCTGCATCTGGCCACCGCCAGGAGCAGGAGGAGCAGTGGTATCCGCAGTAGCAACAAGAGGAGCAGTACGTGCAGGGCAGTGCTCACCAGTTGCGAGAAGGGCAGGCGTACGACGACGGCAACGGCGAGGCCGCTACCACTGCAGGGCGAGGGCTCCGCGGCTGCTGCAGGGGCGGCTGCTGCAGGGGCGGCTGCTGCAGGGGCGGCTGTTCCAGGGGCGGCTGCTGCAGTGGCGGCTGCTCCAGGGGCGGCTGCTGCAGGGGCGGCTGCTCCAGGGGCGGCTGTTGCAGTGGCGGCTGCTCCAGGGGCGGCTGCTGCAGGGGTGGCTGCTCCAGGGGCGGCTGCTGCAGTGGCGGCTGCTCCAGGGGCGGCTGCTGCAGTGGCGGCTGCTCCCGGGGCGGCTGCTGCAGGGGCGGCTGCTGTAGGGGCGGCTGCTGCAGGGGCGGCTGTTCCAGGGGCGGCTGCTGCAGTGGCGGCTGCTCCAGGGGCGGCTGCTGCAGGGGCGGCTGCTCCAGGGGCGGCTGCTGCAGTGGCGGCTGCTCCAGGGGCGGCTGCTGCAGGGGTGGCTGCCCCAGGGGCGGGTGCTGCAGTGGCGGCTGCTCCAGGGGCGGCTGCTGCAGTGGCGGCTGCTCCAGGGGCGGCTGCTGCAGTGGCGGCTGCTCCAGGGGCGGCTGCTGCAGTGGCGGCTGCTCCAGGGGCGGCTGCTGCAGGGGCGGCTGCTCCAGGGGCGGCTGCTGCAGTGGCGGCTGCTCCAGGGCGTGGGTTAGGGCAGGGCGCCGCGGCGGGCAGGGACGACGAGGGAGCCGCGACGGGGCCGCGAGGGAGCCGTGGAGGGGCCGCGACGAGCCACGAGGGGCCGCGAGGGGCCGCGACAGGGCCGCGAGGGGCCGTGAAAGGGGCCGCGAGGGGCCGGGAGAGGGGCCGTGAGGGGCCGCGAACGGCCGCGGAGGGGCCGCGAGAGGGGCCGCGAGGGGCCGCGAACGGCCGCGGAGGGGCCGCGAGGGGCCGCGAACGGCCGCGGAGGGGCCGCGAGAGGGGCCGCGAGGGGGCCGCGAACGGCCGCTGAGGGGCCGCGAGGGTCCGTGAGAGGGGCCGTTAGGGGCCGTAAGAGGGGCCGCGAGGGAGCGGCTAAGGGGCCGCGAGGGGCCGTGATAGAGGGGCCGCGAGGGGCCGTGAGTGGGGCCGCTAGGGAGCGGCTAAGGGGCCGCGAGGGGCCGTGGGAGGGGCCGCGAGGGGGCGGCTAAGGGGCCACTAAGGGCAGGGGACGCGGGGCGCGACTCGGGCAGGAGTGAAGCGCGCTCCGGGCAGGAAAAAAAAATGTCGAATTTTCGGTGGGCCCTAGGAAACGTTCCCACTAGGGAACCTGCTCTATACCATGTGAAAGAACAAGGAATGAATGCAGTAGGAAAGGGGTGGGTACAAGTAGGAAAACCTAAAAGTGTTGTACCCCATATTGTCTACCCCACTACAGCCTACACAGACTATAGCATATAGGTTTGACAAGGGTTTTGTATGATTACAAGGAACATGAAAGGTTTAACTGACTACTGCTGTTGCGGTTCGATATAGCGACGACTCGGGTAACTGTTCAATAACGAGTCAGTTATGTGTCCTTACTATTGCGCTGCCTTTGTCGAGTCAAGGGTCGCTGACCTTTGACCTTCGCTTAACCTCTTGCTGTTGCTTCTTTTGTCAACCGCTTCGCTGTAGTTCGGTTGACTCGCCGTTGCTTCGCTGTGAGTTCGCTTCGCTCACGTTGTAATGCTTCGACACATCAGAAGCGCGAACTATATGTTTCCAACAGTCAATCCTTCCGCTGCAACACACTATATGCAAACCCTCGTGAGGTGATCCTAGAGATGATCAACCTTTTGATTGCAACATGGTATGAGAGCGAATCAGGAATCTTCCGCTCCTCCACATTTGAAATTATTGGCAATCTAAGGTGGCGTCTGGCACGCGCTCACGCGTAAGGATGTATAGAGATAGGCCCATGATCGATCATCGTCCACCCCTTTTGTAACTATGTGAGTCAGTGTGGCCCATAGTTTTTAGGCAAAAAAATCAGACAATGTTATTAATATTATTATTATTATTATTATCGCTCAATTTTCAGTGTGACCAGGGCTAGGGAAGTTGCTGTTCACGCATGCTAATATTAAATTATTGCAAAAACAGATCTCACATATCTGAGTCAGAGTGTGAGTTCACATTCACAACTTCTACAGGAGCACGCTCAAGTACGTGTCAGAATGATGTAATTGTCTAGCCTGCAGTGGGGTACTCTATAGCGAGTACAACCCAACTAGAGTTTCCTATATGTATCTCAACTGCTGCTAGTGCAAACCTCTCTTTCTGCTTCTAAACTTTTCCTCGTAAATGTGACATGCTATCAGAGCCTGTCCTTCCTCGGCCTGTGGGCCCACCAACCTGCTTCCGCTGCTACTCGATCTGGGCGTGCGACGTATTTTTCATCCCGCCGCGCCGCTGCTACTCGGCCTGTCGTCGTATTTTGCTCTCTGGCGCGCGCCCCGAGGCGCGCGGCCCCTTTTCTTCCTGGCGCGCCGGCCCCGCTGGACCTGCGCGCCCACCCCGTCGACCCTCGCGTCGCCTCAGGGGACCCGCGCGCCACCCCCGTCGACCCTCGCGTCGCCCCCGGGGACCCGCGCGCCACCCCTGGAGCCGTACGCGACCCCCCCGCTGCCTCGTCGCGGCGCCCTGGGGAGCCGCGCGCGGCCCCTCGCTGCCACGTGGTGGCGCCCTGGGGGCCGCGCGCCACCCCTGGAGCCGTGCGCGACCCCCCTTGCTGCCCCGTGGTGGCACCCTGGGGGCCGCGCGCCGTCCCCCTCGCCGTCCCCCGCGCTCCTGCCCCGTGCCACCCGTTTTAGTGTTTGGGGGTGGGGAGTGTGGGGGTGGCGGTTGTGGGGGTGCCGGTTGTGTGCGCCGTCCCCTACTCCTCCTCCTCCTCCGTCTCCCGCTGCTGCAGCTGCCGCTCAGGGGGGGGTGGGTGTGTGGGAGCCGAAGGAGTGGTGCTAGGGGGGTGACGTGGGAGTGGAGCTAGGGGTGCAGCAGGGGGTGTGTGCTAGGGGCGTGGGGCAGTTGGCGGAGGTTGAGCGGAGGTCGCAGTCGTGTCGCCAGCAGCACCAGTAGTCCGGAGGCTACAATCTCCGGTAGTCGCCAGTCGCCTGTGGGTCAGTTGCTCCAGTCAGGAGGCTACAATCTCCGCGGAGCCAGTTACTCCTGTAGTCCGGGCCATTGCTTCGGTAGCCACTGAGCCAGCAGCTCCTGTGTGTCTGCAGCTTCCGCCGTCGCCTCCCATCTCCTCTCCTCTCACAGTCCCTCCTCCTCCTCACATGCCCTCTGTGACTACCTCTAGCTTTACTTGGGCTTGTGAACTATTTTATGACTGCTTGTTGTGTTGATTACACCCCACTTTGGCTATGGGGGTGTGTCAGAATGATGTAATTGTCTAGCTTGCAGTGGGGTACTCTATAGCGAGTACAACCCAACTAGGGTTTCCTATATGTATCTCAACTGCTGCTAGTGCAAACCTCTCTTTTTTCTTCTAAACTTTTCCTCGTAATTGTGACAGTACGCCATCAACATTTACAACAACCTTTTCAGGCCTTGAAGGCTCCTTGTGTCTTGCGGCAGGTGCGGTGACAGGTCGGCGCTTCTTGTAGCTACGCCATATCTCTACAACTGCAGGCAAATCTAGCTCGTAGTCCAGCAGTGACATGCACATGAGATCACTCAGCCTACAGTATGTCAGAATCCCAACCACTAGACCATTGAGATAAAAGGGCTTGTTAAAGCAAGGGTGCACTTTAGGGGGGGTGGACCCAAAGGTTTATCACTTGCCTTGGTGGTTACCCTGTTTGTGCTTGGTGGTCCGAAACTCAACCAAAGTTCAGCGTTGGCGGAGTTGCACCGTCTGTTCTCTCCCCCGTCGTCGCGAGCAACAACCCTATTGCGAGTAGCGGGTCAGTGCGCCCATAACCCCCCATGCCAACATGCCTGTAACCCTTCCCTAGGATCAATCGGGGATCTCCAGTGAAACTCGGACACCCCCCCGCACTGGGATGCACGAAATGCACACGCTGGGATTCGAACCCGAGACCTTCGCTCTGATACCATGTCAGAATCTCAACCACTAGACCATTGGGATAAAATGGCTTGTTAAGTAGCGGGTCAGTGCGCCCATAACCCCCAGACCAACGTGCCTGTAACCCTTCTCTAGGATCAATCGGGGATCTCTAGTGGACCTCTGACACAGTACTTAATACTCCCTCCTCTTTGCCAGGTCTTAATGAGGTTCTGTCGAGAGAAGCCTCTCTCACACTCAACAGTGTTGAGAGGCGGGACTGCGATCGCCACCGACAGTCCTACGAGGTTGGGGTACGACTGCTGCCAGTCAGGAGTTTTGAGGATGGTAGTCAATCCCGCGTGGAACTTCCGCTCACTCTTAGGAGCTCTGGCCAGGACCGAGTACAAAGTCCTCAGCTCCTTCACAGCGCATTTCTTGTCAATGCCCGAGAATAACATAACATTGGAGGGGATTAGTTTTGGCCCAGATTCAATGCCTGGTCGAGCAAGCAATATGTAAAATAACTAACCTGATAAGACCTCAGCGGACTCATCTGCGTGAAATAGAGTGCACAGAGACATCAGCCACTCCTGGCACTGTGCCTGCCGTACGTGCTGCTCCCATTTTGGTGGCCACAGTTCCGACGTAAACAGTCTCACTCCTGACAGCGGTTCGAGATCGCCGAGTTTTGATTGCAGGTTTTGGACCAGGAGCTCGGCCATGCCGGTGCAGAGCGCCACGCACGCGTCGTGATGTCCTGGTCCACGGTATCGCTCGATGGGGCGCTCATGGAGGGTGAAGGTGAACCGGTTGAAGCCCCCGTCAGACGACACCCCTTCGACCACCATCTCCGGCGACCCCATAAGACCATGCTTGGCGATGAACCGGTAACGCCGCTCGTTGGGAACCCCCTCGAAATTGTCGCCACAGTCGACGTACCGGCTCTTCAAAAGAGAGGTAGTACGCACAATCTGCGCATGCACCAGGTGTAGTCGAGCTGCCGCACTCAAATCACAGATGCTGTTAGTATATATGTTCATGAAATGAAGACAATAATTTAGATTACATACACGTGACTTACCTCGTGTTGTTGGAAAACGTTGGAAAGGACGTTGAGCAGATCCAGAACGTCCGCAAGAAACCTGAGTAGGAACTAGATGCGGTACGATATGACAAACTCGTACAACATCCTGTCCTTCCACTTAGACAGCATGACGACGATGGCGGGCAGGACCTCAATGAGCCGCGCGACGGCGGCATCACCCATCGAGAGCCAGCGGATGTCGTGTATTCCCTGCATCTCGAGGTTCGTTGCCGTGAACACCTCTTGCAGCTCCATGAATCTTTGATGCCACGGCTCGAAACGCCCCAGGTACTCAACGACATGGCGGATCATGTCGCCGACCATGTCGAATGTTGGGTCGGCCTCTACTGCAGCTTTCGCAGCCAATGCCTCTTTGCAGAATATACCACACAATCAGTTAGATGTGCTCGGTAAAAAAATAAACAGGCATAAACAATATAGATCAACGCACCGGTGTGCGATGCAGTGGAACGAGACGAAGTTGGGGATGCGCATCCGGTGTCGTGCAGCCACTCCATCTTGGGGCCCCACCATGACCATTCTGCTGTCTGTGCTAATGCCCGAGATATGGCGGAGATCAACGCCCACGGCCCTGAGATGGGAGAGCAACAAGCTCAACAAAAATGCAACGTCAGCTTTCTCAACAAAGAGCAAAGCGACGATAAGACCGTCACGCAGAAAAGTGGCAAACCCGATCATGCGTTTGCCTTGATGCCTGTCGGTGCTCTGATCTAGCGTGATCCCAATGAAGGGGCCCGTTAGGAGGTGCTCTAGCTGCGTGGTTTGAAGCCACGTCGCAACAGCTTGAGTGAGTTCTCCAAACCCGTACCTGATAAACACAAAAACAGGAAAGTATGCGACAGATATATGGCGAGTGTTATAACTAAACGTACAACGCAATGTACTTACGTATTGTAATATCTGCCGTAGCCCTGCTCCGGGAAACCAGGCACTTTCTGTTGTGTGATGCAATCATATGCATTCACTGAGGAAATTGGAACGAGAATGAATGACTAAGGAATGAAAGTGATACAAATATGAAACCCTAGAATTGTGTACCCCTTAGTGTCTAACCCGCTACAGCCTACACAGGCTAGATCATATAAGTTTGACACACCCCCATAGGCAAAGTGGGGGAGAACAAGGGGTCACAAGACCAGTCAAGTAAAGCAAGGCAAAGCAAGCTCAGGGTGGATCACAACGTCACCACACATTCTGAGCACAAGTCAAGGCCACAAGGCCAGTTCACATGCATGGTTACATATATATACAACGCTAAACAAGCAAGAGCAGGTATATATATGTGTAACAGTACAAGCAAGGTCAAGAAGTGAGCAAGTGAGGCAAGGTAGGCACAAGACCTAACGGAGTGCAGAAATGCTGATGATCACAAGGCGCGAGTGCCTTGGTGAAGATATCAGCAGTGTTGGCCTCAGAGGCCACGTAAGCAAGGCGCAGCTGACCGCGCTGCTGCAGCTCACGAGCAAGAAAGTAGCGAAGAGCGATGTGCTTCGTTCTGTGCTCCAGTCTGTGCTCCCGACACAAGGCCAGCATGGCCTTGTTGTCTACGCACAGAACTGGAGGAGAACGAGGCGGCTCTCCCAGGTCAGTCAGCAGGTAGGTGAGCCAGCGTAGCTCCTGTGCAGCCATGGCCCCTGCGTAGATCTCAGCCTCACAACTGGAGCTGAGAACAGAAGACGAGCGGGTAGACCGCCACGAAACAGAGCCGGAACCAAGGCTGAAGGTGTAACCCTGTGACGACCGCTGTGTAGCCTGGTCGTCAGCCCAAGAAGCGTCTGCGTGACCAGTGAGGACCACTGGACTCCGCCCTCCAAGCACTAGCCCCATGCCCGACGTACTGCACAAGTAGCGCAACACCCTCTTCGCTGCAGCCATGTGCTCTGGACTGTGTCTCCCAGGAGCAACATAGCGTGCCAGAATGCTAAGAGGGTATGCAAGGTCAGGTCGAGTGCAGGTCATCAGGTACATGAGGCAGCCAACAAGCTCTGGGTACGGGCCACTCGACTCTACGGACTCATCCGAAGGCAGAGCTGAGAGCGAGTGACGAGTAGACAGAGGAGTGGCCTGAGGCGAGGAGTACGTGAAGCCGAAGCGCTGAAGGACCTGCTGCACCATGTGTGACTGAGTCAGGGTAATGGTGCGCTGTGCTCTGTCCCGGGTGATCTGCAAGCCAAGGTAGCTGCGCAGTTCACCTAGGTCTGTGCACGTGTGTCTCTTCTGCAGCTCGGACTTCACGTAGGCGAGTCCAGCAGTGTCAGCTGTGGCAAAGACCAAGTCGTCGACGTACACGAGGATGTAGAACGGCGGCAAAGAGGTGTCGGTGCGCAGAAACAGCGACGGGTCGGCAGTAGAAGGAGCAAACCCAAGAGCCGCAAGTGTAGTCCTCAGTGTGTCGTGCCACTCACGAGGTGCCTGGCGGAGACCATAGACTGGCCGCCGGAGGCTCCACTGGGTACCAGGAGGAAAAGTTCCAGTGAAGCCAGGTGGGCGGCGTAGCCAGATCTCCTCGTGCAGGCTGCCCTGCAAGAAAGCAGTGCTGAAGTCAAGAGAGTGAAGCTCGTAGTCACGGTGAGCGGCTATGTGCAGCAGTACCCGAAGAGTAGTCATCTTCGGGGTGGGAGAGAAGGTCTGAAAGTAGTCAACTCCCTGCCGCTGACTGAAGCCACGAGCCACGTAACGCGCCTTGAAGACAGGCGGAGAACCCGGCGGCCGCTTCACCCTGAAAATCCACATGCCACTGACGATGTTCGCCCCAGGCGGGGGAACCTCGTCAACGTAGGTGCCTGTGGACTTCCAGGAAGCCATCTCTGCGTCCATGGCTGCCTGCCACTGAGAGGAGTAGGGACCCTCTATCGCCTCCGCGTAAGAGCGCGGAGTCGGGATGTCTGGTGCATCCGGGTCTCCCTCAGGGGCAAGTAGCATGGACACGAGATGAGGTGAAGCAGCCGCAAGACACTGGAGGTCCTCCTGTCTGTCCTCAAGGACGTCCGTGCCAAGAGCACACTCACCCCCGACGGACGGAGGACAGACAGACGCAGACTCAGTAACCAGACTAGCAGCGTAGTCTAGACGACAGCGAGCAGCGAAGTCGACAAGCTCAGCAACTAGGGCAGACGCCGCAGTGGACTCAAAGGAAGGGTCAGTGACGACAGTAGCAAGGAGACGCGTGACAGTAGGACTGGTAGCACGAAGGGAGTCTGACTCCGGAGCAGCAAGGACAGGAAGAGAGGACGCAGGCGGAGAAGGCAAAGGGGCACGCAGAGGAGCAGTGGACGGACGCAGAGACATCCGGTGCGTGCCGGGGACGGGGGGAGGACGCTGACGCGAACCACGACCACCAGTGCGAGCCGCACGGACACGCGACGCAGGACGAGACGCAGGCTCACGACGCTCAACAAGACCTCCAGTAGGACCAGTGTAGGGAGAAGGAGCAGGCAGAGGAGAGGTAGGCTGTAACTGTGACGCAGACCGGACAGGCGGTGGACACTCTAAGGGAGGAGCCGGACTAGTGGAGGGCGGAAGACCAAGAACCTGCTCAAGGAGCGGAACGAAGTACGGCCGTGGCCGTGCAGCACCCCCAGAACCAGCAGGAACAGCGCCAGCACCACGAACGGCAGCACCAGCTCCAGCAGCACCAACGCCATCACCCTCAGAAGCACCAGCACCAGAAGGGACAGCACCAGCGCCAGCAGCACCCCCAGCTCCAGCAGCGCCAACTCCAGCACCCTCAGGGGCACCAGCACCAGAAGCACCCTCAGCGCCAACACCCCCAGCAGCTCCAGCTCCAGCCGGACCACCAGAAGACGCAGTAGGTCCACCAGCTCCAGCACTAGACTCACCCGCAGGTCCAGCAGCTCCAGTACTCCCAGTACGAGCACCTCCGGGACCCGCGGCACCAGCACCCTCAACAGCAGTAGAACCTCCAGCGCCCGCAGCACCTCCAGCTCCAGCAGCACGCCTCCAGCGCCGGGCAAACCACTCACGCAGCTCCTGTGGAGAGAGTAGCTCCCGCCTGGACGAAGCACCCGTAGAACCTCCAGGCCCAGCACCGCCAGACGCCACACGAGCAGGTCCAGTACCCTCAGACTCCGCACCCCCAGACGCAGCACCCCCAGGCTCAGAACCCCCAGGCGTAGCACCCCCAGAGTCAGCACCCCCAGGCTCAGCACCCCCAGAGTCAGCACCCCCAGGCTCAGCACCCCCAGAGTCAGCACCCCCAGACCCAGCACCCGCAGGCCCAGCACCCCTAGCAACACCAGATTCAACAGCTACCTCGACAGGGTCGACTGCGTCTACCTGAGACACACCTGAGGGGGCAGGACCCTGAGGGGGGAGGGGGTCTACCGGAGGGGGACCTGGCGTAAGGAAGAGCGGCGGGGGGGGGAGGGACGCAGTGCGGTAGGGGAAGAGACGGTAGTAGGGAACCGACTCGTCAAACGTGACGTCCTGGGAGGACAGAACACGGCGCGAGGTGGGGTGGTAGAACTGCCAGCCCGGCGCGTCAGGGGGGAAGCCAAGGAAGACACAGGGAACAGCACGAGGGGACAGCTTGTCCGCAGACAAGTCGCGGACAAACGCCCGAGATCCCCAGACACGGAATGCAGACGCATCGCCAACCTTCCCCGTCCACAGCAAGGCAGGGGAGGTCTCCGGCATGGAGACCCGGGGCTGAAGGTTGATCTGATGCGCCACGTACCGAACCGCAAACGGCCACAGAAAATGGGGGGCAGCCGCATGGACCATGGACGTACGAGCGACGTCCATGACCATGCCAATGCGGCGCTCAGCAATCCCATTTTGCTGCGGAGAGTCCGGAAGCGTGAAGGTCTGGCGGATGCCTCGTGCACGACAGAAGGCTCGCAGAAGGTCAGAGGAGAACTCTCCGCCTCTGTCAGAGTGCAGACGTAGAACAGGAAAGTCCGAGCCGAAACTCTCTCTGAGCTGGAGACGAGCTGCGCGGATCTAGGCGATCAACACCTCAGTGACCTCACCCTTGCTGCGCAAGGGGAAGACTGCGGTGTAACGCGAGTAGCCGTCAACCACGAGCAGGAAGTAACGCTCGTGACCCTGTCCACGGACGCGGGCCGGGCCCCACACGTCCATGTGAAGCGTCTGCAGCGGAGCCTCTGTCGGAGGAAACTCGGAGGAGTGAGGAGCAGCGCGCTGCCGCCCCTCGACGCAGGGAACGCAGGTGGGGGCAGGCCCCGGAGGAAGGGGAGGGAGAGACCGGGATGAGAAGAAACGAGGAATGGATGAACTATGAATGAATTGGGTACAAGTGCTAACCCTAATTGGGTTGTACTCCTTATGGAGTACCCCACTATAGCCTACACAATATGCATGAGCTATAATGTTCTGACACACCCCCATAGGCAAAGTGGGGGAGAA
This sequence comes from Closterium sp. Naga37s-1, assembly GCA_947471745.1. Lineage (NCBI taxonomy): Eukaryota > Viridiplantae > Streptophyta > Zygnematophyceae > Desmidiales > Closteriaceae > Closterium > Closterium sp. Naga37s-1. The sequence goes on from CANJKZ010000738.1 coordinate 3,112,575, forward strand.
CAAGGGGTCACAAGACCAGTCAAGCAAAGCAAAGCAAAGCAAGCTCAGGGTGGATCACAAAGTCACCACACATTCCGAGCACAAGTTCAAGGCCACAAGGCCAGTTCACAAGCAGGAGTACACATATATATAAAAAAGTCTAGACAAGCAAGAGCAGGTATATATATATGTAACAGTACAAGCAAGGTCAAGAGGTGAGCAAGTGAGGCAAGGTAGGCACAAGGCCCAGCTGAGTACAGAAGCGCTGATGGTCACAAGGCGCAAGTGCCTTGGTGAAGATACCAGCAGTGTTGGCCTCAGAGGCCACGTACGCAAGACGCAGCTGACCACGCTGCTGCAGCTCACGAGCAAGAAAGTAGCGGAGAGCAATGTGCTTCGTTCTGTGCTCCAGTCGCTGCTCCCGACACAAGGCCAGCATGGCCTTGTTGTCTACGTACAGCACTGGAGGAGAACGAGGCAACTCTCCGAGGTCAGTCAGCAGGTAGGTGAGCCAGCGAAGCTCCTGTGCAGCCATGGCTCCTGCGTAGATCTCAGCCTCACAACTGGAGCCGAGAACAGAAGACGAGCGAGTAGCCCGCCACGAAACAGAGCCGGAACCAAGGCTGAAGGTGTAACCCTGTGACGACCGCTGCGTAGCCTGGTCGTCAGCCCAAGAAGCGTCTGCGTGCCCAGTAAGGACCACTGGACTCTGCCCTCCAAGCACAAGCCCCATGCCCGACGTACTGCACAAGTAGCGCAACACCCTCTTCGCTGCAGCCATGTGCTCCGGTCTGTGTCTCCCAGGAGCAACATAGCGTGCAAGAATGCTAAGAGGGTATGCAAGGTCAGGTCGTGTGCAGGTCATCAGGTACATGAGGCAGCCAACAAGCTCTGGGTACGGGCCACTCGACTCTACGGACTCATCCGAAGGCAGAGCTGAGAGCGAGTGGCGAGTAGGCAGAGGAGTGGCCTGAGGCGAGGAGTACGTGAAGCCGAAGCGCTGAAGGACCTGCTGCACCATGTGTGACTGAGTCAGGGTAATGGTGCGGCGTGCTCTGTCCCGAGTGATCTGCAAGCCAAGGTAGCTGCGCAGTTCACCCAGGTCAGTGCACGTGTGTCTCTTCTGCAGCTCGGACTTCACGTGGGCTAGTCCTGCAGTGTCAGCTGTGGCAAAGACCAAGTCGTCGACGTACACGAGGATGTAGAACGGCGGCAAAGAAGTGTCGGTGCGCAGAAACAGCGACGGGTCGGCAGTAGAGGGAGCAAACCCAAGAGCCGCAAGTGTAGTCCTCAGTGTGTCGTGCCACTCACGCGGTGCCTGGCAGAGACCGTAGACTGGCCGCCGTAGGCTCCACTGGGTGCCAGGAGGAAAAGACCCAGTGAAGCCAGGTGGGCGACGCAGCCAGATCTCCTCGTGCAGGCTGCCCTGCAAGAAAGCAGTGCTGAAGTCAAGAGAGTGTAGCTCGTAGTCACGGTGAGCAGCTACGTGCAGCAGTACCCGAAGAGTGGTCATCTTCGGGGTGGGAGAGAAGGTCTGAAAGTAGTCAACTCCCTGCCGCTGACTGAAGCCACGAGCCACGTAACGCGCCTTGAAGACAGGCGGAGAACCCGGCGGTCGCTTCACCCTGAAAATCCACATGCCACTGACGATGTTCGCCCCAGGAGGGGGAACAGCGTCAACGTAGGTGCCTGTGGACTTCCAGGAAGCCATCTCTGCGTCCATAGCTGCCTGCCACTGAGAGGAGTAGGGACCCTCTATCGCCTCCGCGTAAGAGCGCGGAGTCGGGATGTCAAGTGCATCCGGGTCTCCCTCAGGGGTAAGCAGTACGGACACGAGATGAGGTGAAGCAGCGGCCAAGCACTGGAACTCCTCCTGCCTGTCCTCAAGGACGTCCGTGCCAAGGGCACACTCACCCCCGACGGACGGAGGACAGACAGACTCAGACTCAGCAACAAGACTGGCGACGTAGTCTAGGCGACAGCGAGCAGCAAAGTCGACGAGCTCAGCAACTAGAGCAGACGCAGCAGTGGACTCAAAGGAAGGGTCAGTGACAACAGTAGCAAGGAGACGCGTGACAGTAGGACTGGCAGCGCGAAGAGAGTCCGACTCCGGGTCGGCAAGAGCAGGAAGAGAAGACTCAGGAGGAGAAGGCAAAGGGGCACGCAGAGGAGCAGTGGACGGACGCAGAGACATCCGGTGCGTGCCAGGGACAGGAGGAGGACGCTGACGCGAACCGCGACCACTAGTGCGAGCAGCACGGACAGGCGACGCAGGGCGAGACGCAGGCTCACGACGCTCAGCAAGACCTCCAGTAGGACCAGTGTAGGGAGACGGAGCAGGCAGTGGGGAGGCCAGCTGTAACTGTAACTGCGACGGGACAGGCTGTGGACACTCTAAGGGAGGAGGAGGACCAGTAGAAGGCGGGAGACCAAGAACCTGCTGAAGGAGCGGAACGAAGTACGGCCGAGGCCGCGCGGCGACTCCAGACACAGGAGGGACAGCACCAGCACCCCCAGTGGCAGCACCAGCGCCAGTAGCAGCTCCAGCTCCAGAACCCCCAGCAGCACCAGTAGTACCCCCAGCAGGGCCGCCTCCAGGACCGACAGCAGTAGCCTCCGCGCCAACACCCGCAGCAACTCCAGCTCCAGAAGTACCCGCAGGTCCAGCAGCTCCAGTACTCCCAGTACGAGCACCTCCGGGACCCGTGGCACCAGCTCCCTCAGCAGCAACAGAACCTCCAGTACCCGCAGCACCTCCAGCTCCAGCAGCCCCAGCAGCTCGCCTCCAGCGCCGGGCAAACCACTCACGCAGCTCCTGGGGAGAGAGTGGCTCCCGGCGAGAAGGAGCACCCGGAGAACCGCCAGGCACAGCACCACCAGGCGTAGCACCCCCAGGCTCAGCACCTCCAGGCGTAGTACCCCCAGGCTCAGCACCCCCAGACGCAGCACCCCCAGGCTCAGCACCTCCAGGCGTAGTACCCCCAGGCTCAGCACCCCCAGTCGTAGTACCCCCAGACTCAGCACCCCCAGACTCAGCACCCCCAGGCTCCGCACCCCCAGGCGTAGCACCCACACGCTCAGCACCCCCAGAGTCAGCACCCCCAGGCTCAGCACCCTCAGCAGCACCAGAGTCACCAGCGACCTCGACAGGCTCAACAGCGTCTACCTGGGACACACCTGAAGGGGCAGGACCCTGAGGGGGGAGGGGGTCTACCGGGGGGGGACCTGGTACAAGGAAGAGCGGTGGCGGGGGGAGGGACGGAGTGCGGTAGGGGAAGAGGCGGTAGTAGGGGACCGACTCGTCGAACGTGACGTCCTGGGAGGACAGAACACGGCGAGAGGTGGGGTGGTAGAACTGCCACCCTGGGGCGTCAGGGGGGAAACCCAGGAAGACGCAAGGAGCAGCACGAGGGGACAGCTTGTCCGCAGACAAGTCGCGGACAAACGCCCGAGATCCCCAGACACAGAACGCAGACGCATCGCCAACCTTCCCCGTCCACAGCAAAGCTGGGGAGGTCTCCGGCATGGAGACCCTGGGGTGAAGGTTGATCTGATGCGCCGCGTACCGAACCGCAAACGGCCACAGAAAATGGGGGGCAGCCGCATGCATCATGGACGTACGGGCGACGTCCATGACCATGCCAATGCGGCGCTCAGCAATCCCATTTTGCTGTGGAGAGTCCGGAAGCGTGAAGGTCTGGCGGATGCCTTGTGCACGACAGTAGGCTCGCAGAAGGCCAGAGGAGAACTCTCCACCTCTGTCAGAGTGCAGACGCTGAACAGGAAAGTCCGAGCCGAAGCTCTGCCTGAGCTGGAGACGAGCTGCGCGGATCCAGTCGATCAACACCTCAGTGACATCACCCTTGCTGCGCAAGGGGAAGACTGTGGTGTAACGCGAGTAGTCGTCAACCACCAGCAGGAAGTAGCGCTCGTGACCCTGTCCACGGACGCGGGCCGGGCCCCACACGTCCATGTGAAGCGTCTGCAGCGGGGCCTCTGTCGGAGGAAACTGGGAGGAGTGAGGGGCAGCCCGCTGCCGCCCCTCGACACAGGGGACGCAGGTAGGGCCAGGCCCCGGAGGAAGGGGAGGGAGGGACCGGGGAAGACCAGAGACAAGGACACGGGAGGCCATGCTCCGGAGACGAAGCAGGGAGGGGTGACCAAGGCGGTGGTGCCAGAGGAGAGTCTCGTGAGACAGGAGGCGACACGAGCAGGGGGCAGACTCAGGACCAGACCTGGACGCTGCAGCAAACACCTGACCCGACGCAGCTACCTGACCAGACGCAGGGACTGGAGGAGACGCAGTGGTCAGTGTGTACAGGCTCGACCCTGGCCGACGTGTAAACGTGGCCAGGTGGCGGCCTGTCCGAGCGTCCGTGCAGTGGGTCACCCGCTGACTCGCAGGAGTGAACTGGTGAACCCCCGCATCCTGTAGGTCAGCACAACTCACCAAGCTCGTAGAGAACGAGGGGAGGTAGAGACCAGACAGGGTGCCAGAGGGGGCCGCCGGACACGGGAGGACAGTGGAGAAGTGAGCAAGGACAGGACCTCCAGAGGGGTCTGCCAGAGAGATCGCAACTGGCCGGCCAAGCGGCGTGAGTGTGGTGCGGTCTCGAAAGAAGGAGCGAGAAGCCCCCGAGTCAAGGGTGAAGGTGTGGGAGGCCGAAGCCGACGCAGAACCTGAGAGAGCAGACTCACCAGCACCTGAGGGAGCAGACGCACCTAGAGCAGCAGCCTCGCTAGCACCTAGAGCAGCAGCCTCACCAGTACCTAGAGCAGCAGTCTCAATGCCCGGGTCGGGCGGAAAACACCGGTAACAGTCACCCTCATCACTAATAGTCACAGTATACATGGCATCAAAGTCAAGGTCAAAAACAGCCACACCTGCCCTAGACAGCTCACCCCAGCGGGGGATCTCAGTGGCCTCAGGGAACTGGTGACGCCAAGCGTTCGTCAGGCGGCCAAAGCAGCGCTGGGTGGAGTGCGCACCCCCGCACTGCTCACCCGCGCGGTCGCCGGTGCGGAGGACGTAGGTGCACGGACCAGTACCCCCACCCCTCTGGCGTGCAGTGTACCACTCACGGAGCTGCTGAGGGGAGGGGATGTCACGAGTGCGCTGCTGGTGCTGCTGCTGCTGCTGGCGCTGACCACCACCGGAGCCGACCCTCTGCGCAGCGCCACCCCGACCAGCTCCACCTCCTCCGCCGCCTCCTCCTCCACCGCCGCCACCTCCGCTCCCTCCGCCACTGCCGCTGCCGCCTCCGCCTCCACTGCCGCCACCTACACCTCCACCCCCGCCACCACCCCCACCGCCACCCCCACCTCCTCCACCGCCTCCACCGCCTCCACCGCCGCCTCCACCGCCCCCGCTAGCTCCTCCAGCGCCCCTGCCCCCCTTGCCCCTGCCAGGGCGGCGTCTCCCGCTAGGGGTAGACGCTGCCCCAACCGACTCCAAACCAGCGAGGTCGGCCGCAGCAGCAGAGGCAACAGAGGGCAAAAGAGGGGAGGGGGAACACCCCTCAAAGATGGGGGTGCGAGGGTCACCACGAGAGGCTCCTACAGCGACTATGCTCTTTTCTGCTGCTAGGAGGGCCTTCTCGAGGAGGTCAACGGTGAGAGTGGTGGGACAAACCGAGAGGAAGTGGTCCCTGACTACGCGAAGGGAGTCAGGGAGACGGGTGACTATGTAGTAGAGGGTGATGTACATGGGGGGGGGGTTCTTGGCGCAGAACTCAGCAGGAAGCGCAGCGCGGTAGCGAGTGTCACTAGTGCGGAGGTGCGTAATGAGGTCAGCGACTGTGGGAAAGGCAGCAAGGTCAGGGAAGAGGTACGGTAGCATGAGGCGGCTCAGTGCAGCAGTGGCAGGGGAGGAGTAGCGTGCAACTACAGCGTCGTACAAGGTCTGAGCACTCTTGTACTGGCTAAAGTGCGCACGCTCAGAGGTAGGTAGGTGGCGACGCACAGCAAGACGTGCAGCAGCATCGCGCGTGGCCCACTGTGAGCGAACAGTGGCGTCAGCATCAGCAGCGGGGGCAGGAGAGGCACCAGAAGTGAGGTCAAAGAGGGAGAGGCCGTCTGCTCTGTCGCACTGTAAGAAAAGCTGCAGGTCATCTACCCAGACGTCAAAGTCAATGGCCCGACCCTCAGCGTCAAAGGCGAGGACACTAGGGGTAGCCATGACAGCAGTAGACTAGCAGTGCAAACAGTAGGGCGAGGGCAGTGCTGTGAGAGAGGCGCTGCTCTTACCGGACAGGGCGGTTCGGGCGGCTCGGCTGCAGGGCAGCTCGGCGGCTCGGCGGCTCGGCGGCTGGGCGGCTCGGAGGCGGGGCGGCTCGGCTGCTGGGCGGCTCGGCTGTGGACAGGGCGGCTCGGCGGCTGGGCGGCTCGGCGGCTCGGCTGCTGGGCGGCTCGGCTGCTGGGCGGCTCGGCTGCTGGGCGGCTCGGCGGCTGGGCGGCTTGGCTGCTGGGCGGCTCGGCGGGGCCGCTGAGAGGGCGGCGTCCGGGGCCGCTGGGAGGAGGCGGCGGGGCCGCAAAGGTAAGTGGCGGGGCCGCGGAGGTAGGTGGCGGGGCCGCACAGTGAGGTGGCGGGGCCGCGAAGGTAGGTGGCGGGGCCGCGGAGGTAGGTGGCGGGGCCGCACAGTGAGGTGGCGGGGCCGCGAAGGTAGGTGGCGGGGCCGTACAGGTAGGTGGCGGGGCCGCGGAGGTAGGTGGCGGGGCCGCACAGTGAGGTGGCGGGGCCGCGAAGGTAGGTGGCGGGGCCACACAGGTAGGTGGCGGGGCCGTACAGGTAGGTGGCGGGGCCGCGGAGGTAGGTGGCGGGGCTGCGAAGGTAGGTGGCGGGGCCGCACAGTGAGGTGGCGGGGCCGCGAAGGTAGGTGGCGGGGCCGCACAGGTAGGTGGCGGGGCCGCGGAGGTAGGTGGCGGGGCCGCACAGTGAGGTGGCGGGGCCGCGAAGGTAGGTGGCGATGGGCGCGACGGGCGCGACGGGCGCGACGGGCCGGGAGGGCGGCGCGACTCGGGCCGGCGCAAAACGCGCTCCGGGCAGGAAAAATAAATTTCGTGGTGGTGGGCCCTAGGAATCGTTCCCACTAGGGAACCTGCTCGATACCATGAGAAGAAACGAGGAATGGATGAACTATGAATGAATTGGGTACAAGTGCTAACCCTAATTGGGTTGTACCCCTTATGGAGTACCCCACTATAGCCTACACAATATGCATGAGCTATAATGTTCTGACACGGGAGAGACCAGAGACAAGGACACGGGAGGCCATGCCTCGAAGGCGAGGCAGGGAGGGGTGACCAAGGCGGTGGTGCCAGAGGAGAGTCTGGTGAGACAGGAGACGACACGAGCAGGGGGCAGACTCAGGACCAGACCTGGACGCCGCAGCAAACACCTGACCCGACGCGGCTACCTGAGCAGACTCAGCGACCAGAGGAGACTCAGTAGTCAGTGTGTACAGGCTCGACCCCGGCTGACGGGTAAACGTGGCCAAGTGACGGCCCGTCCGAGCACAGGTACAGTGAGTCACTCGCCGACTCGCAGGAGTGAACTGGTGAACCCCAGCATCCTGGAGGTCAGCACCACTCACCAAGTTCGTAGAGAACGAGGGGAGGTAAAGACCTGACAGGGTGCCAGAAGGGGCCGCCGGAAACGGTAGGACAGTGGAGAAGTGGGCAAGGACAGGACCCCCAGAGGGGTCTGCCAGGGAGACTGCCACTGGCCGGCGAAGCGGCGTGAGCATGGTGCGATCTCGAAAGAAGGAGCGGGAAGCACCCGAGTCAAGGGTGAAGGTGTGGGTGGCCGGAGCCGACGTGGTACCTGAGAGCGCAGACTCACCAGTACCTGGGGCAGCAGACTCACTGGCACCTAGAGCAGCAGCCTCACCAGCACCTAGAGCAGCAGCCTCAATGCCCGGGTCAGGCGGAAAACACCGGTAACAGTCACCCTCATCACTAATAGTCACAGCATACATGGCAGCAAGAATAGCATCATAATCAAGATCAAAGATCGCAACACCCGCCCTAAACAGCTCGCCCCAGCGAGGGATCTCAGTAGCGTCGGGGAACTGATGACGCCACGCGTCCGTCAGGCGGCCGAAGCAGCGCTGGGTGGAGTGCGGACCCCCACACTGCTCACCCGCGCGGTCGCCGGTGCGTAGAACGTAGGTACAGGGGCCAGCACCCCCACCCCGCTGACGAGTAGCGTACCACTCACGAAGCTGCTGGGGGGAAGGGGTCTCACGAGTGCGCTGCTGCTGCTGCTGCTGGCGCTGACCACCACCGGAGCCGACCCTCTGCGTAGAGCCGCCCCGACCAGCTCCACCTCCGCCGCCGCTACCTCCACCACCGCCTCCACCTCCGCCACCTCCGCCCGCACCACCACCACCGCCGCCTCCTCCGCCTCCACTGCCGCCACTAGCGCCCCCACCTCCGCCACCACTCCCACCGCCACCCCCACCCCCTCCGCCGCCTCCACCGCCGCCTCCACCGCCCCCGCCTGCTCCTCCAGCGCCCTTGCCCCCCTTGCCCTTGCCTGGGCGGCGTCTCCCGCTAGGGGCAGACGCCGCGCCGACCGACTCAAGACCAACAAGGTCAGCCGCAGCAGCAGAGGCAACAGAGGGCAAGAGGGGGGAGGGGGAGCACCCCTCAAAGACAGGGGTACGAGGGTCACCACGAGAGGCTCCTACAGCGACTATACTCTTCTCTGCTGCTAGGAGGCGCTCCTCGAGGAGGTCAACGGTGAGTGTGGTAGGGCAAACAGAGAGGAAGTGGTCCCTGACCGAGCGAAGGGTGTCAGGGAGCCGGGTGACTATGTAGTAGAGGGTGATGTACATAGGGGGGGGGTTCTTGGCGCAGAACTCAGCAGGAAGCGCAGCGCGGTAGCGAATGTCACTAGTGCGAAGGTGCGTAATGAGGTCAGCGACTGTGGGAAAAGCGGCGAGGTCAGGGAAGAGGTACGGCAGTATGAGGCGGCTAAGAGCAGCAGTGGCAGGGGAAGAGTAGCGTGCAACTACAGCGTCGTACAAGGTCTTAGCACTCTTGTACTGACTAAAATGTGCGCGCTCAGCGGTCGGTAAGTGGCGGCGCACAGCAAGGCGGGCAGCAGCATCGCGCGTGGCCCACTGTGAGCGAACAGTGGCGTCAGCATCGGCAGCAGGGGCAGGGGAGGCACCAGAAGTGAGGTCAAAGAGGGAGAGACCGTCTGCCCTATCGCACTGTAGGAAAAGCTGCAGGTCATCTACCCAGACCTCAAAGTCAACAGCCCGACCCTCAGCGTCAAAGGTGAGAACACTAGGGGTGGCCATGACAGCAGTAGAGAGGCAGTGAGCACAGTGGGGTAGGGCAGTGCAGTGGTAGAGGCGCTGCTCTTACCAGGCAAGTGAGGCGCTCCGGGGCAGGCTGGTAGGCGGCGGCGTCTCAGCCGCAATGCGGTTCAGCGGCTCGGCGGCTCGGCTGCTCGGCGGCAACGGCGGCTCGGCGGCTCGGCGGCTCAGCGGCTCGGCGGCAACGGCGGCTCGGCGGCTCGGCGGCAACGGCGGCTCGGCGGCAACGGCGGCTCGGCGGCTCGGCGGCAAAGGCGGCTAAGGCGGCCCGGCAGCTCGGCGGAAAGGGCGGCTCGGCAGCACGGTGGCACGGCGGCAAGGGGCGGCGACGGGGCCGCTGAAAGAGGCTGCAACGGGGCCGCGGAAGGGCGGCTACGGGGCCGCTGAAAGGGCTGCGACGGGGCCGCTGAAGGGGCGGCGACGGGGCCGCTGGAATGGCGGCGACGGGGCCGCTGAAGGGCGGCGACAGGGCCGCTGAAAGGGCGGCGACGGGGCCGCTGAAGGGGCGGCGACTGGGCCGCTGGAATGGCGGCGACGGGGCCGCTGAAGGGCGGCGACAGGGCCGCTGTGGGGCGGCGACGTGGCCGAGGGAGGAGGAGGGGGGGGTCGGCGACGGGGCCGCAAGGGCGGCGTGACGGGGCCGTGAAGGGGCCGCGAGCGGATGTGAGGGGCCACGAGGGCGGCGCGACGGGGCCGTGAGGGCGGCGCGACGGGGCCGCGAGGGGCCGCGAAGGGGCCGCGAGGGCGGCGTGACGGGGCCGCAAGGGGCCGCAAAGAGGCCGCGAGGGCGGCGCGACGAGGCCGCGAGGGGCCGCTAAGGGGCCGCGAGGGCGGCGCGACGGGGCCGTAAGGGCGGCGCGACGGGGCCGTAAGGGCGGCGCGACGGGGCCGTTAGGGGCCGTGAGAGGGGCCACAATAGGCCACTGAGAGGAGGCACAGGGCGCGACTCGGGCAGGGGCTAAGCGCGCTCCGGGCAGGAAAAAAAAAAACTCGCTATTCGGTGGGCCCTAGGAACAGTTCCCACGAGGGAACCTGCTCGATACCATGAGGAAATTGGAACGAGAATGAATGACTAAGGAATGAAAGTGATACAAATATGAAACCCTAGAATTGTGTACCCCTTAGTGTCTAACCCGCTGCAGCCTACACAGGCTATATCATATAAGTTTGACATTCACGTCTGTCTGCCTCCCATCATATGTTCGTGCGTTGCATGCGTTGTGTGAGCATGTGCAAGAATTTGTGTTTGATGTGGTTTGGTTTTTCTGAGTGCGAGTGAATGTTATTTGGCTTGAGCAGATATCTGAAGTGACTCCTCTGCTCAAGAGCTTTCCGACGAACCAAGAATCGTCGTGATCGGAGCAAGAACGAGGAAGTTATGATCGTTCAAAGATTTGTTTGTGTTGCGACGACTTTGGGAAGTTGTGAAGTGACTCAATATGGGGTACAGACTTTTGGGGGTTGGGAAATTCGTCCCCATCACTGTAGATGCTGCCAAGTGGTTGGGAGAAACCAAATTGGGTTGGCAAGTGTGGCCAACTTGGGTGAGGTGGATTGTGGAGGTTGGTAAAGTGACAAATGTCAAAGTTGGGTTGCCTAGAGAGAGGGGAATTGTGTGGCATGGGGTTTCCTTGGTTGGGGACTCTCTTGGGACCTTCCCTCTCGTCCTCCTCATCCCCTCCCACCTGGTTTAATGCCACTCTAACTCTCTTGTGTAGTATTTGTGGAACTTGTGAGAATAATTGTGATTGAGTTAAGTTTTCTATGGCAGCTTACCCCCTAGTGCGCCGAAATTCATAACTCAAGAAATACTTCACCTTATCATACAATTAAAATTGGGAATTGTAGCCACGGACTAGGGCTAAAACATAGCTGAGTTTGTTGAAGTTTTGACAGTGAACGTTTCGTCGACAGCGTTTCTTGTGAACTCGACTTTTCTGTCCAGAAATTAGGCTCAACGATTTTGAGAAATTTAGGACCCTAATTTTCGTAGACTCCGTCCTTAGTCTCTAACAAGTGGTATCAGAGCTGATTAAGGACCTTGTGGGGAGTCTACTGAAGTGTGAAGACCCTCATAGACCCACCATGGCCTGTGGGCATGCCTAAGTGGAGTTCTAGAGGTTGCATGTGACTTCCGCTAAGGGGAAACTCTGCCGAAATTTCGTTGGCACCGACACTTGTGAAAATATTGTGGGACTTCGGTGTGGACAGCAAAAGGGGGAGCTGAAGCCTGTGATTGGGAGCAGAGGAGAGGAGTCAAGGGAGTGGAGAAGCAGCTGAGAAGAGGAGTGAGCCGCCACCATCCAAGATTGAGGCGTTGGATGGCTCCAACTACGAGGAATGGAGCGGGCGGATAAGGAGCCTCTTCAAGCGCTACAAGCTGCTGAAACTTGCGATGGGAGAATAGAAGATGCCCGAGAAAGGAGATGCTCGAGATCGGTGGATTGAGCGGAGCGCGGTGTTGTTCGACCTCTTCTTGCAATCGGTCAACAACGACATGTTCCAGCACATCAAGGACTTGGTTGAGTTGGACGACTCTGGTCCAAAAGCGTAGAAGCTATTGCGCGACGTGATTCAGCCCAACACGCTGCCCATGGTGATCGTGCTCAACACGCGGCCATCTCCATGCGATCGGGAGATGATGTGAAGCCAGTCCTTGACAAGATCAAGGACACATATGCGAGGATGGCAGCAGCGGGCAGCGAGGTGTCGCAGATGCAGCAATGCACCAAGATCATCTCGGAGCTCGACAACTCGTGGGACAACCTCATCCCCACCCTCAACGTTCATCAAGACAAGTGGACACCTGAGTGGCTACGGCAGCAGATCCTGCAGGAGGACTTCCGCAGGCGCCACACGGGAGGTGGTGCTGCCAACAAAACTGCTGAGGGGTATGGAACTGCAAGAGGCAGAAGAGGAAGAGGGGGAGGGAGAGGCCGAGGCCGTGGGAGAGGCTTTGGCAGAGGGAGAGGCCGAGGTGACTACAATGAGGGGCATGGGAGCTCTGGTGGCAGGGGGAGCACCCGAATGGAGGGTGCGTGTTGGTACTGCAAGAAGGCTGGATACCCATGGTTCAAGTGTTTCAGCCGGCGTGAGGGATGGGCGCCCCCCGGCAGAAAGCCGCCAAGTGGTGAACGTGCACGAGGTGGTGTTGTGCAAGGTTCAGGTGCACAAGGTGATGGTGCACAAGGTAAAGCCGACCCTGGGATGTTCCTCATGGTTGGGGATGTGAAAGGGAATGTGGATGATATGGGTTCAGTTGGGAAGGTTGTGATGCACCCCCTCACTCACTGGGTGATCGATTCAGGTTGCACAAGTCACATGACACCGAGGGCAGATTTGCTTGATGAGGTAAAGCCCCCTGGGAAGATCAAGTTTGTGGCTGACGCTTCAGGTGCTTTACTCCCTGTGATTGGTGTTGGGAATGCCAAGGTAATGGGAGTCAATGGGGGCCTTGTGGGGCTGGGGAATGTGCTGTTGGTTGAAAGTTTGTCCGCTAACCTTCTTTGTGTGCGCCGGCTGCAGAAAAGCAAGGCTAAGGTTACATTCGGCCCAACGAGCTGCCGTCGTACTCTCACAGCGAGACACAGGCTCACGATGCTCTGTACGAGAGTCTGTCTACTCAGTGTAAGGAGAAGGAGCAGGCAGTTGAAAGCCTGGCTGTAACCGGAGACCAGTAGAAGACTGGAGGCTAAGAACCTGGCAAAGCACTGAGTCAGGTGGCGGCAGAGACGATGGTGATGGCGGAGCGAAGAACAGTCCCGGCTGTGCAGTACCACCAGCACCAGCTCCTCCAGCACCAGCTCCAGTACCTCCAGCTCCCGGGTCTCCAGCTCCAGATCCAGTGTCCGCAGCACCACCAGCTCCGGCCGCTCCAGTACCTCTAGCTCCCGCGTCTCCAGCCGCAGTGCCCCCTGTCAAACTTATATGCTATAGTCTTTCTAGGCTGTAGTGGGGTAGACAGTATGGGGTACAGCTTTCTAGGGTTTCATATTTGTACCCAACTCATTTCCTAGTTCATCATTCATTCCTCATTTCTTCACATGGTATAGAGCAGGTTCCCTAGTGGCCCGTCGCGCACTCTCACGGCCCCTCTCGCGGCCCCGTCGCCGCCCTTAGCGGCCCCTCGCGGCCCCACCCTACACGGCCCCGTCGCCGCCCTCTTGCGGCCCCGTCGCCGCCCTCTAGCGGCCCCGTCGCCGCCCTCACCGGCCCCGTCGCCGTCCTCAGCGGCCCCGTCGCCGCCCTTGCGGCCCCGCCGCCGCTCTTGCGGCCCCGTCGCCGCCCTCTCACGTCCCCGTCGCCGCCCTTGCGGCCCCACCGCCGCCCTCTCGCGGCCCCGTCGCCGCCCTCTAGCGGCCCCGTCGCCGCCCTCAGCGGCCCCGTCGCCGCCCTCAGCGGCCCCTTCACCGCCCGCAGCGGCCCCGTCGCCGCCCTCTCGCGGCCCAGTCGCTGCCCTCTTCCGGCCCCGTCGCCGCCCTCTCGCGGCCCCGTCGCCGCTCTCTCGCGGCCCCGTCGTCGCCCTCTCGCGGCCCTCCTGCCGCCCTCTTGCGGCCGCTGCTGAGCCGCCGACCCGCCGAGCCACCGCCGCCGCTGTCGAGCCGCCGCCGCCGTCGAGCCGCCGCCGTCAAGACGCCGCCGCCGAGCCGCCTTCGAGCCGCCGCCGCCGCCGTCGAGCCGCCGCTGCCGCCGAGCCGCTGCTGCCGCTGTCGAGCCGCTGACGCCGCAGTTCCGGCCCTGTTCCTACCGGCGCGCCCCGGCCCTACCCACCCGGACTGGTGAGAGCACTCCCGAGCAGCGCCTTTGTCACTGCACTGCCCCTAGCCTACTGCTCTCACTGCTAGACTGCTGCTGTCATGGCTACCCCCAGTGTCCTTACCTTTGATGCTGAGGGTCGGGCTGTTGACTTTGAGGTCTGGGTCGATGACCTGCAGCTTTTCCTACAGTGCGATAGGACAGACGGACTCTCCCTGTTCGATCTCACCTCTGGTGCCTCTCCTGCCCCTCCTGCCGATGCTGACAGCACAGTTCGCTCACAGTGGGCCACACGCGATGCTGCTGCCCGTCTTGCTGTGCGTCGCCACTTACCGACCACTGAGCGTGCGCATTTTAGTCAGTACAAGAGTGCTAAGACCTTGTACGACACTGTAGTTTCACGCTACTCTTCCCCTGCCACTGCTGCCCTTAGCCGCCTCATGCTGCCGTACCTGTTCCCTGACCTCGCCGCCTTTCCCACAGTCGCTGACCTCATTACGCACCTTCGCACTAGTGACACCCGCTACCGCGCTGCGCTTCCTGCTGAGTTCTGCGCCAAGAACCCCCCCCCCATGTACATCACCCTCTACTACTAGTCACCCGGCTCCCTGACTCCCTTCGCTCGGTCAGGGACCACTTCCTCTCTGTTTACCCCACCACACTCACCGTTGACCTCCTCGAGGAGCGCCTCCTGGCAGCAGAGAAGAGTAACGTCGCTGTAGGAGCCTCTCATGGTGACCCTCGTACCCCCTTCTTTGAGGGGTGCTCCCCCTCCCCCCTCTTGCCCTCTGTTGCCTCTGCTGCTGCGGCCGACCTCGTTGGCCTCGAGTCGGTCGGAGCTGCGTCTGCCCCTAGCGGGAGACGCCGCACCGGCAAGGGCAAGGGGGGCAAGGGTGCTGGAGGAGCTGGCGGGGGCGGTAGAGGTGGCGGTGGAGGCGGTGGAGGGGGTGGGGGTGGTGGTGGGGTGGTGGCGGGGGTGGAGTCGTCGGTGGCAGCAGTGGGGGCGGAGGAGGTGGCGGCGGTGGCGGTGGGAGCGGAGGTGGCGGAGGCGGCGGAGGTGGCGGCGGCAGCAGTGGAGCTGGTCGCGGCTTTGCACAGAGGGGTGGCTCCGGTGGTGGTCAGCGCCAGCAGCAGCAGCGCACTCGTGAGACCCCGTCCCCCCAGCAGCTTCGTGAGTGGTACGCTGGGCGTCAGCGGGGTGGGGGTGCTGATCCCTGTACCTACGTCCTTCGTACCGGTGACCGCGCTGGTGAGCAGTGCGGGGGCCCGCACTCCACCCAGCGCTGCTTCGGCCGCCTGACGGACGCTTGGTGTCACCAGTTCCCTGATGCCACGGAGATCCCTCACTGGGGCGATCTGTCTAGGGCGGGGGTTGCTATCTTTGATCTTGACTATGATGCTATTCTTGCTGCCATGTATGCTGTGTCTACTAGTGATGAGGGTGACTGTTACTTGTGTGTTCCGCCTGACCCGGGCATTGGTGAGGCTGCTGCTCTAGGTGCTGGTGAGGCTGTTGCTCTAGGTGCTAGTGGGTCTGCTGCCCCAGGTGCTGGTGACTCTGCTCTCTCAGGTACCACGTCGGCTCAGGCCTCCCACACCTTCACCCTTGACTCGGGTGCTTCCCGCTCCTTCTTTCGAGACCGCACCACACTCACACCGCTTAGTCGGCCAGCTGCGGTCTCCCTGGCAAACCCCTCTGGGGGTCCTGTCCTTGCCCACTTCTCCACTGTCTTACCGTGTCCGGCGGCTCCTTCTGGCACCCTGTCCGGTCTTTACCTCCCCTCGTTCTCTACGAACTTGGTGAGTGGTGCTGATCTACAGGATGGGGGGGTTCACCAGTTCACACCTGCGAGTCAGCGAGTGACCCACTGCACGTGTGCTCGGACGGGCCGACACTTGGCCACGTTTACCCGTCGGCCAGGGTCGAGCCTGTACACACTGACTACTGGGTCTCCTCCGGTTGCTGCGTCTGGTCAGGTAGCTACGTCGGGTCAGGTGTCTGCTGCGGCGTCCAGGTCTGGTCCTGAGTCTGCCCCCTGCTCGTGTCGTCCCCTGTCGCACCAGACTCTCCTCTGGCACCACCGCCTTGGTCATGCCTCCCTGCCTCGTCTCCGAGGCATGGCCTCCCGTGTCCTTGTCTCTGGTCTCCCCCGGTCCCTCCCTCCTCTTTCTTCAGGGCCTGCCCCTACCTGCGTTCCCTGCGTCGAGGGGCGGCAGCGCGCTGCTCCTCACTCCTCGGAGTTTCCTCCGACAGAGGCTCCGCTGCAGACGCTTCACATAGACGTGTGGGGCCCAGCCCGCGTCCGTGGACAGGGTCACGAGCGTTACTTCCTGCTGGTGGTTGACGACTACTCGCGGTACACCACAGTCTTCCCCTTGCGCAGCAAGGGTGAGGTCACTGGGGTGTTGATCGACAGTATCCGCGCTGCTCGTCTCCAGCTCAGAGAGAGTTTCGGCTCGGACTTTCCTGTTCTGCGTCTGCACTCCGACAGAGGCGGAGAGTTCTCCTCTGACCTTCTGCGAGCCTTCTGTCGTGCACGAGGCATCCGCCAGACGTTCACGCTTCCTGCCTCTCCACAGCAAAATGGGATTGCTGAGCGCCGCATTGGCATGGTCATGGACGTTGCCCGTACGTCCATGATCCATGCGGCTGCCCCCCATTTTCTGTGGCCGTTCGCGGTTCAGTACGCGGCGCATCAGATCAACCTTCAGCCCCGAGTCTCCATGCCGGAGACCTCCCATGCTCTGCGGTGGACGGGGAAGGTTGGCGATGCGTCTGTGTTCCGTGTCTGGGGATCTCGCGCGTTTGTCCGCGACTTGTCTGCGAACAAGCTTTCCCCCCGTGCTGTTCCCTGCGTCTTCCTTGGCTTCCCCCCTGACGCGCCTGGTTGGCAGTTTTACCACCCCACCTCGCGCCGTGTTCTGTCCTCTCAGGACGTCACGTTTGATGAGTCGGTTCCCTACTACCGTCTTTTCCCCTACCGCACTGTGTCCCTCCCCCCACCGCCGCTCTTCCTCACGCCAGGTCCCCCCCCGGTAGACCCCCTCCCCCCTCAGGGTCCTGCCACCTCAGGTGTGTCCCAGGTAGACGCAGTCGAGCCTGTCGAGGTAGCTCTTGACTCTGGTGCTGCTAGGGGTGCTGAGCCTGCGGGTGCGGGGCCTGGGGGTGCTGAGCCTGGGGTGCTGACTCTGGGGGCGCTGAGACTGGGGGTGCTGAGTCTGGGGGTGCTGAGTCTGGGGGTGCTGAGCCTGGGGTTGCTGAGCCTGGGGGTGCGGAGCCTGGGGGTGCTGAGCCTGCTCGTGTGGCGTCTGGTGGGACTGGGCCTGGAGGTCCTTCGGGTGCTTCGTCCCGGCGGGAGCTACTCTCTCCACAGGAGCTGCGCGAGTGGTTTGCTCGGCGCTGGAGCCGTGCTGCTGGAGCTGGAGGTGCTGCTGGTGCTGGAGGTTCTACTGCTGCTGAGGGTGCTGGTGCCACGGGTCCCGGAGGTGCTCGTACTGGAGGTACTGGAGCTGCTGGGCCTGTGGGTACTCCTTGTGCTGGAGCTGCTGGAGGTGCTGGAGCTGGAGCTGCTGGGGGTGTTGGCGCTGGAGGTGCTGCTGGTGCTGGTACTTCTGAGGGTGCTGGTGTTGGTGCTGCTGGAGCTGGTGCTGCTGGCGCGGCTGGACCTGGGGGTGCTACTGGAGCTGGTGCTGCTGTTGGGGGTGCTGGTGCTGGAGCTGCTGGCGCTGCTGGTGCTGGGGGTGCTACTGGAGCTGGTGCTGCCGTTAGGGGTGCTGGTGCTGTTCCTGCTGGTTCTGGGGGTGCAGCACGGCCGCGACCGTACTTCGTTCCGCTCCTTGAGCAGGTTCTTGGTCTTCCGCCCTCTACTAGTCCTGCTCCTCTCTTAGAGTGTCCGCCGCCTGTCCAGTCTGAGTCACAGTTACAGCCAGCCTCCCCACTGCCTGCTCCTTCTCCCTACACTGGTCCTACTGGAGGTGTTGCTGTGCGTCGTGAGCCTGCGTCTCGTCCTGCGTCGCCTGTCCGTGCTGCTCGCACTAGTGGTCGTGGTTCGCGTCAGCGTCCTCCCCCTGTCCCCGGCACGCACCAGATGTCTCTGCGTCCTTCCACTGCTCCGCTGCGTGCCCCTTTGCCTTCTCCTCCTGAGTCCTCTCTTCCTGCTCTTGCTGACCCAGAGTCGGACTCCCTTCGTGCTGCCAGTCCTACTGTCACGCGTCTCCTTACTACTGTCGTCACTGACCCTTCCTTCGAGTCCACTGCTGCGTCTGCCTTAGTTGCTGAGCTTGTCGACTTTGCTGCTCGCTGTCGTCTCGACTACGCTGCTAGTCTTGTCGCTGAGTCTGCGTCTGGCTGTCCTCCGTCCGTCGGGGGTGAGTGTGCCCTTGGCACGGACGTCCTTGAGGACAGGCAGGAGGAGTTCCAGTGCTTTGCTGCTGCTTCACCTCATCTCGTGTCCATGCTGCTGGCCCCTGAGGGAGACCCGGATGCACCAGACATCCCGACTCCGCGCTCTTACGCGGAGGCGATAGAGGGTCCCTACTCCTCTCAGTGGCAGGCAGCCATGGACGCAGAGATGGCTTCCTGGAAGTCCACAGGCACCTACGTCGACGAGGTTCCCCCACCTGGGGCGAACATCGTCAGTGGCATGTGGATTTTCAGGGTGAAGCGGCCCCCGGGTTCTCCACCTGTCTTCAAGGCGCGTTACGTGGCTCGAGGCTTCAGACAGCGGCAGGGAGTTGACTACTTTCAGACCTTCTCTCCCACCCTGAAGATGACCACTCTTCGGGTACTACTGCACATAGCCGCTCAGCGCGACTACGAGCTTCACTCTCTTGACTTCAACACTGCTTTCCTACAGGGTAGCCTGCACGAGGAGATCTGGCTGCGCTGCCCACCTGGCTTCACTGGGTCTTTTCCTCCTGGCACCCAGTGGAGCCTCCGGCGGCCAGTCTACGGTCTCCGCCAGGCACCTCGTGAGTGGCACGACACACTGAGGACTACACTTGCGGCTCTTGGGTTTGCTCCTTCTACTGCAGACCCGTCGCTGTTTCTGCGCACCGACACCTCTTTGCCGCCGTTCTACATCCTCGTGTACGTCGACGACTTGGTCTTTGCCACAGCTGACACTGCTGGACTCGCCCACGTGAAGTCCGAGCTGCAGAAGAGACACACGTGCACAGACCTGGGTGAACTGCGCAGCTACCTTGGCTTGCAGATCACCCGGGACAGAGCACAGCGCACCATTACCCTGACTCAGTCACACATGGTGCAGCAGGTCCTTCAGCGCTTCGGCTTCACGCACTCCTCGCCACAGGCCACTCCTCTGTCTACTCGCCACTCGCTCTCAGCTCTGCCTTCGGATGAGTCCATAGAGCCGAGTGGCCCGTACCCAGAGCTTGTTGGCTGCCTCATGTACCTGATGACCTGCACACGACCTGACCTTGCATACCCTCTTAGCATTCTGGCACGCTATGTTGCTCCTGGGAGACACCTCCCTGAGCACATGGCTGCAGCGAAGAGGGTGTTGCGCTACTTGTGCAGTACGTCGGGCATGGGGCTAGTGCTTGGAGGGCGGAGTCCAGTGGTCCTCACTGGTCATGCAGACGCGTCTTGGGTTGACGACCTGGCTACGCAGCGGTCGTCACAGGGTTACACCTTCAGCCTTGGTTCCGGTTGTGTTTCGTGGCGGTCTACCCGCTCTTCTTCTGTTCTCAGCTCCAGCTGTGAGGCTGAGATCTACGCAGGGGCCATGGCTGCACAGGAGTTACGCTGGCTCACCTACCTGCTGACTGACCTCGGAGAGCCGCCTCGTTCTCCTCCAGTTCTGTACGTAGACAACAAGGCCATGCTGGCCTTGTGTCGTGAGCACAGACTGGAGCACAGAACGAAGCACATTGCTCTTCGCTACTTCCTTGCTCGTGAGCTGCAGCAGCGT
The DNA here is from genome assembly GCA_947471745.1 of Closterium sp. Naga37s-1. Taxonomy (NCBI): domain Eukaryota; kingdom Viridiplantae; phylum Streptophyta; class Zygnematophyceae; order Desmidiales; family Closteriaceae; genus Closterium; species Closterium sp. Naga37s-1. The sequence continues at coordinate 3,132,568 of CANJKZ010000738.1, forward strand.
GGTCAGCTGCGACTTGCTTACGTGGCCTCTCAGGCCAACACTGCTGATATCTTCACCAAGGCACTCGCGCCTTGTGATCATCAGCGCTTCTGTACTCTATTAGGTCTTGTACCTACTTTGCCTCACTTGCTCACTTCTTGACCTTGCTTGTACTTTGACCTATATATACTTGCACTTGCATGTTTAACTTTATATATATATCTCTGCATGTGAACTGGCCTTGTGGCCCTTGAACTTGTGCTCAGAATGTGTGGTGACGTTGTGATCCACCCTGAGCTTGCTGTGCTTTGCTTGACTGGTCTTGTGACCCCTTGTTCTCCCCCACTTTGCCTATGGGGGTGTGTCAAACTTATATGCTATAGTCTTTCTAGGCTGTAGTGGGGTAGACAGTATGGGGTACAGCTTTCTAGGGTTTCATATTTGTACCCAACTCATTCCTAGTTCATCATTCATTCCTCATTTCTTCACACCCCCATTCCCAGCAGCGCCACTCCGAAGGCGGCAGCGCCGAGAGTACCACTCGCGTAGCTCCTTCGGCGAGAGAGCACCTCCAGAACCTCCAGTACGAGCACCTCCGGGACAAGTAGTGACAGGACCACCAGCACCACCAGTACCGACAGCACCACCAGCTCCGGCAGCTCCAGTACCTCCAGTACGAGCACCTCCAGGACTAGCAGCTCCAGCTCCGCCGGTACCTCCAGCACCAGCAGTACCTCGAGCACCTCCAGGACTGCCAGCTCCAAGGCCTCCATCTCCAGCAGCAACACTTCGAAGGCGGGTGCGCTGAGTGTACCACTCGTGCAGCTGCTGCGGTGAGAGAGGCTCCCGTAGTGGAGAAGCAGTACCCCTAGGCGCAGCACCCCCAGACTCAGCAACACCAGGCTCTGCACCCGCAGGCTCAGCACCCCCTGGCTCCGCACGCTCAGGCTCAGCACCCCTAGGCTCCGCACGCTCAGGCTCAGCACCCCAAGGCTCCGCACGCTCAGGCTCAATACCCGCAGGCTCAGCACCCCCAGCAGCACCAGAGTCACCAGGGGAGTGGGTCTACGTGAGACACGCCTGAAGGTGCAGGACCTTGAGGGGGGAGGGGGTCTACCGGAGGGGGACCTGGAGTGAGGAAGAGCGGCGGCCGGGGGGGGGAGGGGCAGTGCGGTAGGGGAAGAGACGGTAAAAGGGAACCGAATTTTCAAACGTGACCTCCTGAGAGGACAGAACACGGCACGAGGTGGGGCGGTAAAACTGCCAGCCATGCGCATCAGGGGGGAAGCCAAGGAAGACACAAGGAATGGCGCGGGAGGAGAGCTTGTCCGCGGAGGTATCGCGGACAAAGGCACGAGCGCCCCAGACCCGGAACACCGACGCATCGCCAACCTTCCCCGTCCAACGCAGTGTGGGCGAGGTCTCCGGCAAGGAGACACGGGGCCAGAGGTTGAGCTGATGCGCAGCGTAGCGGACCGCCAATGGCCACAGAAAATAGAGAGCAGTCGCATGGATCATGGAGGTACGAGCGACCTCCATGACTAAGCCAATGCGGCGCTCAGCAACCCCATTCTGCTGCGGGGAGGCCGGAAGTGTGAAATACTGGAGGATGCCCTCCTCCTAACAGAAGTCCCGCAAGAGGTCGGAGGAGAACTCACCACCACTGTCAGAGTGCAGACTCAGGACAGGAAGGTCCTGGTGGAACCGCTCGCGGATCTGGAGATGGACAGCGCGGATCCAAGGGATCAAGACATCAGGGACCTCCCCCTTGCTGCGCAAGGGGAAGACCGTGGTGTAACGCGTGTAGTCGTCGACAACCAGCAGAAAATACCGCTCGCGGCCCTGTCCCTGGACGCGGGCTGGGCCCCACACGACCATGTGGAGAGTCTGCAGGGGAGCCTCTGTCGAAGGGATTGAGGAGGAGTGAGGAGCGGCGTGCTGCCGCCCCTCGACGCACGGAAGACAGGGCGGGGGAGGCGAGCACGGAAGGGGGGGCAGAGACCTGGGAAGACCAGAGACAAGGAGGCGGGAGTGCATGGCACAGAGGCGTGGCAGGGAGGCATGACCAAGGCGGTGGTGCCACAGGAGAGTCTGGTGCGAGAGGTGGCGACACAAGCAAGGGGTGGCTACTTGACCCGACGCGGACACCTGACCAGACGCAACTACCTGAGGAGGCTCAGTAGTCAGTGTGTACAGACTCAACCCTGGCCGACATCTGAACGTGGCCTTTTTTTTTTTTTTTTTTTTTTTGGGCTTTAAGGAGATCCCCGGAGGAAACCAACCCCCCGTAGGGAGAAGGCGCTTCGGTAAGCAGCATTATACCGGCTGTGCGTCTGAACGTGGCCAGGTGACGGCCGGTCCGGGAGCACGTACAGATCGCCACACGCTGCCCTCCAGGGGTAAAGGTATCAACCCATGCATCCTGGAGGACTGCGTTGCTCACCAAGTTTGTCGAGAATGAGGGGAGGTGAAGACCTGACAGCGAGCCAGACGGGACCGCCGGACACGGGAGAACAATGGTGGAACGAGCAAGAACTGGGCCCCCTGAGGGTTCAGCCAGAGAGACAGCAACAGGTGCAGGGAGTGGTGTGACTGTGGTACTGTCGCCAAAGAAGCAGCAAGAAGCACCTGAGTCAAGCGTGAAAGTGTGCAAGGCCTCAGCAGGCGCAGTAGCAGAGAGAGCAGACTCACTAGCACCTATAGCAGTAGCCTTTGTACCTGGGTCTGGCGGCACACACAGGTAACAGTCACCCTCAGCACTAATAGTCAATGCATACATGGCAGCAAGAATAGCACCATAGTCAAGAGCAAAGATATCGACATCGCGCCTAAGCAGGTCTGCCCAGCGGGGGAGCTCAGGTGCATCAAGAAACTGTGTGCGCCAGGCGTCATCAAGACGAGAGAAGCAACGGTACTCGGTGTGAAACTTCTCGCATGTCTGACCAGTGTGGGGACCTGTGCGAATGACATACGGGCAGCGAACAGCACCCCCAGACGCCCCACGCTGAGCATACCACTCACGAAGCTGCTGGGGCGTAAGGGTCTCGCGCGGACGCTACTGCTGCTGCTGCCTCTGGCCACCACCAGAGCCTCCCCTCTAAAAGGCTCCACCCCGACCGCCACCACTGCCGCTGCCACCGCTCCCACTGCCGCCACCACCGCCGCTGCCGCCTCCACCACCATTGCTCCCACTGCCGCCGCCTCCGCCGCCTCCACTCCCAATACTACCGCTACCGCCGCCACCGACGCCTCCACTCCCGCCACCACTCCCACCGCCACCTCCGCCACCTCCTCCACACCCGTCGCCTTCACCACCGCCCCCCCCGCCGCCACCTCCACCACTCCTGCCTCTCTTGCCCTTGCCGCTGCGGCGCTTCCCACTAGGAGCAGAAGTAGCGCCGACCTCCTCAGCACCAAGGAAGTCAACAGCAGCAACAGAAACATAGGAGGGGGCAAGGGGGGAGGGGGAACACCCCTCAAAGAGGGGAGTGCGAGGAGTGCCACGAGCAGCACCTACAACGACAATGCTCTTTTCTGCTGCAAGGAGGTGCTTCTCGAAGTCGTCGACAATGAGGGCGGTAGGGTCAAGAGCGAGGAAGTGGTCCCTGACCGTACGAAGAGAGTCAGGGAGGCGGGTGACTAGGAAGTAGAGCGTGATGTACATCGGGGGCGGGTTCGCGGCTAAGAACTCGGCTGAGAGAGCGGCGCGGTAGCGAACGTCACTAGCGCGAAGGTGGGAGATGAGGTCCTCTACTGAGGCAAAGGAGGACAGCTCCGGGAATAGGTAGGGCAGGATAAGGCGGCTGAGAGCAGCAGTGGCAGGGGAAGAGTAGCGAGCGACTACAGCGGTGTACAGGTCCTTAGCGGTCTTGTGCTGGCCGAAGTGAGCACGTTCAGCTAACGGCAGATGGTTGCGAATAGCTAGGTGAGGAGCAGCGTCACGGGTCTGCCACTGTGAACGAGTGTGGCTATCAGCTATGTCAGAAGGAACGACCGAGGAGCCAGACGCGTGGTCAAACAGGGAAACGCCGTCTTTAGCATCGATCATTAGGTACAGTTGCTGGTCATCGAGCCACGTGGCGAACTCTATCGGGCGGCCGTCAGGGTCGAACGAGAGGACGTTGAGCGTATCCATAGGTGCAGCTCGGGGCACGGGCAGGCAGAGGCGGCGCTCGGGCGATAGAGACGGCGCGCAGACAGCAGAGACGGCGCGCGGGCAGGCAGAGGCAGCGCGCGGGCCGGCAGAGGCAGCGCGCGGGCGGGCAGAGGCAGTGCGCGAGCGGTTATGGCAGCGCGCGGGCCGGCAGGGGCTGCGTGCGGGCGGGCAAAGGCGGTGCGCGGGCCGCGGGGGCAGCGCGCGGGCCGCGCGGGCTGCAAGCGAGCGGCGCGCGGGCCGGCAGGGGCTGCGCGCGGGCAGGTAAAGGTGGCGCGCGGGCGGCGCAGGCTGCAAACGGGCGAAGCGCAGGCCGCGCAGGCTGGAAACGAGCGGCGCGCGGGCCACGCAGGCTACAAACGGGCGGCGCGCGGGCCTGCGCAGGCAGCGCGCGGGCAAGCAGAGGTAGGGCGCGGGCCGCGTGGGCTGCAGGCAGGCGACGCGCGGGCTGCACGCGGCAGTGCAGCGTAGGGCAGGGCAGGGCGTGCGCGGGGCTGCGCAACTCAGGGCAGGGCAAAGCAGGGCGTGCGCGGGCAGCGCGACGCTGGGCAGGGCGTGAGGTAGCATGGTAACCACAGTTGATGGTGGGCCCGGAAAAAAAAAATGGTCCTACGGACCTATTGCTCTGAAACCATGTTAGAATCTAACAGGCAGGACTGACTTCACTAGTGTTGGGCTGAGAAAAGCCCTTAGGATCTTTGCAAGGCTAAACTCTGAGTAGAAAATGTTGCAATTGCGGAATTACCACCTTGCGCCAGTATGTGAGGGCAAGATTGATTGATTATAAGAAAGTAATACAAACCTTTTATAAGATTACAAGGAATACCGTATGAAAGGGTGCAACTAATAACTGTTTTACTATTGCTGTTGCGGTTCGATACAATGACGACTCGGGCAACTGCTCAGTATCGAGTCAGTTGTTTGTCCTTGCTGTCGCGCTGTATTTGTCAAGTCAAATGTCGCTGGCCTTTGACCTTCGCGTAACCTCCAGCAGTTACTTCTCTTGTCAACCTCCGATGGTTGACTCGCTGTTGCTTCGTTGCAGTTTGCTTCGCTTGCGGTTCAGTGTTTCGACACATCAGAAGCGCTTTAAGTCACTTGTTTCCAACACTCCCCTTCGCTTCTGGAGTGTCGCTGCTGGTGATGTGGCTTTGTCCAGTCAGCAGCATGCAATACTCGAACTTCTGTTTTCCGAGCTTCTTGGTCAAGTAATCGGCTGCCATATTGGACGTGGGACAGTAGGACAGCTCGAGTCTCCCCTTCTCAATCTCTTCCTTCACGAAGAAATATCGTAGGGCAATGTGCTTCGTTCTGTTCACGAATCCATTCTTATTGGGGATGCGAATTGCTGACTGGATGTCGCAGAACAGAGAGAAGCTGGGTAACTCGGCCAGTTTCGCTTCTTCCAGTAGTTCACGAAGATATAATCCTTTCTTGGTGGCGGAGCAGAGTGCAATATCTTCTGCTTCAGCTGAGGAGAGAGCTATTAGCTCTTGCTTGCTCGACTGCCACGTGATAGGTCCGATAGGCTCGAGTCGGTAGATGTAGCCGGTACGTGAGCGCCTATTGTCAGAGTCGCCGGCGTGATCAGCATCGAAGTAGACGATCAACTTAGGCGTCGTGGTTCCGGTCTTGTGGGAGGTTAGGCCGATCGTTGGAGTGCTGACGAGGTAGTGGAGTGCGCGGTCGAGCTCCGCCATTTTCTCTGCTTCATGTTTCTTGAGGTAGGTAGCGAGTTGGCTTGCGGAGTACGAGAGGTTCGGTCGGCAGGTGACTGCTGCGAAGAGTAAACATCCCAACTTTCGTTGGTAGTCGCATATGCCGGCGGGCTTGAGCGGGGCGGAGGCTTCCTTGTGATTTCCGGCGGTATAGAGATATTGCGTGGAGATAGCAGTTGGGGTGAGTCCGAAGCGCTTGGCGATGGTGTCAGCGTATTTCGCGGCGCTGAGGTAGATCGCGTTCTCCTATTCTTGAATGTTGAGCCCGAGATATTGCGTTATGGTAGATGAAACCGTGAGCGTGAGGTCTTGCTGCAGCTCCCCTTCGAACCAGGTCGTGATGCCGTCAGTTGAGCCGATGTAGAGTAGATCGTCCACGTAGACGATGAGCAGGATATAGTCGGTGCCTTTTGTAAGCCGGTACATGCCCTGATCGTGCGGTAGCTGGCGGAATCCAATGCGGATGAGTCGGGCGTGTAGGTACTGCTGCCATAGCCTCAGGGCCCGTTTGATGCCGTACAGGGACTTCAGCAGTTGACAGACTTGGTTGGGGTCTGCGTTGGAGCCGTGTGGTTGCTCGACGAAGATCTCAGCATCGACAGGTGCGTAGAGAAAAGCGTTGGCGACGTCGATTTGGCGTAGCTTCTTCTACTTCATGGCAGCTATCGCGAGGAGAATCCGCAAAATGTGTGTCGGCTGACCGGCGCGAACGTTTCGGTGAAATCTCGTCCGTGCTCTTGGTCGAAGCCGCGTACCACCCAGCGCGCCTTGAACTTGTTGATGGTGTCGTCTGCTTTGGTTTTCACACGGAAAACCCATTTCCAGGTGACGATTGTCTTGTTGCGTGCCACGCCAATGGGAACGATTTTCCAGGTATTGCGTTCTTCCAGCGCTTTTAATTCCTTGTCCATGGCTTCGTGCCATGTTTCCTGTGCTACCCCCCCAGAGCCTGCTGAACCGTGGCAGGCTCCTTAGGTGGCGCCGTGGCGTGGACTCCGGTGACGAGCCCGAGTATCTGGAGTCCACTCTGTGTGTAGCGGGGAAGATTTGCGTCCTCGGGATAAGCTGCTTCGTCTCCTGTTTCTGGATCAGGTAAGAAATTTGGCCCTATACGTTCTGCTTCGTCAGTATTGACTCGTGCGGGTGTAACGTAACCAGTGTCAACGAAGTCGTAGAAGACTTCGGCATTGATGCTTTCGCGAGGGTTGTCGTCATCCATTGGGATGTCCACCGAGCAGTAGGGAAGAGGTCCGGCTTCCTCCGAAGCTCTGTCCACGTTCTGTTCATCCTAGTCAGCTTCATCTACTGCCGAAGCGAAGGCTCGGTCCCCACAAAATCCGCCTGTGACATCCCGTGAAGTTTCCAAGTTGTACAGGTACGTTGGAAGGGTGAGGCGTTCGTAGAATATGACATCACGTGCAGCCACTGTTTGCTTTGTGTTGATGTCAAAAATCTTCCATGCGTTGTAATGTTTCTCGATGCCCAGGTGTAGTCCCATTGTGCGCGTTGGGAGCATCGACCGGCGCGTGCAGCTGGGGGTCGGTACTGTACCACGCAGCCAAACACTCCTAACATTTTTGTGTTGCCCAATTTTCCTGTCCACGGCAGATGCGGTGATGCGTTGTTCGGGAGCGATGATGATGAAAGCAAGTTGTGCAGCATGACAGCGTGGTCCATCGCCTCGGGCCACTGGTGGTTGGGTAGCCGCATGCCACGTAGCAGCTTGCGCATGGTGTTCTGGAGGGTCCTGTTAACACCCCCAACAGTTTTTGTAATTCAGGCTACGGGTTTTAAATTTCGTTCCGATGCACCCACCACCATTGAGAATCTCGACCCTCACGAGTGAGTGGTGAAGCATAAAGTGAGTCTTTCATCACTCACTAGTGAGGGTCAAACTGGTGAGTCAAACCCGTCTTGACTGGTCACAGCACCAGCGTCATTAAAAATTCGCGTTGACAAAGCGAATTCGCGCCGTACGGAGCAACGAATTTGCCCAATCACAGCGAAATGGCCCTGACACAACAGATTTGAGCTGTCAGAGCACAAAGGTCTTGACCAATCACAGTAAAATGTATCTGACATTGCAGATTCGCCCTTTCACAGAACAGATTCGCCATGAAAGCTCAGTTTCGATAATGCACAGCGCGTTACTACACGTACCCTGATCCTGACTTCTCGACCCTGAACACTCAGACTGTATAACTTCCCAACACTGAGCAATCAGGGTGCTGCTTTTATGGAAAATATGCCTTCAGGGTTTTTTTTTTTTTTTTAGGTGGACATCAGGGTACCTAAATTTCAAACGTCAGCCCTGATTTTCTCCTCTCATTCCACTTCTCTGCTACCTCCACAGCTGCACTACTGTATCTCAAAAGAAGCTATCAATACTCAGCAGCGGTGACTTTCTACAAACAAGCAGCAGCAGGAGAGACACTGCCATCGTCACCAGCTAGGAGAGAGATGGCAGAGGAGCCAGATAGGCACCTGGCTTGGGCACAGTAGGAGCCGGAGATGAGGGCTACAGGGGAAAAAACGAGAGTCAAACCCCCAATTTGTGCTAATCTCGAGAAATTGGCGCGTCGGATCGAAAATCTGGCACGTTGGATGTGTCAAAAATTCGAGTCTGACAGAACAGCCGCATCAGAATTCGATTTCCTCCTGCTAATGGCTGACACTAAAGTTCTTCAAAGGGTCCTTCAAATATCAACAGCAAAAGAAGGGTCCTCTCTGAAACCTGCCAGAGTACGAGTCCCCGAGGGACCTTCTTTCTTGGGGGGGGGAGGGGAGAGGGGTCCTTTGTACGGGGGAATGCGGTACTGCAGAAGTAGCAAGCACTGTGTGGGGAAATCCTCAACCAAAGTCGTTAGAATATTTTCACAGGCATGAGTACAACAACAGGAATCACTCTCAAGGTCAGAGTCTGGGGCGTTTTCCCTTCCCTTCTGCCACCAGTTCCTACACCCGGCCCTTCCTGGGCTTGGTAGAGCTCTTCTTGCAGTCCGGCAGGGGTTTCCCACAGAGCTTGGGGTTGCCGGGGTGGAAGCAGGAACTTGGCAGGTCGGAGAGGGAGGAGGGGACGGAGCCTGAGAGGGCGTTGCCAGCGAGCTGCACTTGCAGGGAGGGGGCGGCAACACGCAGGCGTGCAGGGATGGTGCCTGACAGCCCGCTCCATGACACGTCTAGCTCCTGCAGGGCCTTCAGGGACGCCAGCCCTGCAGGGATGCTGCCGCTCATGCGGTTGCGTGCTGTCTGCAAGGAGTGCAGAGCGGTGAAGCGCGAGAGGGACGAGGGGAGCGAGCCGGAGAGCTGGTTGGTGGAGACGTTGAGGGAGAGGAGGGAGGAGGCGCAGGAGGAGGAGGAGGGGAGGAGGGAGGAGAGGGGGCCGGAGAAAGCGTTGGAGGAGAGGAGGAGAGAGGCGAGGCGCTGCTTACCCTGGCAGAAGGCAGGCAGGGAGCCTTTGAGCTTGTTGCGTGAGAGGTCCAGATGGGTGAGCATGGGGGCCAGGGTGAGCGAGCGCGGCAGTGAACCCGAGAGCTGGTTGCTGCGGAGGTTGAGGTGGGCGAGAGGGGAGGTCGAGGAGGCAAGGAGGGGAGGAATAGCACCGGAGAGGAGGTTGTAAGAGAGGTCCACGTGAGTGCAGCGAGAGCAGGCAGCCACAGGCAGGAAGGATCCAGAGAGCTGGTTGTGGGAGAGGTTGACAGTGGTCATTGCGGGATTCAGCGTCGGCAGCGTGCCGGTGAGCAGGTTGTAAGAGAGGTCCATGTGAGTGCAGCGAGAGCAGGCAGCCACAGGCAGGAGGGAGCCAGAGAGCTGGTTGTGGGAGAGGCTCAGGTGAGTTAGACCTGTGAGGCTGGTAATGAGAGCATCGGGGATGGGTCCTGTGAGCTGGTTGGACGAGAGGTCCAAGTGGGAAAGAGCGGGATGGGAGGCGCTCTGGTTGTTGGCCTTGAGAGGGTCTGGGATGGGGCCGGAGAGGTGGTTGTGGGAGAGGTCCAACAGGGAGAGGCACGGGGAGAAGACAGCATCCGGGATGCTCCCAGTCAGTGCATTGTGGCTCAGCCGCACCTCCGCACCGCTCTGCATAGCACTGCATGCGGCTGTGGTTGGGAAAGGAAGGTGGTGTTGTGCAAGGGCGCCGGAGAAGGAGTTGAAGGAGAGGTCGAGATACGTGAGGCCCGTGACCCCACTGCTGCTGCTGCTGCTGCTGCTCTCACCCACAGCGGGCAGCTCCCCGGTGATGGCGTTATGGGACACGTCCAGGCTGCGCACTGCACTCGCATCCTGGAGAAGCACTGACGCGTTGAGCCCAGTCAGGCTATTCCAGCTCACGTTCACGTGCGCCACTTTCGGTCCCAGCGGGGGGACTGCCCCTTCCAGCTGGTTGTGCGACAAGTCACATGACTCCAGGGCACCATGGAGAGGCGGGATGGCGCCAGAGAAGTTGTTGTGGGAGAGGTTGATGGCGGTCATTGCGGGATTCAGCGCCGCCAGCGTGCCGGAGAGCAGGTTGTGGGAGAGGTCCAGCTCTCTACCCACCGATCTCAGCAGATACGAGGTCACATTCCCCGACAGCTGGTTGTGCGACAGGCGCAGCACATCCATCATCGCATGATCCCAAAAATAAGTGTCAAGTATGTCGTCCAGCGTGCCGGTGAGGAGGTTGTGGGAGAGGTCCAGCTCTCCGCCCACTGCTTTCAGCAGCCAAATGGGCACATACCCCGACAGCTGGTTGTGTGACAGGCGCAGCACATCCATCGCATTAAGCCAATAGGCCATGTTAATTATGCCACGCAGCCATCCGCGGATCTGGTTGTGGGAGAGGTCCACCACGGATGCAATCATTTGCACGTTCAGCTCGGATTCTGAAGTGAGGTTGTTGTGCGACGCGTTCAGGTAGCGCATGCGCGGGGAGTGGTGCTTGAGCTCGTAATCTCTGTAGTGTTCGTTCCACGGGACGAAGAGCACGCTGGCATCGCCCGAGAGCTGGTTGCTGCTCACGTCCAGGGAGTCGAGCAGTGGGAACACTTTGGTCAGGCTCCGCCCATTACGTGGTTGGGACGACGGCACAACTCCCGCTGTAGCAGCGGCAGCAGCAGCAGCAGCGCTGGCAGGTGCATCGATGGCAGTGGCGAGGTCAAGGAGCCCGCCCCGGAGGGCGTTCCCCTGCAGGTGCAGGTCTCGGAGCATCCAGAGCGCGCCGAGCTCCCTTGGCAAGCTGCCGTCCAGCCGGTTGTGGTCCAGCGCCAGGCGCGTCAGCCCCGCCAGAAGACTCACCCGCGCTGCTATGGACCCCGAGAGAGCATTCCCCCCCACGTCTAGACTCTCCAAACTCGCCATTGCCAGCGCTGCCGCTGCTGAAGTGGTGCTTGGGAGGGCTGCTCCCGTGAGGTTGTTCCCGCGGAGGGAGAGCTCTCGCAGCGAGGGGAGGGCGAAGAGGGCGGGGGGGATGGAGCCGGAGAGGTGGCGGTTGGAGGAGAGGTCGAGAGCGACGAGGTGTGAGAGGCGTGAGAGGGACGGCGGCAGGCCGCCGGAGAGGGCGTGCCCGGAGATGCGCAGCGAGGTGAGGTGCGTCAGCTGCCCCAACGCCTCCGACAGACTCCCCCTCGCACTCGCACTCTCGCTGCCGCTCCTGCTTCCCCCACGCAGGCCCTGCAGGAAGAACCACGCGGTGCGGGGAGGTGGGGGGGGCTCGAAGGTGCATGACATCTCCCCGTGCTGGCCTGGCTCGCAGTCAGGCATGTCCGGAACCACGTTGGGGTGCAGTGCGACCGTGGCGTCCCCCAGCAGGTGCAGCGTGTGCACGTGCCCGTCTGCTGTGCACCCCACGCCGTACCACTCACACGCACTGCTGCTGCTGCTGCTGCTCGCATCCCAGCTGCTAAGTATCGCCGCCCACGAGCTGTTTCCGCCGTTCACCAACGCTACCGCCTCTGCTGCCCCACCTGCTCCCCTTGCTGTTCCCCCTACTGCTCCCCCCAGGAGTGCATCGCGCACGGCCAGCAGAGCAGCAGTCTCAGCAGCGGACGCCTGCACGCCAGGCGACGGCGCGGGGAGGTACCCCGCGCCCACGGCGCCCTTCATGGCAGCGCTGTTGCCGCTCACACGCAGCTTGTTCCAGTAGGACGGCCACTCGCCGGCGGGCCTGCGCGTGTCAAACAGCGGCCCCGACAGCTCGTTGCTCTGCACGTCCACCACCACTCGCTCTCGCTCTCGCTCCAGCCCCCACCTGCTCTCCGCGCTCCCGCTCGCCCCGCGCTCCAGCCCCCCCGTGCTCGCCAGGCGGAACAACCCGTCCGGAATGCTGCCCGTGAAATTGTTGTGCGACAGGTCCAGGCTCCCGTTGCGGATCACGGAGAAGGCTTTCAGGCTGCCCGTGAGGCTGTTGTGGCTGAGGTTCACGTGCAGGCTCTGCGTTTGCGAGCCCAAGGCAACGCGCCCCATCTGCTCGTCCATTCGTAGAAACAGGTCGTCGGGAACGCTCCCTCTCAGCCCCGCGTGCGGCGCGCTCAGCACCTTCACCTGCGCCGGTATCACGCACCCGTGCAGATCGCCCTCCCCCTGCCCCCCCTCCTCCTCCCCACCGCCGCCGCTGCCGCCGCCGCCAAAGGCGTTGAAGCCAAGATAGAGCTCGCGCGCCGGCAGCAGCGCGTCGCAGAACGGCCCGCTCAGCGCGTTGCCGTCGAGGCGCACCACGTCCAGCTCGCGCAGCGACGCGAGCGCCGTGGGCGAGCCCGACAGGCGGTTCTCCCCGAGGTCCAGGTGCGTCAGCCAGTGCATCGCCTCCGCCAGCGCGGGCGGAATCGCGCCGGACAGGTCGTTGGCGCGCAGCGAGAGCGACCCGATGTTGACCTGGTACGCGTCCGCGTCGCGCGGGAGCTCGCCCGTGAGGTTGTTGTAAGAAAGGTCGATGTCCGTGCTGCAGTTGTACGGGTGGCTGGGGCCACAGAGGGAGGGAAGGGTGCCGGAGAGCAGGTTGTGCGAGAGGTCGATGCGCGTGCCGGGGCCGCAGAGGGAGAGCGCGCCGGAGAGCAGGTTGTGCGAGAGGTCGAGCTCGTCGCGCACGGCGGAAAGCAGGTCCGCGGGGACGCTCCCCGACAGCTCGTTGTGCGCCAGAATCAGCACGCTCGCGCCAACGTTGCGCATGACTTCCGCCAACGCGCCGGCGATGCGGTTGTGCGAGAGGTCCACAACGGTCGCACCGAAGCTGCTGCCGGCGCTGCACGTGAGGTTGTTGCGCGACGCGTTCAGGTGGTCCAGGCCGCACGGGAAAGGCGCGAGCGCGGCGGCGTCGCCGGAGAGCTGGTTGCTGCTGACGTTCAGAAATTTGAGCTGGGGGAACGCCGCGCGGAGACCAGCAGACGCAGCAGCGTCAGGAGTAGCGGAGGCAGCAGCGGCAGGGACTAGCGCGCCGATGTCGCCGGTCAATCGGTTCTGGTCGAGCGCGAGGCGTGTGAGCGGCGAGAGAGTGGCGATGGCGGGTGGGATGGACCCGGACAGGCCGTTGTCCCCCAGGTCGAGCTCCCTCAGCGCCGTCATCTCCGCCAGCGCGGTCGGAATGCCGCCGGTCAGGCCGTTGCTGCGCAGGGAGAGCTCGACGATGCTCCGCGAGTACGCCCCCGCTTCCCCCGGGAGCTCCCCCGTGAGGTTGTTGGCCTCGAGGCGCAACTCGCGCAGCGCAGGCGCGCGGAAAAGCGCGCGCGGAAGCTCCCCCGAGATGGGGTTCGCGGAAAGGCGAACCGTTTCCAGCGATGGGGAGTACGCGTCGGGCCCGTCGGGAAGGGGCCCTGAAAGGCCGCCGCCAATGGTGGTGCTCAGATCCACGTGGCGGAGCGCGGGCAGGCGGAAGAGCCCGGGCGTGATGGGGCCGGAGAAGCTGTTATCGGGCATGTCGAGTTCCGTCAGCTTCTGGAGGCGCGTGACGGAATCCGGCAGGTCGCCGGCGAGGCACGAGTGGCGCAACACCAGCGAGGAGAGCTCCGCGAGGTCGCCAATGGCGGGCGACAGCGCGCCGGGCGGACAGCTCCCTCCTTGTATCCCGGCGGGCCCGGGCATGTCATAGAGACTGGGTTCGGAGTAGATGCTGGTGATGCGGCCGGCGGGCGTGCACTCGATGGGGCACCAGAGGCGGCACGGCGGGGGTCTGGGCGTGACGCAACACTTGTAGGTGAGGTTGCCGCCCCTGTCGAACAGCTCGCTCGGCGATACGCTGTCGTGCCAGAAGAACATCCGCTGGGGCAGCGCCGCGTAGACCGCGCGCATGGCTTCCTGGTCGCTGTCCGTCATCTTCATGACGCACCCTTCGGGGTTCGGCGGCAGCTCGGTGTCGGCTACCGCGGGGCGGAGGAGGGCGATGCGCGCGAGGAGGGCGATGAGGGTTATGCGTGAGAGGATGAGGGGGGAGGCGCGCGGGAATAACGTCATGATGGCGTGTGAGAATGGGAGTGTGCTAATAAGGATGGGAGATTAATCTTGGGAAAGGGAAAGTACTACACTACTACTATCGCGGCTTGTATAACAAGTAATAATGCCGGGCGTTGTTGCACGGATTTTGTGGGCGAGCTTGGGAGGAGGTCCGAGTAAATAATGGTACGTAGTAGGTGGTAAGTGACGTTGAGTAGTAGCGGCATGATCAGGGTCTCCCCACGTTCGGAGCGTTGACTTCGTTGACGGGAGGCTAGGAACGTCTAAGGCGGAGGAGGGCTTAGCAGAAGCAGATTGGCGGAAGGGGTGCGCGCGGAGTACGACGCGCGTTCTGACCAGGCGCCCTTCGCGGGAATGAACAGCCATAGTAGCGGTTGATATTGCGGCGCGCTTGCAATCCCAGGCGACAACAGGGGGAGGCGTGACGAGGGGTTTTGGTGGTACAACCAAGTCACTACTACTGTTCTTGCCAGCGAAGTGCCTGGACTGGAATAGTTTCTGCCGAGTCCAGGTAGGGGAAGGTGAGAATTTCACGCTGCTGGTTGGCTGAGAATATTTCATGGCAACGTAAAAAGGCACCAACAAACACCATGCTAGGAGGCTTGCGAAGGTGTAAGAGCAGTAACGAAGGCGGAAGACATAGCACGACTTGGAGAGAAAGTGGTGGAACGGGGAAGAGGCAGGGCGCATAAGCGCAGGTGGGAGGGAACAGAGACATGCGAGCATCTTGGGAGGACGGGAAGGTGGTGGGTGGTGGTGTGGCATTTGGTGGGGTTGATGCGGTTGGTTGTTGCTGGCTGGTTTGAATTCCCGCCGAGCCGCATGTCGCATTGCAGGTGCCTTTTCCAGGTTCCGCTGTTGTGATGGTGGTGTCTGAACTGTATCTGTTTAGACAGACCCCGTAGCATGCGGAGAGTTTCTTGTTGATGTCTCTAGAGCACGCCTCTCTTTTCGTTTCCAGCAGGCACTCTTCCATTTCAGGGTTCACCCCACCTTTTATAAATGAACTTACAGAGTGCAAAAAGTAAACTAATACCTTCATCACCCGGATATACACCCAGGTGGGCTTATTAAAAAAAAAGGCTTGGTGGAAATTAAATAGAGTTATTTCATAGGCACATGGGCTAATTGAATGGCACTTATAGAAACTTGATTTTAAAACATTGGAATATAGATTTAACCCTTGCGGATTCAACTAATGCTAACACAAAGTGGGTCGCTGCTGAAACTTTCTGAGAATGCGTCATACTGGCAACAATCCCTGTCAGCACCTGAGCTGTTGCTAATTTTGTCTTACGCGCGCTCCCGTGGCAATTTCGTCACGCGAGCAAGGCGGGATTTTGCAAGGCATGTCAGTGGCGATTGCTTTAGGCGTGTTAGTGGCGATTTCACTATAAAAAACACTAAAATTCAATGGGTGCGCTTATACGAAGATTGACAGAATTTGGGGTGGGCATATTGTTGGTTCTAGGAGAAAGATTTCAAAGTGGGAAGCACGAAGAAAGAGTTTAAAGTGGGAAGCACGGGGAAAGAGTCTAAAGTGGGAAGCACGGGGAACGAAGTTAAAAGTGGGAACCACGAGAAAGAGCTGGTAAGTGGAAAGTACGAGGAAAGAGAGGCTAGTGGAAAGCACGTGCGTAGAAGCTGCGGATGCTTACTACATCAGAGTCCTTTCCTCGCTCTGTCGGCCCCTTGTTCAGCCCCTGTTGCGAGTGCACGAGAAGCAGCACACACAGCAGGAGGAGAAGAAACAAGGTGAAAGGCAATGTGCGTTGGTACGGTGGGAGTCTGGGATGGCATCTATGATGTCGCAGAGCAACAGAATACGATACGCACAAGCGGGGTGGATGAGAGGGCGGGGGGGATGAGAAGATTGGTCCCTTGTACATACCGTACAACTCGTATGGGAAGGGAACACACATGCGAAAAGGAAACACACACGATAGGGAAAAACCTGTATCTCTCAAGATTCAACAAGCACTACCACAACGAACTAACCCTTTCCAAGCCCGAGCAAGTCTGGAAATAAATGAGCTGGCATCATACTGCTGCCTTACAGAAGAGCACTTTGAACGTCATGATTCACAGAAAATAAAGATGTGAGTTACGTAGAGATGTAGGTTAACGAACTTCATGCTGTCAGTAGTGTGATTTGGTTGTAACTTATGCCCGTACATGTTCATGGTTGTTGTAAACACTTGGGGTTTCTACCAGTCTTGTTTGTTGCACGAGATCAACAAGCATCCAACCACAGCAGTCTCAGGGTAAAACAAAGACAGAACATTTTCCAGCAAGAAAACATATCAGCAGAACAAGGCGCAAACAACGACCAGCAAAAAAACACACCTTCGCCCATAGCCTCCAATCTAGCTTTGGCTATCCATTGCACAGTTTCAAGCCCGCAAACCCCAAGTTTTCCAGCAATGTTCTTTATTTGACCCACCCACCTCCAAGTCAGCTGGGAGCGCACGCACATGCGGGGGCCGCCTGGCGCAGGAGCCTAGGCCTTGGCATCCTTGGCATCCTAGTCAAACTCATTCCTGTTCAGTAGATTAACGTGGAAAGAGAAGAGAGTGGGAAGCACGTGGAAAGAGAGTTTGGGGAGCACGGACAAAGAGTTTAACGTGGGTAGCACATGCGAGGGAGGTAAGAAGAACGTGCGTAGAAGCACGGATGCTTATTACATCAGAGTCCTTACCTCGCTCCGCCGGTCCCTTGTTCAGCCCCTGTTGCACACAAGAGTGCACGAGAAGCGGCACACAATACACGAGGAGACAATATGCGTTCGTACAGTGGGACAACATCTACAATGCTACAGAGAAGCAGGATGCAATACACACGAACCATGAGCAGCGAGTAAAGTGGAGTGGAGGGATGGGCAGGCAGACCAGGGGAAACATGCATAGCAGGCGAGAGAAGACAAGATGCTGTTCATCACGGGGCAAGATCTGGTGCGACATGTTCTTCAGCATTCGAAAATATACGGTCTTCAGATGAAGAAACAGAACATCCAACTTTGTCATGCATAAGATGAAGAAACAGAGCAACCAACAACAATACCAAATCGCACAAAGACACACATCCTTCAGCCCACATGCAGGAAACCTACCGTAAGAAAACAACCTCAACCACTCAGAAAAGCCTACCTTTCAGTACCATCAGCTGCACTTCCACTGCCCTCCTCCAATCTTCCATCATAGCTTCTTATTCCCATCGACGGTAACTGTGGCGTTCCTAGCAATGGAGCTGGGAAGTGCACACGCCATGCACCTCGTGAAAGAGCCTAGGCCTTGGCATCCTTGGCATCGGAGGGGCCTGCCTTGCGGGGGCTGTTGTCGGGCTTCTTGTTCTTGCCAGTGATGCGATCACGAATGTTCCTGAAGAAGCTCTTGATCGCATTCGCCGTCCTCTTCAGCACCCCCGGCTTCTTCTCCTCCTTCTTCTCCTCCTCCTTCTCCTCGCCCTTCTTCTCGTCCTCGTCAGCCAGCTTGCGTGGAAACTCAATCCCTTCCTCCTCATCCCCCTCTTCATCCTCAACCTCCTCCTCCTCGTCACTCTCCATCCCCTCCTCCTCCTCCTCCTCCTCCTCCTCCTGAAGCTCCCTGGGCATCTCAAGTCCGTCAGCCTCATCACCCCCCTCGTCCGCGTCACCATCCATTCCACCTGCTTCCTCCTCGCTCTCGCTGTCCTCCACAAGAGCTCTCCCCTCCTCCTCCGCCTCCTCCGCCTCCTCCACATCCTCGCCCTCCATCTCCTCATCTTCGTCCTCCACTTCCGCCAGCACTCTGCCCTCTTCCTCCTCATCCGCCTCCTCACCCGCCATCTCCCCGCCCTCCGCCTCTTCCTCCTCCTCCACGTCTCCGCTCTCCACCAGCATCCTGCCTTCCGCTCCCTCAATCTCCTCCTCCTCCTCCTCCTCGCCATCGTCCACCTCCTCATCCTCCTCCTCCTCTCCCTCTGCAAGCATCCTTCCCTCCTCGCTCTCCTCGCTTTCCTCGCTCTCCTCCTCCTCCTCCTCGCCCACCTCGCTCGCCTCGCTTTCCTCCTCCCAGTCGCCCTCAGCCAGCATGCGCCCCTCTTCCTCCTCCTCGTCCCCTTCCCCCTCACCCTCCGCCATCTCTCCCTCCATCTCTTCCGCCGCGCTCTCCTCCTCCGCGCCCTCCTCCGCCAGGCTCCTGCCCTCCGCGCGCTCCTCGACGTCCGCCTCCCCCTGCGCCTCCTCATCCCCCCAGCCGCCGTCCCCCAGCGCCCACCCGTCCGCCATCTCCTCCCCCTCGTCGCCCTCGCCCTCTTCGAGCGCCATGCGCGGCCCGCCGGTCACAAGGCCGGTCGCGTCGCTGCCGGTGGTCCACGCCGCGGGAGACGGGTCGCTGCCCATGGGATCATCGCTGCCGCCACTCCACGAGCCCGCAGCGCTCACCATCACCGACGCGGCCGGCGCGGCGAGCAGCGGCAGCAGGGTGGCGAGGAAGAGCAGCAGCAGCGGCGAGGGCGCGCGCGCGCCACGTGGGCGGGCCATGGTGGCGGCGGGAGGGCGAAATCGAGGAGCTGGTGCGACGCACGCTGGGGGCGACGGTTGCGCGCAGCTGGGAGCGCGTGGCGAGCTGAATGGATGCGGCTGGACGCTTCAAGTCACAAATCTCGATGAGCTTCTTCTCTCCTAATCTGGAGCTGCTCCTGGTGTGCGTGGTGGAGGAAAGCGAAAGATGATGCTTTTCTCAAGGCGGAACCACCTCCCTTTATGCGCACCACGATGACCGAGCGTGCCACGCCATGGACGCCGTGACGTTGCTTGCCGTGGCTCTGCCCGCCAGTAGCGGCGAGAGCGACGGTGAAGTCGCGCGGCGGCAGCGGTATGCTTTGCCGCGATCATTGTTGGGTCGACGAGTGAGCTTCGCAGCGAAATGCCGCGCACACCCAGTCCCTTGTGACACCTCGACTGCTGAAGCCTGTCGCGTCGCTGGCGTACGTGCGTCGGTGGGAGTATGAAAATGACGGGATCAAGGGAGAGAGGAGGGCGGGGCGCGCAATTATGCGTTAACTGCGCCAAGGTATGGCTCGTACTATTTCGCAGAAAGGCTATGCGTTGAAAGGGTGGAAATTATTATCGCGGAAACGCAAGTAATGCGTCCCCGTCAAAAGCAAATCAGATACTACTTAGAAAACCTGAACACTATGTTAATTTCTTTTAACCTAATATGCTGTAGTGTTTCGGCAGAGTTGCTTTTACCAAACTTACCTTGGATGTTTGCGTGCGTTTGTGTGTTTCACAACTCTGAATAGTCTATAGCCTTCTGTTAAGTTAACCAGCTACCCTTATTTTACGGAATAGCCTCTGTTACGAATAGCAAAAGATGAAGTATTATTGTGCACTCCTAACCACAACAATCGAAGCACGCAATACCGAGGCTGAAGACGAAAAGCCAGAAGTGACACGAAGGGACGTACGGTTACGAAGCATTTGGACCGTCAGGGTAGACAGCATCAGGCAGCAGCAGTGGCGAGGATTCTGCCCAGGCAGTTCGTAACCGTCTGGAGTCGCACGGTTAAGCTTCGCTGCAATAAGGGAATATACACTTTAGAGTACATGGCTAGCTAGGTCGTTTCGTATTCCATCCTGTACTCTTATTTATACATTTGTATTTGCATGTTTTAATCATCTCAAGCATTTTACATTCACTATGCTTTGAGATCAAGGGCCCACCACTGCCAATCAGTTGTGTGCGAACCTTCCCGACTCCCAAGGTGATCCTAGGGACGATCAACTTTTGATTGCAGCATGGTATGAGAGCGACTCGTGTCAGAAACAGTAACAGAAAGTTAGAAACAGAAAGGAGGGGTTGCACTAGCAGGCAGTTGAGTACATATAGGAAACCCTAATT
The DNA here is from genome assembly GCA_947471745.1 of Closterium sp. Naga37s-1. Classification (NCBI taxonomy): domain Eukaryota; kingdom Viridiplantae; phylum Streptophyta; class Zygnematophyceae; order Desmidiales; family Closteriaceae; genus Closterium; species Closterium sp. Naga37s-1. The sequence goes on from CANJKZ010000738.1 coordinate 3,152,721, forward strand.
TGGGATATACTCGCTATAGAGTACCCCACTGCAGGCTAGACAAATATCACATTCTGACACACCCCCATAGTCAAAGTGGGGTATAATCAGCACAGCAAGCAGTCATAGAGCAGGTTCACAAGTACAAGCAAAGCTAGAGGCATTCACAAAGGGCAAGTGAGGAGGAGGAGGCGGGACTATGAGAGGAGAGGAGATAGGAGGCGACGGCTGAAGCTGCAGACACACGGGCAACAGGAGCGGCTGGCACAGCGGCTACCGGAGCAGCGCCCCGGACTACTGGAGTAACTGGCTCCGCGGCTAAGACGAGCGGCAGGAGCAACGGACCCACGGGCGACTGGCGCAGCAGGCTCGCTGGGCTACCGGAGCAGAGCCCCGGACTACTGGCGCTGCTGACGACACGACGGCTGCCTTCGCTCAACCTCCCCCAACTGTCCCACCCCCCTTTCACACACCCCCTGCTGCACCCCTAGCTCCAATCCCATGTCACCCCCCTAGCGTGACTCCCTCGGCTCCCACACACCCACCCCCCTCAGCGGCAGCTGCAGCAGTGGGAGACGGAGGAGGAGGAGGAGCAGGGGAGGGCTCACACACCCGCCACCCCCATACCCGCCACCCCATACCCCAAACGCAGGCCGCGCGCGAGTCCCTGGGGCGCTGCGACGGGCGAGGAGCAGGGCGACGCGCAGGCCCCCAGGGCGCCGCGACAGGCGACGGAGGGGGGGGGGCGGGGGGAAACGCGCGGGCCCCCAGGGCGCCGCGACGGGCGACGGGCAGGGCGGCGCGCGGGCCCCTGAGGCGCTCCGACGGGCGACGGGAGGGGAGCGGCGACGCGCGGGCCCCCAGGGCGCTTCGACGGGCGACGGAAGGGGAGGCGGCGCGCGGGCCCCCGGGACGCCGCGGCGGGCGACGGGAGGGGACAGCGCGCGGGCCCCCGGGGCGCCGCATCGGGCGACGGGAGGGGACAGCGCGCGGGCCCCCGGGGCGCCGCGTCGGGCGACGAAACCGCTGCGCACGCTCGGGGCGCGTGGCGGGCAGGAAACCGCCACACGCCTCGAGCGCGTGGCGGGCAGAAAACCGCCGCGCGCACGCCACGCGCGCAGGGCGCGCGGCAGGGTGAAGACGTCGCGCGCCCGAGGCGCACGACAGGTAGTACAGCAGCGGAAGCAAGCGGGCCCATAGGCCAGGAGCGATCTCGCTCTAATAGCATGTCAGAAACAGTAACATAAAGTTAGAAACAGAAAGGAGGGGTTGCACTAGCAGGCAGTTGAGTACATATAGGAAACCCTAATTTGGGCTATACTCGCTATAGAGTACCCCACTGTAGGCTAGACAAATATCACATTCTGAAATCCTCGGCGAACGGAAAGTGGCGTCCGGCACACGCTCGCGTGTGAGAATGGCCGGAGGATATGGTGATCAGACGAATCTGACGGCTGAAGCGCAGCCCAACCCAGCTGCGGCAAACGAGGAAACGGCGACGATTGGAACCGCCGTCCTCGCACAACTGCTTCGGCGACTCACCAGCTTGGAGCAAGGACTCCAAACATTGCGGAATGGCGACGCGGAAACTTCTTCCCAACCCCCTCAACCGGCCTCGAACGACCTCAATACCGCCCCGCACACCATCTCCGTCGACACTAATGGCTCAACTCCTAAAACTCCCCGTCCCAGCGAAGAAGCAATTCTCTCTGCGCAATCAAGGTTTTTGAGCATATAAAAAATGAAGACAAGTGCGTGTTTTGATGGCAGAGACTTCTATACGTGGAGCTTCGAGCTGGAGCTGCTGCTGCAAAACTAGAAGATATTCCACTATTTCGACGGGAGCTACTCGAGACCCGCTTAGGATACCGCTGACGCCCGGGCAGAGTACTACAACGAGTCGTTAATGGCGTACGGCATCCTCCTGCGGAACATGTCGCCGGCGGAGCAGTTGACCATTTGATCGTACAAGACTTCACATGCTCCAGCCCTCGACTCTTGGCGCCATCTGAACGGCGTGTACCAGCCGAAAGATTCGGTTTCATCGAGCCACCTGCTCCAGCAGCTACTGGAGACGAAAATGGCCCCAAGGGAGAAGGCCAACGGCTACATTGAACGCTGGTGGAGCTTACGCGATCAAATCGCGAAGTTGGGAAGCAACATTTCCGAAGAAATCTTCGTGAATATTGTGCTTCAAGGGCTGAGTGGCGACCCTGCAAGGCGCTGCTCCGACAGCAGGGGGTCATCTCAGAGGCCGCCCTATGCGCCGCCCTTCTCGTTGAACAAAGGGATATGGACCAGCAACAACCAACGCCGCGACGAGACCGGGAACGCCTCGCCTTCTACGCCAACAACACAGAAGAGCGATAGCCGCGGCGCCTTTACTGCAAGATTTGCAGAAACTTCAGGGCACCTGGCAGATTGATGCAACTTTTGATCTCGCCTTCGTCAGACCAATCCGAGCAATTGGTCAGGCCGACAAGACGCACGGAACGGCACGCGTCCAGCCAAGGGGTATCAACCCCCATCACGCAACCTGAACCCAGCGGTTCAGCATCAGTAGCAGCAGCCGTCACAGACTGCCCTTGTCCGCAACGTCATGGGCAACATGACGATGACAATCAGATCGCGTCGCCCCCGCGTGCGCTCGCCGTCCCCTTAGCCAGCACGCCACCCGATCGGAACGTTCTCGAACAACAATCCGTTTAGCACGCGCCACGATTTCAGCGACGACGACAAACAGGACTGGAATCTCCCATTCCCGCTGCTTGAAAGCCCCTCGCACGTATCTGATACGCGGGCGGCTCCAATCTATTGGATCTCATGCGAACTGTTCTCAAGTTTGACACACCGCACATCGTTACTCCACGACTGGTGCTGCTCGCACGTAACGACAATAGGAGCTACAACATGGGTACCTGGACAGCTAGCGTGGGCAGCATATGGTGGGCTCTGAGCGCTACATATCCAACGCCATCCCCACTTCCGCCTTGGCAAACAACACACGACTGCGCACAAATGCGCAAAGAATTGTGGTGGTCAAGGCTCGAGGGAGCAGGACGCACATCACACTGAATGACGTGCTGATTGTGCAGAACTTGCGCTTTAATCTTCTCTCGGCGGCGCAACTCATGAACTGCGAAGTTGAACTCAGCACCGACCCCGAGACGCGCGACATCGTGCTTCACTACACCGCACCGAACAAAGCGCGCAAACATATCGGAAGAGCGCACTCCGGGAACGGAGTCTACATACTTGATTTAGACATTCCCGACTGCACCAGCGGTTCGCAGGAACTCATCGACCTCGTTCCCCTGTGCTTCGAACACATTCACCACCGTGACTGGAAACACCCTGACGGAAGACAATGGGTGCCGCATCACCCTCACCCGCGCGAGCTTGCGCTGCACGGCCCCGACCCCGATGGCATCTGTAGCGATTGCCATACACCCACAGCCTCAACAAGCGTGATTGCCGGCCGTGGCCTTGCCGCCATCGCCGAAGCATCGCCTGAAGAAGGAATGTCCAACCTAGAGCTCGAAATCGCAACACGCGCCGTCTTCGGAACGGAGGAGCATCCCCTCCCCGGACCTGCATTGCAACATCTTCAGGGCATGCTACGTGGCACCAGTGTCGGCACCTTCGATGCACACCGCGTGCTACGACCCTATACCAAGGAGAAGTTCATGGAGATCTACCCCCACTGGCGCGACCCCACAGTGCAGCTCACCTTGGTGGAAGAAGTATTGGCGCGCCCCGAAGCAGACGGAGTCTTGCGGAGCGCGGTAAATTCGCCAACGGAGTCTTGCGGAGCGCGGTAAATTCGCCTGGAGCGGATGGGAAGAATAGGAGAGCGCCTCCGATGAAGGGGGGTGGGGAAACGCTGGAGGATGGGGAGCCGCCACTGGTGGCAACACTGGAGGATGGGGCGCCGCATCTGACGGCGAGACAAGCGGCTTGGGCACTTCGGGCGAAGGCTGGGGTGCTTCCCGCGAGGACCAAAGGGGCAGAGAAGAAGAAGTTGCGGAACCTCCTGTTGTTCCTCTTGATCGCCCTCCGTGCCGCCCTGCACCTGCACTACCCCCACCTGACATTCAGCCACACCGCGACCCTTGGGACACCATCGACTGGGGCAACGATCCCTCTACCCCGCGGTGCACCATTTACGGTCCCGACCCCGAGCCGCACAAGCCAACCTTTGTCCCTGGAACCATCCCTGAGACCAATATCTCCTACTCCGTCATTTGCGACAGGAAGTTTTTGGCGCTGATGACAACGAAGAAGAAGAAGCAGCTGACACTGCAACAGCAGAAGCCGCCCCAGTACTAGAAGAAGATCCCGAAGCAGTCCGCGAACGCTACATGCGCACCTCTGGATTCCGCGCAGACGATGCCCTCTGGCACCAGCGCCTCGGTCACCCCTCGCGCGTAACGCTGAAGAACTGCATAGAAGGTGGCTTATTTGCACCTGGCGCACTACTGTGCCCGCATGGCACCGAAGTGAGAGGCGCAACACATCCCCGCAACTGCACCGTCTGCCCCGAAGTTGCGCTGAGTCACCAGCCATTCCCGCTGCTCGAACCTGGAACCAATCGCTACCCCAAGCTGCACAAGGTGTACAACGACTTTGTCAACGTGGGGCATTGCGAATCAACGACGAGCTGTATACGCTCACCTTTGTCGACGCAAGAAGGTGCTACGCCTGGATCGTGAACGTGGAGGCGCGCAGGAGAGCATACGAAGTGTTCCGCCTCTGGTTGGCACACGCGCAGCGGCAATCTGGGGAGAAGCTGAAAATCTGGCAATCTGACGGCGCAGCGGAGTTCAGGAGCAAGGAGCTGCAGGATTACATAGTGCAGAAGGAAATTGAGCATCATATTTCCCTCCCCTATGCGCGCTAGCAGCAAGGCATGGCTGAGCGCATGAACCGTACGCTCATGACGAAGGTGCGGGCGTTGATGAAGCAATCAAAGCTCCCGCCAATCTACTGGACCTACGCAATGAACCACGCCGTGCGGGTGCAAAACCTGCTGTCAACCACGGCTATCACCGGCAACTCGTCGCCATATGTAAAGTGGACGGGGACAAAGGGCAACACATCCATGCTTCGCGTGTGGGGATGTATGGTGCAGTACCGCCCACCAACGTCAACTATCGAGAAATTCGCAAGCCGCGCGCGCTGGGGCATCCACCTGGGTATAAGCCACGAGCACAAAGCATGGCTCATCTTGGACCTCATGAGTAAGAAGATCACAAACGCGCGCGATTTTATCTTCTACGAGCGGCTCTTCCTCGAGAAATTTCGCGAGGACAAGCAGGCGAATGCGAACCGCGTTTACACCAACAACAGGCACAACTACGCCACACCTAAGGACGAAGCTGCAGCAGCCATTCTGGAGCAAGACACCAGAGGCGAGTTCACAAGAGGCGATCGCCGTAGCACCGACGACGACGACGACGATTCCCCTGGAGCAGGAGCAGGCGCAGCAGGCGGAAGTAGAAGCGGCAGCGGCGCAACACCGCCAGCACCACCTGAACCAGAGAGCGACGACGACGACGTGCAGGAGGCCATCCCGCAGCACCGCCACGGCAGCACCGCCTCTGGACTTTAGCTTCTCGGGCTCCACACCGCCACCTCAACGGCGCCACATATCATCGAGCCGAAGAATCCATGCCAAGCACTCACGGGACCACACGCTCATAGATTGAGCGGCAATCAAGGGGAGAAGAATCCTCTTCGAGAAATGGGTCTTCCGCATGAAGACCGCAGCGGACGGGATGATTGAGCGATTTAAGGCGCGCTGGGTCGTACGTGGCTACGACCAGAGGCACGGCATTAACTTCGACCGGACGTTTGCACCAGTCAACCGTTACACCTCCGTCAGAATCCTCCTCGCCATCGCCGCCGCAAGACACTTACCACTTTGGCAGATCGATGTGAAGAACGCATTCCTCTAGGCGTTAGTAGATGCTGTAATCTACGTGGAGCAGCCGCACATGAACGACAAAGGAGATACGCGTGTGTGCTAGCTGCGAAAGTCCCTTTACGGGATCAAACAGGTGCCAAGGCTCTAGCAGCAGTACTTGCACAACATCCTGCTTGAAATTGGTTTCAAGAAGCTGCCTCATTATCCATGGATGTATCGCCGTGATTTCCGCGGCGAATGCATCCTACTCACAGTTTACATCGACGACCTCCTCTACACAGGGTCAAGCAATGAACTACTTGAGCAGCTCGAAAAGAATCTTGCGGGGCGCGTCGATATTGTGAAAGAACGAGGAATGAATGCACTAGGAAACAGGTGGGAACAAGTAGGAAAACCTAAAAGTGTTGTACCCCATATTATCTACCCCACTACAGCCTACACAGACTGTAGCATATAAGTTTGACACACCCCCATAGGCAAAGTGGGGGAGAACAAGAGGTCACAAGACCAGTCAAGCAAAGCACAGTAAGCTCAGGGTGGATCACAACGTCACCACACATTCCGAGCACAAGTTCAAGGTCACAAGGCTAGTTCACATGCAAGATTATATATAAAGGTAAACAAGCAAGTGCAGGTATAGATAGATCACAGTACAAGCAAGGTCAAGAAGTGAGCAAGTGAGGCCAAGTAGGCACAAGACCTAGCATCGTACAAAAGCGCTGATGATCACAAGGCGGAAGTGCCTTGGTAAAGATATCAGCAGTGTTGGCCTGAGAGGCCACGTAAGCAAGGCGCAGCTGACCACGCTGCTGCAGCTCACGAGCAAGGAAGTAGCAAAGAGCAATGTGCTTCGTTCTGTGCTCCAGTCTATGCTCCCGACACAAGGCCAGCATGGCCTTGTTGTCTACGTACAGAACTGGAGGAGAACGAGGCGGCTCTCCTAGGTCAGTCAGCAGGTAGGTGAGCCAGCGTAGCTCCTGTGCAGCCATGGCCCCCGCGTAGATCTCAGCCTCACAGCTGGAGCCGAGAACAGAAGACGAGCGGGTAGACCGCCACGAAACAAAGCCGGAACCAAGGCTGAAGGTGTAACCCTGTGACGACCGCTGCGTAGCCTGATCGTCAGCCCAAGAAGCGTCTGCGTGACCTGTGAGGACCACTGAACGCCGCCCTCCAAGCACTAGCCCCATGTGCTCTGGTCGGTGTCTCCCAGGAGCAACATAGCGTGCCAAGATGCTAAGAGGGTATGCAAGGTCAGGTCGAGTACAGGTCATCAGGTACATGAGGCAGCCAACAAGCTCTGGGTACGGGCCACTCGGCTCTAGGGACTCATCCGAAGGCAGAGCTGAGAGCGAGTGGCGAGTAGACAGAGGAGTGGCCTGAGGTGAGGAGTACGTGAAGTCGAAGCGCTGAAGGACCTGCTGCACCATGTGTGACTGAGTCAGGGTAATGGTGCGCTGTGCTCTGTCCCGGGTGATCTGCAAGCCAAGGTAGCTGCGCAGTTCACCCAGGTCTGTGCACGTGTGTCTCTTCTGCAGCTCGGACTTCACGTGGGCGAGTCCAGCAGTGTCAGCAGTAGCAAAGACCAAGTCGTCGACGTACACGAGGATGTAGAACGGCGGCAAAGAGGTGTCGGTGCGTAGAAACAGCGACGGGTCGGCAGTAGAAGGAGCAAACCCAAGAGCCGCAAGTGTAGTCCTCAGTGTGTCGTGCCACTCACGGGGCGCCTGGCGGAGACCGTAGACTGGCCGCCGGAGGCTCCACTGGGTACCAGGAGGAAACGACCCAGTGAAGCCAGGTGGGCGGCGCAGCCAGATCTCCTCGTGCAGGCTGCCCTGCAAGAAAGCTGTGCTGAAGTCAAGAGAGTGAAGCTCGTAGTCGCGCTGAGCGGCAATGTGCAGCAGCACCCGAAGAGTGGTCATCTTCGGGGTGGGAGAGAAGGTCTGAAAGTAGTCAACTCCCTGCCGCTGACTGAAGTCTCGAGCCACGTAACGCGCCTTGAAGACAGGCGGAGAACCCGGCGGCCGCTTCACCCTGAAAATCCACATGCCACTGACGATGTTCGCCCCAGGTGGGGGAACCTCGTCGACGTAGGTGCCTGTGGACTTCCAGGAAGCCATCTCTGCGTCCATGGCTGACTGCCACTGTGAGGAGTAGGGACCCTCGATCGCCTCAGCGTACGATCGAGGAGTCGGGATGTCTGGTGCATCCGGGTCTCCCTCAGGGGCAATCAGTATGGACACGAGATGAGGCAAAGCAGCAGAAAAACACTGGAACTCCTCCTGCCTGTCCTCAAGGACGTCCGTGCTAAGAGCACACTCACCCCCGACGGACGGAGGACGGACAGACTCAGACTCAGCAACGAGACTAGTGGCGTAGTCTAGACGACAGCGAGCAGCAAAGTCGACAAGCTCAGCAACTAGGGCAGACGCAGCAGTGGACGCAAAGGAAGGGTCAGTGACAACAGTAGCCAGAAGACGCGTGACAGTAGGACTGGCAGCACGAATAGAGTCAGACGCCGGGTCAGCAAGAGCAGGAAGAGAGGACTCTGGAGGAGACGGCAACGGGACACACAGTGGAGCAGTGGAAGGACGCAGTGCCATCTAGTGTGTGCCATCGGACGCGGAACACGACTACTAGTGCGAGCAGCACGAACAGGCGACGCAGGACGAGACGCAGGCGCACGACGCTCAGCAAGACCTCTAGTAGGACCGGTGTAGGGAGAGGGAGCAGGCAGTGGGGAGGCGGGCTGTAACTGCGACTCGGACTGGACAGGTGGCGGACACTCTAAGGAAGGAGCAGGACCAGCAGAAGGCGGGAGACGAAGAACCTGCTCAAGGAGCGGAACGAAGTACGGCCGTGGCCGCGCAGCGCCTCCAGAGCCAGCAGGGACAGCACCTGCACCCCCAGCGGCAGTACCAGCACCAGTAGTACCCCCAGCTGCAGCACCGCCAACTCCAGCACCCTCAGAAGCACCAGCGCCAGCAGCACCTCCAGCGCCAACACCCCCAGCAGCTCCAGCTCCAGCCGGACCACCGGAAGACTCGACAGCCACAGCTCCAGCACCTCCAGCAGCACGTGCTCCAGAAGCTCCACCAATAGCTCCAGCACCACCAGCAGCTCCAGCACAAGGAGCACCCCCAGGCCCAGCAGCTCCAGTACCTCCAGTACGAGCACCTCCGGAACCCGTGGCACCAACACCCTCAGTAGCAGCAGAACCGCCAGCGCCAGCAGCACCTCCAGCTCCAGCAGCACGGCTCCAGCGTCGAGCAAACCACTCGCGCAGCTCCTGAGGAGAGGGGAGCTCCCGCCGGGACGAAGCACCCGAGGGACCCCCAGACCCCGCACCGCCAGACTCCACACGAGTAGGCCCAGCACCCTCAGGCTCCACACCCCCAGGCTCAACACCCCAAGACTCAGCACCCCCAGGCTCAGCACCCCCAGGCCCCGCACCCGCAGGCTCAGCACCCCGAGTAGCACCAGAGTCAACAGCTACCTCGACAGGCTCGACTGCACCTACCTGGGACACACCTGAGGGGGCAGGACCCTGAGGGGGAAGGGGGTCTACCGGGGGGGGAACTGGCGCGAGGAAGAGCGGCGGCGGGGGGAGGGGCGCAGTGCGGTAGGGGAAGAGACGGTAGTAAGGAACCGACTCGTCAAACGTGACGTCCTGGGAGGACAGAACACGGCGCGAGGTGGGGTGGTAAAACTGCCAACCAGGCGCGTCAGGGGGGAAGGCAAGGAAGACGCAGGGAACAGCACGGGGGGACAGCTTGTCCGCAGACAAGTCGCGGACAAAAGCCCGAGATCCCCAGACACGAAACGCAGACGCATCGCCAACCTTCCCCGTCCACCGCAGAGTAGGGGAGGTCTCCGCAAGGAGACTCGGGGCTGAAGGTTGATCTGATGCGCCGCGTACTGAACCGCGAACGGCCACACAAAATGGGGAGCAGCCGCATGAATCATGGACGTACGAGCGACGTCCATGACCATGCCAATGCGGCGCTCAGCAATCCCATTTTGCTGTGGAGAGGCCGGAAGCGTGAACGTCTGGTGGATGCCCTGTGCACGACAGAAGGCTCCCAGAAGGCCAGAGGAAAAATCTCCGCCTCTGTCAAAGTGCAGACGCAGAACAGGAAAGTCCGAGCCGAAACTCTCTCTGAGCTGGAGACGAGCTGCGCGGATCCAGTCGATCAACACATCAGTGACGTCACCCTTGCTACGCAAGGGGAAAACCGTGGTGTAACGCGAGTAGTCGTCAACCACCAACAGGAAGTAACGCTCGTGACCCTGGCCACGGACGCGGTCGGGGCCCCACACGTCCATGTGAAGAGTCTGCAGCGGAGCCTCTATCGGTGGAAACTCGGAGGAGTGAGGAGCGGCGAGCTGTCGCCCCTCGACGCAGGGAACGCAGGTAGGGGCAGGCCCCGGAGGGAGGGGAGGGAGGGACCAGGGGAGACCAGAGACAAGGTAACAGGAGGCCATGCCTCGGAGACGAGGCAGGGAGGGGTGACCAAGGCGGTGGTGCCAGAGGAGAGTCCGGTGGGACAGGAGACGACACGAGTAGGGAGCAGACTCAGGACCAGACATGGACGCTGCAGCAAACACCTGACCCGACGCAGCTACCTGACCAGACTCAGCAACCGAAGGAGACTCAGTAGTCAGTGTGTACAGGCTCGACCCCGGCTGACGGGTAAACGTGGCCAAGTGTCGGCCCGTCCGAGCACACGTACAGTGGGTCACCCGCTGACTCGCAGGAGTGAACTGGTCAACCCCCCCATCCTGTAGATCAGCACCACTCACCAAGTTCGTAGAGAACGAGAGGAGGTAGAGACCTGAGAGGGTGCCAGAAGGGGCCGCCGGACACGGTAAGACAGTGGAGAAGTGGGCAAGGACAGGACCCCCAGAGGGGTCCGCCAGGGAGACCGCAACTGGCCGACTAAGCGGCGTAAGGGTGGTGCGGTCTCGAAAGAAGGAGCGGGAAGCACCCGAGTCAAGGGTGAAGGTGTGTAAGGCCTGAGCCGACGTGGTACCTGAGAGAGCAGACTCACCAGCACCTAGGGCAGCAGACGCAATAGCACCTAGAGCAGTAGCCTCACCAGCACCTAGAGCTGCAGCCTCAATGCCCGGGTCAGGCGGAACACACAGGTAACAGTCACCCTCATCACTAGTAGAGACAACATACATGGCAGCAAGAATAGCATCAAAGATCATAATAGCACCCTCATCGTAACCCCCGACCTAAGCAGCTCGCCCCAGCGGGGGATCTCAGTGGCGTCATGGAACTGGAGACGCCAAGCGTCCGTCAGGCGGCCGAAGCAGCGCTGGGTGGTGTGCGGGCCACCGCACGGCTCACCAGTGCGGTCGCCGGTACGCAGGACGTAGGCACAAGGACCAGCACCCCCACCCCGCTGACGTGCAGCGTACCACTCACGAAGCTGCTGGGGGGGCGGGGTCTCACGAGTGCGCTGCTGCTGCAGGCACTGACCACCACCGAAGCCGCCCCGCTGCGCAGAGCCACCCCGACCAGCTCCACCTCCGCCGCCGCCACCTCAGCCACCGCCGTCACCGCCTCCTCCTCCGCTCCCACCGCCACCGCCGCCGCCGCCTCCGCCTCCACCGCCGCCACCGAAGCCCCCACCCCCGCCACCACTCCCACCGCCACCCCCACTCCCTCCGCCGCCTCCACCGCCACCTCCATCGCCCCCGCCAGCCCCTCCAGCGCCCTTGCCCCCCTTGCCCTTGCCGGGGCGGCGTCTCCCGCTAGGGGCAGACGCAGCGCCGACCGACTCGGTGCCAACGAAGTCGACGGCAGCAGCAGAGGCAACAGAGGGCAAAAGTGGGGAGGGGGAGCACCCCTCAAAGAAGGGGGTACGAGGGTCACCACGAGAGGCTCCGACAGCGACTATACTCTTCTCAGCTGCCAGGAGGCGCTCCTCGAGGAGGTCAACGGTGAGTGTGGTGGGGCAAACAGAGAGGAAGTGGTCCCTGACCGAGCGAAGGGAGTCAGGGAGCCGGGTGACTATGTAGTAGAGGGTGATGTACATGGGGGGGGGGTTCTTGGCGCAGAACTCAGCAGGAAGCGCAGCGCGGTAGCGGGTGTCACTAGTGCGAAGGTGCGTAATGAGGTCAGCGACAGTGGCAAAGGCGGCGAGGTCAGGGAACAGGTACGGCAGCATGAGGCGGCTAAGGGCAGTAGTGGCAGGGGAAGAGTAGCGTGCAACTACAGCGTCGTACAAGGACTTAGCACTCTTGTACTGACTAAAGTGCGCGCGCTCAGTGGACGGCAAGTGACTACGCACAGCAAGACGGGCAGCAGCATCGCGTGTGGCCCACTGGGAGCGAACAGTGCTGTCAGCATCGGCAGTAGGGGAAGGATAGGCGCCAGACGTGAGATCGAACAGTGAGAGACCGTCTTTCCTATCGCACTGCAGGAAAAGCTGCAGATCATCAACCCAGACATCAAAGTCGACCCCGACCCTCAGCATCAAAGGTGAGAACGCTAGGGGTAGCCATGACAGCAGCAGCAGCAGGCTAGTAGCAGTAGCAGCAGGCGCGGCTCGGCGGTGCTCTTACCAGGGCGTGTGGGTAGGGGCCCGCAAGTGGTGGGGCAGGGCCGAGGCGCGTCGGCAGGGACAGGGCCGCGACGGCGGTGGCGGCTCCTGCTGTCGGCGGCGGCGGCGGCTGCGGCCCTGTCAGCGGCGGTGGCGGCGGTCACGGCAGCGGCGGCTGCGGCGGCTGCGGCCCCGGCAGTGGCGGCGGCGGCTGTCACGGCAGCGGCGGCGGCGGCTGCTGCTGTCGGCGGCGGCGGCTGCTGCTGTCGGCGGCGGCGGCTGCTGCTGCTGTCGGCGGCCGCCGCTGCTGTCGGCGGCGTCTGCTGCTGTCAGCTGCTGCTGACGGCGGCGGCGGCTGCTGCTGGCGGCGGCTGCTGCTATTCGCGGAGGAGCCGAGAAGGGGCCGGTAAGGGCGGCGAAGGGGCCACGAAGGACCGTGAGGGGGCGCGAAGGGTGGCGACGGGGCCGAGACGGGGCCGTGAGGGGCCGCGAAGGGCGGCGACGGGGCCGAGAAGGGCGGCGACGGGGCCTCGAAGGGCGGCGACGGGGCCGCGAAGGGCGGCGACGGGGTCGCGAAGGGCGGCGACGGGGCCGCGAAGGGGCCGCGAGGGGCCACGAAGGGGCCGCGAGGGGCTTGAAGGAGCCGCGAAGGGCCGTGAGAGGGGCCGTGAGGGGCCGTGAGGGGCCGTGAGAGGGGCCGCTACGGGGCCGTAAGAGAGCGCGACGGGCCGCTTAGGGCAGGGGACGCGACGGGAGGGCAGGCACAGAGGGCGCGACTCGGGCAGTAAAAAAAAAATTCGATTTTCGGTGGGCCCTAGGAAACGTTCCCACTAGGGAACCTGCTCTATACCATGTGAAAGAACGAAGAATGAATGCACTAGGAAACAGGTGGGAACAAGTAGGAAAACCTAAAAGTGTTGTACCCCATATTATCTACCCCACTACAGCCTACACAGACTATAGCATATAAGTTTGACAGATATCACCTGCAACCATGACGAGAAGCAGTTTCTCGGCCTTAACATCTCCTACTTGCCAGAAGCCATTCATCTCTCAGCAGCCAAGTATGTAGAAGAACTTGGCAAGCACTTCAACATCGCACCTGCACCACTCTCCACCCCTTACCACACTCCAGGACCCAACCACAAGCCTAACAACAAAGCCCTGTCCCCCGCTGGGCTTCAGACTTACCAACAACAGCTGGGATGTCTACTCTTTGCTTTTGTTACCTGTAGGCCCGATCTCTCGTACATCGCGAGCCAGCTGACTCAATACTTCCGCAAAACAACTGCTGAGAATATCCTAGATCTTCAGCGGGCTCTGCAGTTCTTCATCTCCACGCCCAATGTTGGGCTCTGCTACTCCACCATCCCAACCGCGTCCTTCAACCTCATTAGCTACGTGGATGGTGATCATGGCGCTGATCTTGACAGTCGACGGTCAAGGAGAGGCTTCCTTTTTCGCCTCGAGCCCAGGGGCCCCATCTCCTAGAATTCGCAGAAACAGGAGCTGATTGCCCTCTCGTTGGCGGAAGCCGAGTTCATCGTAGCAACAGCAGCCATTCGCGAAGGCCTCTACCTTCAGGAACTACTGCAGGAGGCGAAAATTCCAGCTTCGCCGAACTTGCGCCTGCACTGCGATAACGAGAGCGCGATCAGGATCGCTAACAAACCTGGATTCGTCACCCGCACCAAGAACATCGTGCTGCAGTACTTCTTCGTCAAGGGTGAAGTTGACAAGGGCAAGGTTGACTTGACCTACTGCCCGACGGGTGACATGGCGGCTGATTTCCTCATGAAGAAATTGCAACGTCAGCAGAACCGGCACTGCTCCGAACTCAGTGGAGTAGTCAAGCGGGTCAAGACGTGCTACGGTCAAGAGTGAAGGGGGGTGTTACGAATAGCAAAAGATGAAGTATTACTGTGCACTCCGAACCGCAACGATCGAAGCACGCAATACCGAGGCTGAAGACGAAAAGGCGGAAGTGACACGAAGGGACGTACGTTACGAAGCATTTGGACAACATCAGGCAGCAGCAGCAGTGGCGAGGTGTGAGGATCTAGGATCGAGCTCAGAAGAGAGAGTTTGAATTGAATGATTAACCTGGGTACAACACGAGGCTATATATAGTCTCGACACAAGGCAGGTAACCCAGGTGTTACGCGAATGTTCTGAGGGTCGCGAAGCGTCCCGAACAGAACCTTCCCGAACTCAGTAGAAAGCAATTCGGTGGAAACCAAATAGGCTTGAGTTTGGTACACGTAACCTGGTTCGGTGCTATAACTATAATAAAATATAGGAATGCACCTAACCTAGGAAATCAAGCATATCTATCCATGATAAATAAAACCCAAGCTAGATATAGCATAATAAAGTCTAGGCAAGCTAACAAAGCCAGCATAAGCCGTCATACTCTCACACGTTCCCCCCCTCAAAGCTGGATGGCGTGAGATACACCCTGCTTGACAAGATAGTCCTTGAGAGCACGACGTGCGTTGCCCATATCAGCTTCTGCAACCCAATTGTCCTCAGTGGGGTGATATCCCTTCCAGCGTATCAGGAACTCAAGGGTCTTGCCTTCGCGGCGCCGATGAGTGAGAACGCGCTCCACTTCATACGCCGGTTCATCCTGTATGAGAACAGGTGGTGGTGACGGTAGCTGCCGTCCCTGGAACTGTTGGTTGGGGTCCTTGTAGGGTTTCAGTAGCTGAACATGGAAAGCATTGTGAAGCTGGTGAGCGCAAGCGGAATGTTACTGGTGTCACCTGTGCCTCAACGAGAAAAGGATCACAGAAGCGAGGCCGGAGCTTGGAAGGTAGGTGAGACAGGTTCAAGTTGCGCGTGTCAAGAATCACCTGATCTCCGACTGCTACTGAGTGATCTCATCGCTGACGATCGGCATACTGCTTCTGGGAGGTCTGCATCGTGGTGAGTCGTCGCTGAGTCTTCTCCCATAGCTGCTGCATGGTGGTAACGAGTCATGTGCGGCTTGGACGTGTGCCGGTGTGGTTCGCTGCTGTGGTGTAAGTGGTTCCCATCCGTAACACAGGAAGAAAGGAGTTTTCCCTGTGGCCGCATGTGACGCGTTGTTGTAAGCGCACTCTAGGGTCGGTAACTGTCTGTCCCAGTGACTGACGTCGTCCTCGCAAGCTGTGCGCAGTAACTGTTCAACCACTTGATTGATTCGCTCTGTCTGTCCGTCAGTCTGGGGGTGGTATGCTGAAGACATTGCAAGTTTTGTCCCCAACAGTCCCATGAGCTCCTTCCAGAACTTACTGGTGAATTTTGGGTCTCTGGTTGAGATGAGTGTAGCGGGGATGTTGTGGATGGTGATGATGCGGTCGAAGAAGAGGCGAGTAGTTGCTTCAGCTGTAGCTGTGGCGTTGGTCGGTATGAAGTGACCCATTTTGGAGAACTTATCGATCACTACAAGGATGGAATCTTGCCCCCGTGAGGTCGAAGGAAGTCCTGTGATGAAGTCAAGGCTAACGACCTGCCATGGCTGCTCCGGTACGGGTAGAGGCTAAAGTAACCCTGCTTTTTTCTACTTGCTGCTCTTCATCCGCTGGCACGTGTCGCACGAGGTGACAAACTGCTGCACGTCTGCTGCCATCCCGGGCCAGTAGTAATACTTCGCTATCCCTGCTAACGTCTTGTTGCTCCCGAAATGTCCCGCGTAAGGTACGTCGTGAAATTCTGCAGTAGGATCTGCCGTAGCGGGGCGTAATTCGGTACCCAAATCTTTCTCCCAATGTAACAACTTCTTAGTCTGTGCTGTAGCGATCTCTGCGTCCACGGAGTACCCATGTTGGAATAGACCCTTGAGCAGAGGGTTCATCCCGTCGAGCTGGATGCGTGCTACATGTCCGGGGCGACTCAATGCGTCTGCCTTGTTGTGTAGCTCGAGCTTGTAGACGATGTCGTAGTGGAATTGAGTTTCCAGGAAGTCCACCCACTGCACCTGTCGTCGTGAGAGTGTCGGCTACAACTTCAGGTATTTGAGAATGCAGTGGTCGGTATAGACTGTGGTCTTGGCTCCCTCTAGGTAACACCTCCACGCCTTGAAGGCTATGACTATCGCTAATGCTTCCTTGTCATGGATGGGGTAGTTCAGTTCTGCTCCGTGTAACTTCTTACTGAGGTAGGCGATGGGCTGCAAATCGCGTTCGTGATCCTGCATCAGTACTGCTCCGACTACTTGGTCACTAGGGTCTGCTTCCACCACGTAGTCCTTTTCTGGGTCCGGTAGGATGAGTACTGGCGCTGTAGTCAGTGCTGTCTGTAGCTGCTCCATGGCTTGCTGATGAGGAGTATCCCATTTGTAGGGCGTATCCTTTTTCAGTAGGTCGGTCACTGGCGCTGCTATCTTAGCGTACTTCGGCACGAACCTGTTGTAGTAGGTGGCGAAGCCTAGAAACTACTGTAACGCCTTCACTTTCTCCGGAACTTTCCACTTCTTGACGGCTTCGATCTTCCGCGGGTCCACGTGTACTCCCTCGGCACTCACCATGTGCCCGAGAAACTGCACCTTTTTCAGGGCGAAGTCGCTCTTCGATAGCTTCGCGTAGAACTTGTTTTTCCGCAGGATCTCGAAGAACTTCCGCAGATGCTCCACGTGCTCCTTCATATTTTTGGAGTAGGTCAGAATGTGGTCCATGTACACCACTACGCACTCGTTCAGCAAGGGCCATAGAATGTGGTTCATATCCGCCTGGAACGTTGCTGGTGCGTTGCAGAGTCCGAACGGCATGACCAAGTATTCGTAGGAGCCGTATCTGGTACGGAACGCCGTCTTGTGGATCTGCCAGTAACCCGACCGTAGGTCCAGCTTCGAAAAGACTGTTGCACCACGCATTTGATCCAGTAGGTCGTCTATACGCGGTATGGGGTATTTGTTTCTGACTGTCTGTTTGTTCAGTGCGCAGTAGTCGATGCACATCTGGTTTCAGAGTGAAGAGAACTGGTGCACCGTAGGGAGAGGTGGATGGTCGGATCAGTTGTCTGTCCAGTAATTACTCTATCTGATTCTTCATGTCTGTCAGCTCGGTCGGACCCAGTCGGTATGATGCACGTGAGACGGGTTTCGCACCTGGGTCCTCCACGATCTCGTGCTCGTGGGAGCGTGATGGAGGTACGCCTTCGGGTAGGTCATCGAGCATTATATCTTTGTACTGCTCCAAGACCTCCTTCACTGCTGCACGTAGCTCCGTACTCAGCTTCTCCTCCTCTGTTGCTGCCATAACCAGTGCTAAATAACCCGTGTTACTCTCGTTCACCGTCCGTTCGAACCGTGCCAGTGTCGTTTCAGGGACGCTCCCTGTATCCATCCAGCTTCGCAGCTCCACTCGTTTCCCGTTGTTGTAGATGCATGCCTTCCTATTGACCCTGTCGATCTCGGGGTTGAACCGCTTTAAGAAATCTCGCCCCACGATGAAATCTAAACCCTTGATGTTCGTGATCGGCAACGTCGGCTTCCACCTCAGTGCCCCTATGTGCAGCTGCAATGATGCTTCGCCGTGGATGGGAAGTTTCGTACCGTCCACCATCGTTGCCGTGAACTTGGTCTCCTCCAAAGGTTCTCCAATTTTCTCCAACGTCCCGTGGTCGCACACCGAGTGAGACGCACCGCTATCCACCAATGCCTGGAGGCGTCGCCCGTTGCAGATCACCTCGAGTAGTAGTGGTTGTTATTGCTCCGAGTAACCGTAGACGGTCTCGCTTATAGAATCGTAGGGTACGTCGAATAAATCATCCCTAGGTCTTGCGCTCGAAGCTGCTGACTCCATATCAGATTTCAACAGAGCAGGGTTAGAAGGATTTATCCGAGGCCGATTTAGGTTTGTCTGGACCTGGAACCGTCCCCCAAGCCTTTGCAGTTCTGTAGGCTTCACCTGTGGGCAATGGAGAGAATATTAACTCCTTGGAACGCACGACCCTTTTCAACGCTCCGGAGTGGTTTTCCCAACTTCTCAGGTACCTGAATAATGTCTAAAGGATTTTTCTTGGCCTTAAAATCTCCCTTGAATTTTTCAAAGGCTTGAAAACCTCGAGACGTAATCTTTTTACTCTCGGGGGTGTTCGTCTGGAGTTTCTCGGTCGGTGCAGAGACTTGTTTCGCGGAGCCTCCATTTGTCTCGGCGATTTCCCCTGTTGCCGGCCGGTCGTGGCGTTTCAAATTCGCGCCATCATGTGTCGCCGCTGGGTGAAGTGTCGGTGTCGGTGCTGCTTCTGCTGCCGTTGCTGGTGAATTCGTTGCTGTGTTCGTTGCTGCTATGGCGGCTGCCGACTGGTTCACGAGAAGCTTCTCTATCAGCTGGAGTGCCGATCGCATCTGGTCCAAGCCGGTGTGTAACTCCGTATTTTTTCGTACGGAATTATCACCATTTTCCTCCATTTGGCGACTTACAGGAAGATTTGCGACGAAAATAATTGAATTCTAGGAGCTGGTCGTCTTACTGTGAGTCGAATCGACTGTAGAAATTATGAGCGCTGATTTTGTAAATCGCGTAGTTCTCTCCTAGTCGAAATTCGCGTCCGATTTTGGCCGTTGAGAAAGAAATTCAATCCGACGCTCCAAATTCCAACATTTTTTAGCGAAATTCTCAGGGCCGTTGAGATTCGAAATGATCCGACGGTCGAAATTCCAACTTTTCCGCCACTGGACCTGAGGAGTGTTCGAAAACCGGTTAGAGGGGGACGTTAGAAAATAGCGCGGAACTGGTTTACGTACCCGAAATCGGCGCTTTTCGTCGTTGCCCCCGCGGTTTTAAAATCCAGGTTTTAGCGGTCGAAAACTTTGCGTGTAAACAGGCTCTGATTACCAAGTGTGAGGATCTAGGATCGAGCACTTATGTCATCCGCACAGGTGACCGCGCTGGTCAGACGTGTGGGAGGTTCCACACGCCGCAGCACTGCTACTCCCGTCTCGACGACGCCTGGCGTGCACAGTTCCCTGAGGCCTCTGAGCTGCCCCGCTGGGCTGATCTGCTTAAAAGGACATTGATATCTTTGCACTTGACTTTGATGTTATCCTTGGAGCCATGTATGCATTGACTATTAGTGTTGAGGGTGACTGTTACTTGTGTGTCCCGCCAGACCAAGCCATTGCGACCAGTGAGGCTGCCGCTCTAGGTGCTAGTGCATCTGCTGCCCCAGGTCCTGGTGAGGCTGCTGCTCTAGTTGCTGGTGTGTCTACTCCTTCAGGTGCTCGTGAGTCTGCGCCTTCAGGTACTGCGTCTACTGAGGCACTGCACACCTTCACACTGGACTCAGGTGCTTCTCGCTGTTTCTTTCGCGACCGCACTGCCCTAGCGCAGCTCCCTAGGCCTGTTGCTGTCTCCCTGGCTGACCCCTCCGGGGGTCCGGTCCTTGCGACCTCCACCACTGCCCTCCCTTGTCCTGCTGTCCCATCCGGCACACTGTCGGGTCTTTACCTCCCCTCGTTCTCTACGAACTTGGTGGCGGGTTCCAGGCTCCAGGACGCGGGTGTTCACCAGTTCACCCCTGCCTACGAGCGTGTGACACACTGCACGTGTGCCCAGACGGGTTGTCACCTGGCTACCTTCACTCGGCAGCCGGGGTCGGACTTGTACACACTGACCACTGAGTCCCCTCAGGTAGCTGCGTCTGCGTCAGCGTCAGGTCAGTTGTCCGCCCCCTGCTCGTGTCGCACCCTGTCGCACCGGACGGTCCTCTGGCACCACCGCCTTGGTCACCCTTCGATGCAGCGCCTTCGTGGCATGCACTCCCGTTTCCTTGTCTCTGGTCTCCCCAGGTCACTACCTCCCCTGCCACCGTCCCCTGCCCCTACCTGCATTCCCTGTGTCGAGGGGCGGCAGCGTGCCA
This sequence comes from Closterium sp. Naga37s-1, assembly GCA_947471745.1. Lineage (NCBI taxonomy): Eukaryota > Viridiplantae > Streptophyta > Zygnematophyceae > Desmidiales > Closteriaceae > Closterium > Closterium sp. Naga37s-1. Next base: position 3,173,022 of record CANJKZ010000738.1, read on the forward strand.
CCCCTCACTCCTCTGAGTTTCCCCCGACGGAGGCTCCTCTGCAGACCCTTCACATGGACGTGTGGGGCCCAGCCCGTGTCCGTGGACAGGGCGGAGAGCGCTACTTCCTGCTGGTAGTTGACGACTACACGCGTTACACCATGCACCAAGGGAGAGGTCCCTGCTGTCTTGATCCCTTGGATCTGCGCTACCCGTCTCCAGCTGGAGAGGCGCTTTCGCACGGACCTTCCCGTCATGCGACTGCACTCTGACAGAGGTGGTGAGTTCTCCTCCAGCCTCTTGGAGGCCTTTGGTCAAGGGGAGGGCATTGAGCAGACGTTCACGCTTCCGGCCTCTCCTCAGCAGAATGGGGTTGCTGAGCGCCGCATTGGCTTGGTCATGGAGGTCGCTCGTACCTCCTTGGTCCATGCGGCTGCCCCCCATTTTCTGTGGCCGTTTGCGGTCCGGTACGCCGCACATCAGCTCAACCTCTGGCCCCGTGTCTCCGTTCCGGAGGCCTCGCCGACACTGCGATGGACGGGAGAGGTTGGCGATGCGTCTGTGTTCCGGGTCTGGGGATCTCATGCCTTTGTCCGCGATACGTCCGCGGACAAGCTGTCTTCCCGCGCCGTTCCTTGTGTCTTCCTGGGCTTTGTCCCTGACGCGCCTGGCTGGCAGTTTTACCACCCCACCTCGCGCCGTGTCTTCCCTTCTCAGGACGTCACGTTTGACGAGTTGGTCCCCTTTTACCGTCTCTTGCCCTACCGCACTGCCCCGCTCCCCCCTCCGCCGCTCTTCCTCACGCCAGGTGCTGCTTTAGTAGACCCCCTGCCTCCCCAGGGTCCTGCTGCCTCAGGTGTCTCCCAGGTAGACCCGGTCGAGTCTGTCGAGGTAGTTGTCGACTCTGGTCCTGCGCGAGGTACTGAGCGTGCTGAGCCTGAGCGTGCTGAGCGTGGTGGTGCTGGGTCTGGGGGTACTGAGACTGGGGGTGCTGAGCCTGGGGGTGCGGAGACTGGGGGTGCTGAGCCTGGGGGTGCGGAGACTGCGGGTGCTGAGCCTGGGGTAGCTGTGCCTGGGGGTGCTGAGCCTAGAGGTCCTGAGCCTGGGGGTGCTACACCTGGGGGCGCTCTCTCTTCCCAGCAGCTGCGTGAGTGGTACTCTCGGTACTGTCGCCGCCGCCGTGGTGTTGTGGGAGCTGGAGGTGCTGCTGGAGCTGGAGCTGAGGTCGCTGGGCCTACTGGAGTTGGTGTAGCTGCTGACCCTGGGGTTGGTGCTGGAGGTGCTAGAGCCACTGGTCCTGGAGGTGCTCGTACTGGCGGTACTGGAGCTGCTGGGACTGGAGGTGCTACTGGAGCTGCTGGAGGTGCTACTCGTACTGGGGCTGGTGGTGCTGCAGGGGCTGGAGCTGGAGGTGCTGACGCTCGTCCTCCTGCAAGTGCTGGAGCCGACGGTGCGGCTGGAGCTGGTGCTACTGGGGGTACTGGAGTTGGCACTACTGGCAATGCTGGTGGTGCTGCAGGAGTTGGAGCTGCTGCTGGGGGTTCTGGTGCGGCCTCTGCTGGTTCTGGGGCACATCACGGCCGCGGCCGTACTTCGTTCCGCTCCTTCAGCAGGTTCTTGGTCAGCCGCCTCCTCCTTGTCCTGCTCCCTCCTTAGATTGTCCTCCGCCTGTCCAGTCGCAGTCACAGTTACAGCCTGCCTCGCCACTCCCTGGTCCTTCTCCCTACACTGGTCCTGCGTCTGCCTTAGTTGCTGAGCTTGTCGACTTTGCTGCTCACTATCGACTAGACTACGCTGCGAGTCTTGTTGCTGAGTCTGAGTCTGTCTGTCCTCCGTCCGTCGGGGGTGAGTGTGCTCTTGGCACGGACGTCCTTGAGGACAGGTAGGAGGAGTTTGAGTGCTTTGCCGCTGCTGTACCTCATCTCGTGTCCATGTTGATTGCACCTGAGGGAGACCCGGATGCACCAGACATCCCGACCCCGCGCTCTTACGCTGAGGCGATCGCGGGTGAGTACTCCTCTCAATGGCAAACAGCCATGGACGCAGAGATGGCATCCTGGAAGTCCACTGGCACTTACGTCGACGAGGTTCCCACTCCTGGGGCGAACATCGTCAGTGGCATGTAGATTTTCAGGGTGAAGCGGCAGGTTCTCCACCTGTCTTCAAAGCTCGTTACGTTGCTCGAGGCTTTAGTCAGCGAGAGGGAGTAGACTTCTTCCAGAACTTCTCCCCCACCCCGAAGATGACCACTCTTCGGGTGCTACTGCACGTTGCCGCTCAGCGTGACTACGAGCTTCACTCTCTTGACTTCAGCACAGCTTTCTTGCTGGGCAGCCTGCACGAGGAGATCTGGCTGCGCCGCCCTCCTGGCTTCACTGGGTCGTTTCCTCCTGGTACCCAGTGGAGCCTCCGGCGGCCGGTCTACGGTCTCTGCCAGGCGCCACGTGAGTGGCACGACACACTGAGGACTACACTTGCGGCTCTTGGGTTTGCGCCTTCTACTACTGACCCGTCGCTGTTTCTGCGCACCGACACTTCGCTGCCGCTGCTCTACATCCTCGTGTACGTCGACGAGTTGGTCTTTGCCACTGCTGACACTGAGGCTCTCGCCCTGGTGAAGTCGGAGCTGCAGAAGAGACATACGTGCACAGACCTGGGTGAGCTGCGCAGCTACCTTGGCTTGCAGATCACCTGGGACAGAGAACGCCGCACCATCACACTGACTCAGTCACACATGGTGCAGCAGGTCCTTCAGCGCTTCGGCTTCATCTGGTCCTCGGCACAGCCGACTCCTCTGGCTACAGGTCACTCGCTCTCAGCTCCACCTTCGGACGAGTCCGTAGAGCCGAGTGGTCCTTACCCAGAGCTAGTTGGCTGCCTCATGTACCTGATGACTTGCACTCGTCCTGACCTCGCGTACCCTCTTGGCCTTCTGGCTCGCTACGTGGCTCCTGGTCGGCACCGAAAGGTGCACATGGATGCTACTAAGAGGGTACTACGCTACTTGTGCAGTACATCAGGCATGGGGCTCGTGCTTGGAGGGAGGAGCTCAGTTGTTCTCACTGGGCACTCACGGGGCCTTACTGAGACGCTTCTTGGGTTGACGACCAGGCTACTCAGCGGTCGTCACAGGGTTACACCTTCAGCCTTGGCTCTGGTTCAGTTTCTTTGCGTTCTACACGTTCGTCTTCAGTTCTCAGCTCCAGTTGTGAGGCTGAGATCTACGCCACAGCCATGGCTGCACAGGAGTTACGCTGGCTCACCTACCTGTTGACCGACTTCGGAGAGCGGCCTCGTTCTCCTCCAGTGCTGTACGTCAACAACAAGGCTGCCATTGCCTTGTGTGAGGAGCACAGACTGGAGCACAGAACAAAGCACATCGCTCTGCGTTACTTCCTGGCTCGAGAGTTGCAGCAGCGTGGTTGTTGGTGCAACCCTACGGTTTGCACTCGGCTTGTTGTCCGTGTGCGTGAATGTGTGTGTGTATGGAATGGTATGAGGGCATGGGATAATATATATTTCATGCTTATAATTGTGTGTGAATGTTGAGTCATGATGTCGAGTGTGTGTGTCGAGTCAATAGCGAGTTATCGCTAGACGCGTGTTACGCGGTCGTTTGTGTCTCGCGCGCGGTTTCTATTTTGTCGTGCGCGGTTTCTATTTTGTCCTGTGTCGAACGTTCGGCGTGTCGCAGGTGTGTGCAGAAGACCCATCAAGAACTCAAGGATGAGTTTGTGATGAAGAGCCCGAGCCTTGGTGTCAAGCCTCAAGTGATTTCGAAGCTTGCCAAAAGGGTACACCTCAAGATATTGAAGATAGTTACATTACTTTGTGTAGTGTAACATTTCACTTGGTGTAGGCCCTAGTGAAGGGTAGTTTCGAGACCCTTCGTGGTTGGGGACAGTGTGGCACTGTTCCACATCACTGTACCTCGGCTCTTGGGGTTTGTAGGAGCTGGGAGTCATTCCCAACTCGTAACTCTTCCTATCTTGTGTTCTAAGACTATAGTGGCTGCCATAGTACCGTTCGTTCAAACCGACGCTGTGTCGTCAATTCTTTATCAAATCGTGCAATCTAAATTGCTAATTGTAGACGACGTGAAGACGCTCCAGATCCAATTTGAATCAAGTCATTTGCAGCTGTGAGCAGAACGCTATCAACGTTTGAAGCCGCTGTGCAGAAATCCGTCTGTGCTCTCTATCTTTCGTTTTAGGCACATTCAAGCCTATTGTGACTATAACAAGTGGTATCAGAGCCCCTTGGAGCAGTTTCGACAATGTCTGGACCTGAGGAAAGGGGTGGCAGAGGTGCTGGTGCCAGTGGAGAAGCTCAAGCTCAAGGCCAACCCCGTGATTCAGCCATGGCGCCCATGCAACCAAGTCTTGGCCCACCTAGGGATGAGCCTAGGGTGTTTGGGCTTGACAAGTTCAACGGTGACAACTTTGCTGAATGGTCCTTCAAGATAGAGATCATCTTTGACCACTATGACCTGCTGGAGGTGATGGAAGGAACGGAGAAGCGCCCCGAGAACGACCCGGAGAAGAGCCCGTGGGTGCGGAAGAGCGCACAAGGCTATCTCTTACTTGGGCAAGCGTTGGGGAGCAGTCAGATCCGTCACATCAAGCCATTCCAGCGTGAACCAGAGAAATGGCCAAAGGCATGGGCTGCTCTCAAGGGTGTACATGCTCCTGCAACAGCGGCGGTAGCGGTGGTGTTGGAACGGCAAATGGCGGCACTACGAATTGAAGAAGACGAAGCGGTTGAAGAAGGGGTGCAGAAATTCTTCGACTTGTTGACGCGGCTTGAGGGAGCTGATTTGAACTACAGTGAGCTCCAAAAGAAGACCAAGTTGCTGGCCTTACTCCCAGAGTCATGGTCCTCGCTCATCATCAACCTTAATCGCGACTTGCCCCGCCTCTCGCTTGAAGACGTGAAGCGAGCTATCCTTCAAGAGGATTTCCGCCGCCGTGAGTTGGCGAGTGCGGATGGCGCTGGGGCAGCGAGCATCGGCCGTGGATATGGTCGAGGAAGAGGCAGAGGACGAGGGGGAGGAAGGTTTGGTGGCAGCAACTTCGGCGGAGGCCGCAGGAGTGGCGGTTACGGCAGCGACGACAAGAGCTACGGACGCGGTCGCGGCCGATTCGACGGCGAGTGTCACTATTGCCACAAGAGCGGACACATGTGGCGCGACTGCTACAAACTCCCTGATGGTTGGACCCCTGCTCAAGGCCAAGAGGGTAGAGGAGCAGGAGGAGGGAGAGGACGAGGCCGTGGAGGCCGTGGCGGTCGCGGTGGCGGAGCTGCAAACATGAAGAGCGGAGACAACGACAAGGACCCGAGCGACGATCGATACCCGGGTCTATTCTACTTCGTGTCGACGCAAGTACCGGCTGGTCCAGAGAAGGATGAAGGCTTTGAGGAGCCAGCAGCTGTGGGGAAGGTGACCCTACACCCCCTGGACTATTGGGTGATTGATAGTGGCGCCACCTATAGCATGACACCTCGCCCGGACTTGCTCACCGAACTCGAGCCGTCACCGGTGAAGCATGTCACATCGGCTTTGGGGCAGCGAGCAGAGGTGAAAGGCATGGGCAAGGCCATGTTCAAGGGTGCTGATGGGAAGATGGTGGGCCTCAAGAACGTGCTTTGGGTGCCCAGCCTTGCTGCAAACCTGATTTCCGTGCGGCGGTTGGCAAAGGCCGGCATGGACACGAACTCGAAGGGAGCCAAGACCTACACCGCAAGGCTTGGCGATCGAATTCTTTGGGACCTTCATGAGGACAGGGATGTCTACAACGAGATGTGGCAGATCCCAGTGGTCCCTATGCCTAAGGAGAGGCAAGTGGCAGCAAGCATCAGCACCAAGGATGGAGCGGTCGGTAGCGACGATGGCGCGAACGGTCGCGCTAAGGAGAATGAGCTCAAGAAGAGAAAACCTGGAGGGACCAGCAAGTTCAGTGAACCTAAGGAGAGTGGTGCAGCAACCAAGGAGCAGCAAAAGGGTGAGGAGAACCCAGAGGCAGCAGCGGAGGAGGACTACGGAGAGAGTATGTGGGGCGCTATTGCGAGCGCGGCATTCTCCAATCCAACTTCGGCTACGGGGGAGTGTGATTGGCTCACCTTGCATCGGCGCATGGGGCATGTGGCCCTGCCCATCTTGCAGCAGCTAGTGAAGAATGAGATGGTTGCTGGCATACGTGTGAAGGGGGAGCCCGATGAGGTGCTTGGCTGCCCGACGTGCATTCAAGCCAAGTTCACCCGGTTTCCGTTCCCTAGTTCGGAGGCAACGGCAAAGGCACCGCTTGATGAGGTGGTGATGGACGTGGTGGGCCCCCTGAAGCTTGGAGCTGCTGGAGCTGAGTATTTCCTCACCATTGTCGACGTCTACACCCGCATGACTTGGGTGTACGTGCTGGCCAAGAAGAGCGACGTGGCTGAAACGTTGAAGACGGATTGGTTCCCGATGGTGGAGCGGCAACAAGACCGTCTAGTCAAGTCAATCCGCACCGATCGAGGGGGAGAGTTCCTGAGCAAGGAGTTTGGGTTGTGGCTGAAGAAGAATGGTATTCGGCACTCCCTCACCATGCCATACTCCCCTGCAATGAACGGCATCGCCGAGCGAGCGAACCGCACAATCACGGAGGCGGCACGCGGGTTACTCATTGAAGCCGGGCTACCCGACTATTTCTGGCCTGATGCGGTGCGGAGCGCGTGTGTGGCCAAGAACAGAGCCTTCACTCATGTGGGAGCAGACAAATGGGTGCCCTATGTGGAGTGGCTAGGAAGGAAGCCAAAGGTGGATATGCTTCGGGTGTTCGGGTGCATGTGCATGGCGCTCGTGCCTAAGCATCTTCGGCACAACAAGCTTGGTGCCAAGGCGGTGTGGGCCGTGCACTTGGGCATGGCTCAAAACAGCAAGGGATGGCTTCTTTGGGACCCATTCACCAAGAAGTTCTTGGTGAGCAGGGACTGCAAGTTCATGGAGAACTTCATGTACAAGGATTGGAAGGCGGAGAATGAGGCGAAGATAGGCGTGCGGTTTGGGGAGGTGAAGAGTTCCGGTTTGGAGCATGTGGAGCTGCCTTTGGAGCTGAGCAGCGGCAGCACAACCACAAGGCAATCCTCCCTTGTGAATGGGGGAGAGGAGGCCAATGATGCAGAGGAAGAAGAGGAGGAGGTGCAGCAAGTGAGCGAGCGTGCACCGTCACTCCCTTCCCGTACTACGAGTGCTCCACGGATTCGAGCCACACCGCAGCAACGCCAAGGCCTTCAATTCCCTGCAACTGAGGAGGAAGGAAGGGGGAAGAGGAGAGTTCAACCCCCTAATAGGCTGACCTATGATGCGCCGGGAAAGCAGGGCAAGACAGCCCTGGCCGGAGCGGCAATGATGGTCGGAGACGACGAGGAGAGTGACTACGAGGAGTGTGCCTTCGCGTTCTTCTCTCCGGTGGAGATGCCGGGAGAACCAGCAACTCTCAAGGAGGCTTTGGAGAGTAGTGATGCTGAGGAGTGGAAGAAGGCCATGGAGAGTGAGCTGAAGAGCATCGAGGAGAACGACACGTTTGAATTGGTGGAGCTACCGGAGGGGCGTACGGCGATAACGTCCAAGTGGCTCTTCAAAATCAAGTCGGATGCCGACGGCAAGATCGAGCGCTACAAGTCTAGGCTTGTAGCCAAGGGGTACCAGCAGAAGGAGAAGGTGGACTTCAAGGAGCTGTTTGCCCCTGTGGTGAAGCCGACGACGCTGCGAACCCTATTCGCGGGAGCCGCCATCAAAGGATGGGTAGTAAAGCAAATGGACATCGTAACGGCATTCCTTAACGGCATCCTTGAGGAGGAGATTTTTATGGCGCAGCCAGAGGGGTTTGATGATGGTAGTGGCAGAGTGTGGAAGCTGAAGAAGGCCCTCTATGGGCTGAAGCAGGCCCCTAGGCAATGGTACATGAAGCTGCGCGAAGTGTTGGAGGGGATCGGCTTCACTCCCTCAACGGCCGATCACTCCTTGTTCATGCTTGGCGAGGGGGAGCAGAGGAGTTTCATGGTGGTTTATGTGGATGACATCCTCATTTTCTCACCCTCTTCTGACCTTGTGAAGGAGGTGATGCTGAAGCTTCAAGACAAGTTCAAGTGCAAGGCCCTTGGTGACGTGAGCTTCTACCTTGGGCTCCACATCGAACGAGATGTGGAGAAGCGGTGCATGCGGGTGCATCAACGAAAGTACCTGGAGGCATTGGCTGCCAACTTTGGGCAGAGTGAAGGCCATGTGGCTACACCCTTTCCCTCTGGGTTCAAGTGTGTGAAGGGACCAGAGGAGGAGAGCGTTGGTGAAGAGGAGAGGCGCCGATTTCACTCGTTGGTGGGCAGCCTCATGTATGCGGCGGTAAACACCCGACCGGACGTCGCGTTTGCTACCGGGCAGCTGGCTAGGGTTGTGCAATGCCCTAATGAGGAGCAGGTAGCAGCTGGAATGAGGGTGGCCAAGTATCTTGGCCAAACACCGACCGTTGGGCTGCAATACTCGGCGGCGGCACAAAGGCGCCAAAAGGGCGCGGATGGTGTTGAACCCGGGCGTTTGTTCCTCACCGCCTACTCGGATGCTTCATATGCATCAGAACCAGAGGACATGACAAGTGTGGGAGGCTTCATATGCTGTGTTGGTGGAGGCCCAACTGCTTGGGAGAGCAAGAAGCAGGTTGACCAAGCTTTGAGCTCGGTGGAGTCCGAGTACATGGCACTCTTCCGTGCCGTACGGGAGATTGTGTGGCAGCGGCGTTTGTTGGCTGAATTGGGGGAGGAGCAGCAAGGACCTACCCCACTGTACTGTGACAGCCAGGGTGTCATTGCTCTTGCTAAGAACCCTGTGTTGCATGGACTCACGAAGCACATGAGGGTGAAGTGGCATTGGACGAGGAGCATGGTAACCGCGGGTGAAGTTGAGTTGCGCTACGTGAAGACCACGGGGCAGCCGGCTGACATGATGACCAAGAGGCTGGTGGAGCAGCAGCATTGGAAATGTTGCAAGCTGGCTGGGATGGCTCTGAACTGAGAGAGCAACATATCCTAAGGCCAACAATCCGAGGGGGAGTTTGTTGGTGCAACCCTACGGTTTGCACTCGGCTTGTTGTCCGTGTGCGTGAATGTGTGTGTGTATGGAATGGTATGAGGGCATGGGATAATATATATTTCATGCTTATAATTGTGTGTGAATGTTGAGTCATGATGTCGAGTGTGTGTGTCGAGTCAATAGCGAGTTATCGCTAGACGCGTGTTACGCGGTCGTTTGTGTCTCGCGCGCGGTTTCTATTTTGTCGTGCGCGGTTTCTATTTTGTCCTGTGTCGAACGTTCGGCGTGTCGCAGGTGTGTGCAGAAGACCCATCAAGAACTCAAGGATGAGTTTGTGATGAAGAGCCCGAGCCTTGGTGTCAAGCCTCAAGTGATTTCGAAGCTTGCCAAAAGGGTACACCTCAAGATATTGAAGATAGTTACATTACTTTGTGTAGTGTAACATTTCACTTGGTGTAGGCCCTAGTGAAGGGTAGTTTCGAGACCCTTCGTGGTTGGGGACAGTGTGGCACTGTTCCACATCACTGTACCTCGGCTCTTGGGGTTTGTAGGAGCTGGGAGTCATTCCCAACTCGTAACTCTTCCTATCTTGTGTTCTAAGACTATAGTGGCTGCCATAGTACCGTTCGTTCAAACCGACGCTGTGTCGTCAATTCTTTATCAAATCGTGCAATCTAAATTGCTAATTGTAGACGACGTGAAGACGCTCCAGATCCAATTTGAATCAAGTCATTTGCAGCTGTGAGCAGAACGCTATCAACGTTTGAAGCCGCTATGCAGAAATCCGTCTGTGCTCTCTATCTTTCGTTTTAGGCACATTCAAGCCTATTGTGACTATAACAGTGGTCAGCTTCGTCTGCGTTACGTAGCCACTCGGGCCAACACTGCTGATATATTCACCAAGGCACTTCAGTCTGGTGATCATCAGCGTTTCTGCACTATGCTAGGGCTTGTGCCAACTTTTCCTCACTTGCTGTAGGCTTTGCTTGTACTGTGATCTATTTATATATACCTGCATGCTTGCTTTGATAGGTAGAGATCACTGTGATGTCTGTGTTACATATATGCCTCTGCATGTGAACTGGCCTTGTGGCCCTTTGCTTGTGCTCAGTGAGTGTGGTGACGTTGTGATCTACCCTGAGCTTGCTTTGCCTTTCTTGACTGGTCTTGTGACCCCTTGCTCTCCTCCACTTTGCCTATGGGGGTGTGTCAAATGTTATATCTGCTACAGTTTGTTTAGGCTGTAGTGGGGTAGTTACTATGGGGTACAGTAAGTTTAGGGTTTCCTACTTGTACCCAAATCTTTCCTAGTGCAATCACTCTTGTTCATTCTGACAATCATGTGGCTGATCTGGAACGGAGCACAGAAGTTTGGGCACAATGGGCAGGCGCATGTTCTGTCTTGTACATAACAGGGCGGTGGTGGCGGTCGACGTTCCTCTTAGTGATGTTATTGCCCTTTTAATCGCTTTAGCAGCGAGTGTTCTGGTAGTCTCCAAAATCTCAACGAATTGTTGCGCTCGTGGTTGTCAGGTTGTCTGGACTCGGCGTCATGTCATTGTGGGGTTCTGCCCATGGTTGAGGTAGAACGGCGATTGTTGCATGGTTGCCAACATGACGTTGTTGTAGGCGAGCACGATTAGCGGAACTGGTTTTCCCAAGTTGCGGGGTCGTCACACGTGGCATGAATCAGCTGCTCCATGGTCTGGTTCGTTCTCCCTGTTTGTCCGTTGGTTTCGAGGTTGTAGGACGAACTGAACCATAGACGAGACTCGAACTACTACCATAGGTTCTTCCAAAAGTTGATTGTAAACTTCGTATCCATGTCGCAGATGATTGCGATCGGTATCATGTGCAGGCAAATGACGGTTGCAATAAGCACAGAAACGGTTTCCTTGACATTTATCGATTTCATGCACACATCGAAATGAGCCATTTTCGACAGTCGGTTGACGACGACCATGACCGCGTCGTTACCATCAGGGCTTGCAGGTAGCCTCGTGATGAAGTACATTGGTACTTGTTGTGAGAGTGCGACGGCTTATGCCAGCTATGCTTGCTTGGCTTGCCTTTATTATGATATTTCTAGCTTAGGCTCGTTTTATTCTGCATAAATTTGCTAGATTTCCTAAGTTAGGTGCATTCCTATACGTTATTATAGTATTAGCACTGTGGGAAGGTGAACGCGAATGAATGAACTATGAATGAAGTGAGTACATATAGGAAACCCTAATTGGGTTGTACCCCCTATGGGATACCCCACTATAGCCTACACAACAGCATAAGCTATATAATGTTCTGACACACCCCCATAGGCAAAGTGGGGGAGAACAAGGGGTCACAAGACCAGTCACGCAAAGCACAGCAAGCTCAGGGTGGATCACAAAGTCACCACACAGTCCGAGCACAACGACAAGGCCACAAGGCCAGTTCACATGCAGGAGGACACATATATATATAGAGCTAGACAAGCAAGAGCAGGTATATATATGTGACAGTACAAGCAAGGTCAAGAGGAGAGCAAGTGAGGCAAGACAGATACAAGACCCAACTGAGTGCAGAAGCGCTGATGGTCACAAGGCGCAAGTGCCTTGGTGAACACATCAGCAGTGTTGGCCTCAGAGGCCACGTACGCAAGTCGCAACTGACCACGCTGCTGCAGCTCACGAGCAAGAAAGTAACGGAGAGCAATGTGCTTCGTTCTGTGCTCCAAGCGCTGCTCTCGACACAAGGCCAGCATGGCCTTGTTGTCTACGTACAGCACTGGAGGAGAACGAGGCTGCTCTCCAAGGTCAGTCAACAGGTAGGTGAGCCAGCGAAGCTCCTGTGCAGCCATGGCCCCGGCGTAGATCTCAGCCTCACAACTGGAGCCGAGAACAGAGGACGAGCGAGTAGCCCGCCACGAGACAGAGCCGGAACCAAGACTGAAGGTGTAACCCTGCGACGACCGCTGCGTAGCCTGGTCGTCAGCCCAAGAAGCGTCCGCGTGCCCAGTGAGGACCACTGGACTCCGCCCTCCAAGCACTAGCCCCATGCCCGACGTACTGCACAAGTAGCGCAACACCCTCTTCGCTGCAGCCATGTGCTCTGGTCGGTGTCTCCCAGGAGCAACATAGCGTACAAGAATGCTAAGAGGGTATGCAAGGTCAGGTCGTGTGCAGGTCATCAGGTACATGAGGCAGCCAACAAGCTCTGGGTACGGGCCACTCGACTCTACGGACTCATCCGAAGGCAGAGCTGAGAGCGAGTGGCGAGTAGACAGAGGAGTGGCCTGAGGCGAGGAGTACGTGAAGCCGAAGCGCTGAAGGACCTGCTGCACCATGTGTGACTGAGTCAAGGTAATGGTGCGGCGTGCTCTGTCCCGAGTGATCTGCAAGCCAAGGTAGCTGCGCAGTTCACCCAGGTCTGTGCACGTGTGTCTCTTCTGCAGCTCGGACTTCACGTAGGCTAGTCCAGCAGTGTCAGCTGTGGCAAAGACCAAGTCGTCGACGTACACGAGGATGTAGAACGGCGGCAAAGAAGTGTCGGTGCGCAGAAACAACGACGGGTCAGCAGTAGAGGGAGCAAACCCAAGAGCCGCAAGCGTAGTCCTCAGTGTGTCGTGCCACTCACGCGGTGCCTGGCGGAGACCGTAGACTGACCGTCGGAGGCTCCACTGGGTGCCAGGAGGGAAAGTCCCAGTGAAGCCAGGTGGACGGCGCAGCCAGATCTCCTCGTGCAGGCTACCCTGCAAGAAAGCAGTGCTGAAGTCAAGAGAGTGGAGCTCGTAGTCGCGCTGAGCGGCTATGTGCAGCAGCACCCGAAGAGTGGTCATCTTCGGGGTGGGAGAGAAGGTCTGAAAGTAGTCAACTCCCTGCCGCTGACTGAAGCCACGAGCGACGTACCGCGCCTTGAAGACAGGTGGAGAGCCCGGCGGCCGCTTCACCCTGAAGATCCACATGCCACTGACGATGTTCGCCCCAGGAGGGGGCACCGCGTCAACGTAGGTGCCTGTGGACTTCCAGGACACCATCTCTGCATCCATAGCTGCCTGCCACTGAGAGGAGTAGGGACCCTCTACGGCCTCCGCGTAAGAGCGCGGAGTCGGGATGTCTAGTGCATCCGGGTCTCCCTCAGGGGCAAGTAGTACGGACGCGAGATGAGGTGAAGCAGCAGCAGCAGGGGCAAGTAGTACGGACACTGGAACTCCTCCTGCCTGTCCTCAAGGACGTCCGTGCCAAGAGCACACTCACCCCCGACGGACGGAGGACAGACAGACGCAGACTCAGCAACAAGACCGGCAGCGTAGTCTAGACGACAGCGAGCAGCAAAGTCGACGAGCTCAGCAACAAGCGCAGACGCAGCAGTGGACTCAAAAGAGGGGTCAGTGACGACAGTAGCAAGGAGACGTGTGACAGTAGGACTAGCAGCACGAAGAGAGTCGGACTCTGGGTCGGTAAGTGCAGGAAGGGAGGACTCAGGAGGAGAAGGCAAAGGGGCACGCAGAGGAGCAGTGGACGGACGCAAAGACATCCGGTGCGTGCCAGGGACAGGAGGAGGACGCTGACGCGAACCGCGACCACTAGCGCGAGCAGCACGAACAGGCGACGCAGGACGAGACGCAGGCTCACGACGCTCAGCAAGACCTCCAGTGGGACCAGTGTAAGGAGAGGGAGCAGGAAGTGGGGAGGCGGGCTCTAACTGGGACTGTGACTGAACAGGCGGTGGACACGCTGCAGGAGGAGAAAGACCAAGAACCTGCTGTAGGAGTGGAACGAAGTACGGCCGAGGCCGCGCGGCGACTCCAGACACAGCAGGGACAGCACCCTCAGCAGCAGCACCAGCGCCAACAGCACCTCCAGCGGCAGGACCTCCAGCAGCACCAGCAGCACCCGCAGCAGGACCACCGCCAGGAAGGACAGCAGCAGTCTCAGCACCAACACCCGCAGCAGCTCCAGCTCCAGGCGGACCCGAGGGCCCAGCAGCTCCGGGACCAGCGGCACAAGTACCCTCAGCAGCCGAAGGAGCTCCAGCTCCAGCAGTACGTCTCCAGCGGCGAGCAAACCACTCGCGCAGCTCCTGTGGAGAGAGGGGCTCCCGCCGAGGCGAAGCACCCGGAGAACCGCCAGGTCCCGCACCGCCAGACGCCACAAGGGGAGGTCCAGTGGCCGCAGGCTCCGCAGCTCCAGGCTCAGCAGCTCCAGACGCAGCACCCCCTGGCTCAGCACCCCCAGTCGCAGCACCCCCAGGCTCAGCACCCCCAGGCTCAGCACCCCCAGGCTCAGCACCCCCAGGCTCAGCACCCCCAGGCTCAGCACCCCCAGTCGCAGCACCCCCAGACTCCGCACCCCCAGGCTCAGCACCCCCAGTCGCAGTACCCCCAGGCTCAGCACCCCCAGACTCAGCACCCCCAGGCTCAGCACCCCCAGGCTCAGCACCCACGCGCGTAGCACCCCCAGAGTCAGCACCCCCAGGCTCAGCACCCGCAGCAGGACCAGAGTCACCAGCAACCTCGACCGGCTCGACTGCGTCTACCTGGGACACACCTGAAGGGGCAGGACCCTGAGGGGGAAGGGGGTCTACCGGGGGGGGACCTGGCACAAGGAAGTGCGGTGGCGGGGGGAGGGAAGGAGTGCGGTAGGGGAAGAGGCGGTAGAAGGGGACTGACTCGTCGAACGTGACGTCCTGGGAGGACAGAACACGACGAGAGGAGGGGTGGTAGAACTGCCACCCTGGGGCGTCAGGGGGGAAGCCGAGGAAGACACAGGGAGCAGCACGAGGGGACAGCTTGTCCGCAGACAAGTCGCGGACAAACGCCCGAGATCCCCAGACACGGAACGCAGACGCATCGCCGACCTTCCCCGTCCACAGCAGAGCTGGGGAGGTCTCCGGCCGGGAGACCCTGGGGTGAAGGTTGATCTGATGCGCCGCGTACCGAACCGCAAACGGCCACAGAAAATGGGGGGCAGCCGCATGCATCATGGACGTACGAGCGACGTCCATGACCATGCCAATGCGGCGCTCAGCAATCCCATTTTGCTGTGGAGAGTCCGGAAGCGTAAAGGTCTGGCGGATGCCTCGTGCACGACAGTAGGCTCGCAGAAGGCCAGAGGAGAACTCTCCACCTCGGTCAGAGTGCAGACGCAGAACAGGAAAGTCCGAGCCGAAGCTCCTCCTGAGCTGGAGACGAGCTGCGCGGATCCAGTCGATCAACACCTCAGTGACATCACCCTTGCTGCGCAAGGGGAAGACTGTGGTGTAACGCGAGTAGTCGTCAACCACCAGCAGGAAGTAGCGCTCGTGACCCTGCCCACGGACGCGGGCCGGGCCCCACACGTCCATGTGAAGCGTCTGCAGAGGAGCCTCTGTCGGGGGAAACTGGGAGGAGTGAGGGGCAGCCCGGAGCCGCCCCTCGACACAGGGGACACAGGAAGGTCCGGGTCCCGAAGGAAGGGGAGGGAGAGACCGGGGAAGACCAGAGACAAGGACACGGGAAGCCATGCCCCGAAGACGAGGCAAGGAGGGGTGGCCAAGACGGTGGTGCCACAGGAGAGTCTCCTGAGACAGGCGGCGACACGAGCAGGGGGCAGACTCAGGACCAGACCTGGACGCAGCAGCAAACACCTGACCCGACGCAGCTACCTGGCCAGACGCAGGGACAGGAGGAGACTCAGTGGTCAGGGTGTAGAGACTCGACCCCGGCCGACGCGAAAACGTGGCCAGGTGTCGGCCTGTGCGGGCGTCCGAGCAGTGGGTCACCCGCTGACTCGCAGGAGTAAACTGGTGAACCCCCGCATCCTGCAGGTCAGCACCACTCACCAAGTTCGTCGAGAACGAGGGGAGGTACAGACCAGACAAGGTGCCCGAGGGGGCAGCCGGACACGGGAGGACAGTGGAGAAGTGAGAGAGGACAGGACCCCCAGAGGGGTCAGCCAGGGAGACTGCAACCGGCCGGCCAAGCGGCGTGAGTGTGGTGCGGTCTCGAAAGAAGGAGCGAGAAGCCCCTGAGTCAAGCGTGAAGGTGAGGGAGGCCGAAGCCGACGCAGTACCTGAGAGCGCAGCCTCACCAGTACCTGAGAGTGCAGACGCACTGGCACCTAGAGCAGCAGCCGCAGAAGTACCTAGCGCAGCAGTACCAATGCCCGGGTCGGGCGGGAAACACCGGTAACAGTCACCCTCCTCACTAATAGTCACAGCATACATGGCAGCAAGGATAGCATCAAAGTCAAGATCAAAGATAGCTACGCCAGCCCTAGACAGCTCTCCCCAACGGGGAATCTCACTAGCCTCGGGGAACTGCTGACGCCAAGCGTCCGTCAGGCGGCCAAAGCAGCGCTGGGTGGGGTGGGCACCCCCACACTGCTCACCCGCGCGGTCGCCGGAACGAAGGACGTAGGTGCACGGACCAAAACCCCCACCCCGCTGACGCTGCGTGTACCACTCACGGAGCTGCTGGGGCGGGGGGATGTCCCGCGAACGCTGCTGCTGCTGCTGCTGCTGCTGACGCTGGCCACCACCAGAGCCGCTACGCTGCGGGGCACCACCCCGACCAGCTCCACCCCCTCCGCCACCGCCGCCTCCACCTCCACCACCACCGCTGCCTCCGCTCCCACCGCTGCCGCCACCACCGCCTCCTCCTCCGCTGCTGCCACCGCCACCACCGCCCCCGCCACCACTCCCACCGCCACCCCCACTCCCTCCGCCGCCTCCACCGCCACCTCCACCGCCCCCGCCAGTTCCACCCGCGCCCTTGCCCCCCTTGCCCCTGCCAGGGCGGCGTCTCCCGCTAGGGGCAGACGCCGCGCAGACCGACTCAAGACCAAGCAGGTCGGCAGCAGCAGCAGAGGCAACAGAGGGCAGCAGGGGGGAAGGAGAACACCCCTCAAAGATGGGGGTGCGAGGGTCACCACGAGAGGCTCCTACAGCGACGATGCTCTTCTCCGCCGCCAGGAGGGACTTCTCGAGGAGGTCGACAGTGAGAGTGGTGGGACAGACTGAGAGGAAGTGGTCCCTGACTACGCGAAGGGAGTCAGGGAGGCGTGTGACTATGTAATAGAGAGTGATGTACATGGGGGGGGGGTTCTTGGCGCAGAACTCAGCAGGAAGGGCGGCGCGGTAGCGAGTGTCACTAGTGCGGAGGTGCGTAATGAGGTCAGCGACAGTGGGAAAGGCAGCAAGGTCAGGAAAGAGGTACGGTAGCATGAGGCGGCTCAGGGCAGCAGTGGCAGGGGAAGAGTAGCGCGCAACTACAGCGTCGTACAAGGTCTGAGCACTCTTGTACTGACTAAAGTGCGCGCGCTCAGTGGTAGGCAGGTAGCGACGCACAGCAAGACGTGCAGCAGCATCGCGGGTGGCCCACTGAGAGCGAACAGTGGGGTCAGCATCAGCAGCAGGGGCAGGAGAGGCGCCAGAGGTGAGGTCAAAGAGGGAAAGACCGTCCGCCCTATCGCACTGTAAGAACAGCTGCAGGTCGTCGACCCAGACCTCAAAGTCAATGGCTCGACCCTTAGCGTCAAAAGCGAGGACACTAGGGGTAGCCATGACGACGACAGTGTAGTAGTGCAAGCAGTAGGGGAAGGGCACGCAGTAACAGTGGTGCTGTGCTCACCAGGCAGGGCAGGTCGGGCGGCTCGGCAGTAGGGCGGCCCGGCGGCTGGGCGGCTCGGCGGCTCGGCTGCTGGGCGGCTCGGCTCCCGGGCGGCTCGGCGGCAGGGCGGCTCGGCGGCAGGGCGGCTCGGCGGCAGGGCGGCTCGGCGGCTCGGCTCCCGGGCGGCTCGGCGGCAGGGCGGCTCGGCGGCAGGGCGGCTCGGCTCCCGGGCGGCTCGGCTGCTGGGCGGCTCGGCGGCAGGGCGGCTCGGCGGTCGTAGGCGGCGGGGCCGGTGAGGATAGGCGGCGGGGCCGGTACCGTAGGCGGCGGGGCCGCGAAGTGGGGCGGCGGGGCCGCGTAGGTGAGGGCGGCGGGGCCGCAAAGTGAGGGCGGCGGGGCCGCGACGTGAGGGCGGCGGGGCCGCGAAGGTGAGGGCGGCAGGGCCGCGTAGGCAAGGGCGGCGAGGCCGCGACGTGAGGGCGGTGGGGCCGCGACGTGAGGGCGGCGGGGCCGCGTAGGTGAGGGCGGCGGGGCCGCGTAGGCAAGGGCGGTGGGGCCGCGACGTGAGGGCGGCGGGGCCGCGACGTGAGGGCGGCGGGGCCGCGACTTATGGGCGGCGGGGCCGCGTAGGTGAGGGCGGCGGGGCCGCGACGTGAGGGCGGCGGGGCCGCGACTTAAGGGCGGCGGGGCCGCGTAGGTGAGGGCGGCGGGGCCGCGACGTGAGGGCGGCTGGGCCGCGACGTAAGGGCGGCGGGCTCGCGTAGGTAAGGGCGGCGCAACGGGCCGCTAGGGCCGACACGGAGGGTCGCTAAAAAAAAAGGAAAGCGCGCCTCGGGGCGCGCTTCGGTGGGCCCTAGAAACAGTCCCTAGGAGGGGACCTGCTCTGATTCCATGTGGGAAGGAGAACGCGAATGAATGAACTATGAATGAAGTGAGTACATATAGGAAACCCTAATTGGGTTGTACCCCCTATGGGATACCCCACTATAGCCTACACAACAGCATAAGCTACATAATGTTCTGACAAGCACCGAACCAGGTTACTTGTACCGAACTCAAGCCTTTCGGTTCCCACCGAATTGCTTTCTACCGAGTTCGGGAAGGTTCCGTTCGGGACGCTTCGCGACCCCCAGAATATTCACGTAACACCTGGGTTACCTGCCTTGTGTCGAGACTATTGTTGAGATAGTAAGCCCCAGTAGGAGCCTTAGCTAGGTAAGCCCTAGCTAGGCAAGAGAGAATAAGCAAAGGAGGGTGTTCACTAGAAAGCAACAGGATACATATAGGAAACCCTAAGGGGTTGTACTCGCTATAGAGTACCCCACTGCAGGCTAGAGAACAATAACATTCTGACACACCCCCATAGTCAAAGTGGGGTATAATCAGCAGAGCAAGTAGTCCTAGAGCAGGTATAGCAGGAGTTCACAATAGTAAGCAAAGCTAGAGTTAATCACAGCGGGCAAGTGAGGAGGAGGAGGAACTGTGGAGGGAGAGAAGATGCGAGGCAACAACTGAAGCTGCAGAGGCACGGGCACAGGAGCGGCTGACTCAGTGGCTACCGAAGCAAGGGCGACGGACTACTGGAGTGACTGGCTCCGCGGCTATAGACGAGCGGCAGGAGCAACGGACCCACTGGCGACTGGTGCAACAGGCTCACTGGCTACCGAAGCAAGGGCGACGGACTACAGGCGCTGCAGGCGACACGACAGCTACGTTCACACAACCTCCTCCAACTGCCCCACACCCTTGACACAAACCCCCTGCTGAACCCTAGCTCCACTCCCACGGCACCCCCCTTAAACCCTAAACCCTAGGCTCCCACACACCCACCCCCCTCAGCGGCAGCTGCAGCAGTGGGAGACCAGGGAGGAGGAGGAGCAAGGGTAGTAACACACAACCGCCACCCCCACACTCCTCACCCCCAAACCCTAATTCAGGAGAACGGGCAGCAGCAGGGGTGGGGCACCTTCAGAAGCACGGGGGACAGCGAACAGCTCAGGGACAGAGAGGAACGGGCCGCCCACGGGCCTGGCACAGCCCGACGAACCGCGCGCAGGCGGCCCGAGCCGTGCGCGGGCCTGGCGCAGCCCGTACGGGCCGTGCGCGGGCCTGGCGCAGCCCGTACGGGCCGCGCGCGGGCCGGGCGCAGCCCGTACGGGCCGCGCTCGGGGCTAGCGCAGCCCGCGCTGGCCAGGACGGGCGACGGGGGACGACGGGCTGGTCCCCGTCGCCCGTCGAAGCGCCCCCCGGGGGCGACGCGCGGACCGACGGGGCAGAAGGCCGCCGCGCGCCTCGGGGCGCACGGCGGGCAGAGAACCGCCGCACGCCCCGGGGCGCACGGCGGGCAGAAAACCGCCGCGCGCCTCGGGGCGCACGGCGGGCAGAAAACCGCCGCACGCTCCGAGCGCGCGGCGGGAAGAGAAATCCGTCGCACGCCACGGGGCGTGCAACACACAGAGTAGCAGCGGAAGCAGTTAGGTGGGCCCACAGGCCAGGAGCGTAGATGCTCTGATAGCATGTGAAGATAGTGTGTAGAGTTAGGATCAGGAGCCATAGCTAGGAGAGTCCTAGCTAGGCAAGAAACAGTTTAGGCAAAAGAGAGGGTGTTCACTAGAAAGCAGCAGGATACATATAGGAAACCCTAAGGGGACGCTGGTGAGTCGCTGAAGCAGTTGTGCGAGGACGGCAGTTCCAATCGTCGTCGTTTCCTCGCTTGCCGCAGCTGGGTTGGGCTGCGCTTCAGACGTCAGATTCGTCTGATCACCATATCCTCCGGCCATTCTCACACGCGAGCGTGTGCCGGACGCCGCTTTCCGTTCGCCGAGGATTTCAGAATGTGATATTTGTCTAGCCTGCAGTGGGGTACTCTATAGCGAGTATAGACCAAATTAGGGTTTCTTATATGTACTCAACTGCCTGCTAGTGCAACCCCTCCTTTCTGTCTCTAACTTTCCGTTATTGTTTCTGACATGCTATCAGAGCGAGATCGCTCCTGGCCTATGGGCCCACTTACTTCCGCTGCTGTACTACCTGTCGTGCGCCTCGGGCGCGGGACGTCTTCTGCCTGCCGCGCGCCTTGCGCGCGTGGCGTTCACGCGGCGGTTTTCTGCCCGCCACGCGCTCGGGGCGTGTGGCGGTTTCCTGCCCGCCACGCGCCCCGGGCGTGCGCAGCAGTTTCAGCGCCCGACGCGGCGCCCCGGGGGCCCGCGCGCTGTCCCCTCCCGTCGCCCGATGCGGCGCCCCGGGGGCCCGCGCGCTGTCCCCTCCCGTCGCCCGCCGCGGCGTCCCGGGGGCCCGCGCGCCGCCTCCCCTTCCGTCGCCCGTCGAAGCGCCCTGGGGGCCCGCGCGTCGCCGCTCCCCTCCCGTCGCCCGTCGGAGCGCCCCGGGGGCCCGCGCGCCGCCCTGCCCGTCGCCCGTCGCGGCGCCCTGGGGGCCCGCGCATCGCCCCCCCCCCCCCTCCGTCGCCTGTCGCGGCGCCCTGGGGGCCTGCGCGCCGCCCTGCCCGTCGCCCGTCGCAGCGCCCCAGGGACTCGCGCGCGGCCTGCGTTTGGGGTATGGGGTGGCGGGTATGGGGGTGGGGGGTGTGTGAGCCCTCCCCTACTCCTCCTCCTCCTCCGTCTCCCACTGCTGCAGCTGCCGCTGAGGGGGGTGGGTGTGTGGGAGCCGAGGGAGTCACGCTAGGGGGGTGACATGGGATTGGAGCTAGGGGTGTAGCAGGGGGTGTGTGAAAGGGGGGTGGGACAGTTGGGGGAGGTTGAGCGAAGGCAGCCGTCGTGTCGTGAGCAGCGCCAGTAGTCCGGGGCTCTGCTCCGGTAGCCCAGCGAGCCTGCTGCGCCAGTCGCCCGTGGGTCCGTTGCTCCTGCCGCTCGTCTTAGCCGCGGAGCCAGTTACTCCAGTAGTCCGGGGCGCTGCTCCGGTAGCCGCTGTGCCAGCCGCTCCTGTTGCCCGTGTGTCTGCAGCTTCATCCGTCGCCTCCTATCTCCTCTCCTCTCACAGTCCCGCCTCCTCCTCCTCACTTGCCCTTTGTGAATGCCTCTAGCTTTGCTTGTACTTGTGAACCTGCTCTATGACTGCTTGCTGTGCTGATTACTGTCAGAATCCCAACCACTAGACCATTGAGATAAAAGGGCTTGTTAAGTAGCGGGTCAGTGCGCCCATAACCCCCCAGGCCAACATGCCTGTAACCCTTCCCTAGGATCAATCAGGGATCACCAGTGGACCTCTGACACCCCCCCGCACTGGGATGCCCGAAGTGCATACACTGGGATTCGAACCCGAGACCTTCGCTCTGATACCATGTCAGAATCCCAACCACTAGACCATTGAGATAAAAGGGCTTGTTAAGTAGCGGGTCAGTGCGCCCATAACCCTCCAGGCCAACATGCCTGTAACCCTTCCCTAGGATCAATCAGGGATCACCTGTGGACCTCTGACAATTACACCCCACTTTGACTATGGGGGTGTGTCAGAATGTGATATTTGTCTAGCCTGCAGTGGGGTACTCTATAGCGAGTATATCCCATATTAGGGTTTCCTATATGTACTCAACTGCCTGCTAGTGCAACCCCTCCTTTCTGTTTCTAACTTTCTGTTACTGTTTCTGACACGAGACGCTCTCATACCATGCTGCAATCAAAAGTTGATCGTCCCTAGGATCACCTCGGGAAGGTTCGCACACAACTGATTGGCAGTGGTGGGCCCTTGATATCAAAGCAGAGTGAATGTAAAATGCTTGAGATGATTAAAACATGCAAATACAAATGTATAAATAAGAGTACAGGATGGAATACGAAACGACCTAGCTAGCCATGTACTCTAAAGGGTATATTCCCTTATTAGAGCGAGATCGCTCCTGGCCTATGGACCCGCTTGCTTCCGCTGCTGTACTACCTGTCGTGCGCCTCGGGCACGCGACGTCTTCACCCTGCCGCGCGCCCTGCGCGCGTGGCGTGCGCGCGGCGGTTTTCTGCCCGCCACGCGCTCGAGGCGTGTGGCGGTTTCCTGCCCGCCACGCGCCCCGAGCGTGCGCAGAGGTTTCGTCGCCCGACGCGGCGCCCCGGGGGCCCGCGCGGTGTCCCCTTCCGTCGCCCGATGCGGCGCCCCGGGGGCCCGCGCGCTGTCCCCTCCCGTCGCCCGCCGCGGCGTCCCGGGGGCCCGCGCGCCGCCTCCCCTTCCGTCGCCCGTCGAAGCGCCCTGGGGGCCCGCGCGTCGCCGCTCCCCTCCCGTCGCCCGTCGGAGCGCCTCAGGGGCCCGCGCGCCGCCCTGCCCGTCGCCCGCCGCGGCGCCCTGGGGGCCCGCACGTTTCCCCCCGCCCCCCCCCCCTCCGTCGCCTGTCGCGGCGCCCTAGGGGCCTGCGCGTCGCCCTGCTCGTCGCCCGTCGCAGCGCCCCAGGGACTCGCGCGCGGCCTGCGTTTGGGGTATGGGGTGGCGGGTATGGGGGTGGCGGGTGTGTGAGCCCTCCCCTGCTCCTCCTCCTCCTCCGTCTCCCACTGCTGCAGCTGCCGCTGAGGGGGGTGGGTGTGTGGGAGCCGAGGGAGTCACGCTAGGGGGGTGACATGGGATTGGAGCTAGGGGTGCAGCAGGGGGTGTGTGAAAGGGGGGTGGGACAGTTGGGGGAGGTTGAGCGAAGGCAGCCGTCGTGTCGTCAGCAGCGCCAGTAGTCCGGGGCTCTGCTCCGGTAGCCCAGCGAGCCTGCTGCGCCAGTCGCCCGTGGGTCCGTTGCTCCTGCCGCTCGTCTTAGCCGCGGAGCCAGTTACTCCAGTAGTCCGGGGCGCTGCTCCGGTAGCCGCTGTGCCAGCCGCTCCTGTTGCCCGTGTGTCTGCAGCTTCAGCCGTCGCCTCCTATCTCCTCTCCTCTCATAGTCCCGCCTCCTCCTCACTTGCCCTTTGTGAATGCCTCTAGCTTTGCTTGTACTTGTGAACCTGCTCTATGACTGCTTGCTGTGCTGATTATACCCCACTTTGACTATGGGGGTGTGTCAGAATGTGATATTTGTCTAGCCTGCAGTGGGGTACTCTATAGCGTGTATATCCCAAATTAGGGTTTCCTATATGTACTCAACTGCCTGCTAGTGCAACCCCTCCTTTCTGTTTCTAACTTTCTGTTACTGTTTCTGACACGAGTCGCTCTCATACCATGCTGCAATCAAAATTTGATCGTCCCTAGGATCACCTCGGGAAGGTTCGCACACAACTGATTGGCAGTGGTGGGCCCTTGATCTCAAAGCATAGTGAATGTAAAATGCTTGAGATGATTAAAACATGCAAATACAAATGTATAAATAAGAGTACAGGATGGAATACGAAACGACCTAGCTAGCCATGTACTCTAAAGTGTATATTCCCTTATTGCAGCGAAGCTTAACCGTGCGACTCCAGACGGTTACGAACTGCCTGGGCAGAATCCTCGCCACTGCTGCTGCCTGATGCTGTCTACCCTGACGGTCCAAATGCTTCGTAACCGTACGTCCCTTCGTGTCACTTCTGGCTTTTCGTCTTTAGCCTCGGTATTGCGTGCTTCGATTGTTGCGGTTAGGAGTGCACAATAATACTTCATCTTTTGCTATTCGTAACAGAGGCTATTCCGTAAAATAAGGGTAGCTGGTTAACTTAACAGAAGGCTATAGACTATTCAGAGTTGTGAAACACACAAACGCACGCAAACATCCAAGGTAAGTTTGGTAAAAGCAACTCTGCCGAAACACTACAGCATATTAGGTTAAAAGAAATTAACATAGTGTTCAGGTTTTCTAAGTAGTATCTGATTTGCTTTTGACGGGGACGCATTACTTGCGTTTCCGCGATAATAATTTCCACCCTTTCAACGCATAGCCTTTCTGCGAAATAGTAGGAGCCATACCTTGGCGCAGTTAACGCATAATTGTGCGCCCCGCCCTCCTCTCTCCCTTGATCCCATCATTTTAGAAAGCTTGCTTTCTTATACTGATCATTTGGCATCGTTCTCATTGCAACTGGGCATCGTTCTCATTGCAACTGGCAAATTACAACATGCACCTCGAGCTAGACAATATAGATGCTAGTACATGACCTGATTCCACCTACCATAGCATTGTACTAGCTATCCTGCATTATGCGTGCGTACTACCAATCATATGACTAACTGTCTGTCCTCCTGTTCCAGCGGCGTCGCAGATGTCCTCGGTGTCGGGGTGGGGGGTGGGAGAGTTGCATGAGCCGTTGGAAAATGAGAGACGTGGGTGGAGGGAAATGAGCTCCAACCCACGTTTTGTAGTTGGAGAAGGGCGTTTAGCGCGCTTCGACGATGCCAAATCTGCGTTACAGGCAGCTGCGCTTTCGAAATACGTAATTTTGAAAAACACTTCGTGTGTTTAAAAATTATCATATATAGAAAGCTTGCTTTCTTATACTGATCATTTGGCATCGTTCTCATTGCAACTGGGGTCTCTGAGACATGGGCAGCGAGGGCTTTCGATGGCGGACGAGTGCCTCGGCATGCTGCGCTGAAGAAGGGGCGTATGCCAGATCTTGCAACTGACGGGAGGCGTTGACGAGGTGTTCGGCGTTGGGCGTGACGTACATCTCCTTCGCTGTGTCGCTGCGCCATCTGCCCAGTCGTTTGAAGATTCTGTCTGGCACACTGGTGTTTGCCGCGGCAGTGGCTGCTCCTTTGCGAAAGGAGTGAGTGCCCAGCTGCTGTTCTCCTAATCCGATCCTCCCGAACGCTTCTTTACACCAGTTTCGGATCGTCGGGTATGATGGCGGCCTTGCTTGGCCACTTTGGGGTGAACCGCGTCCAAAGACTCGAATAAGTGGCCCCGCGGACTGCTGGTTGTACCCCGCAAGTTGGATGAGTCGTCGGGTGCAGCGGACGGGGCAAAAGGGGTCATGAGTTGCGGCGATGGGTATCCATGTGCCCCTTCCAGCTTGGTCCGTCTTGGAGTACGGAATTAGAATCCACATGACCTCGTTCTCGAACTGGGTGTCTTGCCACTCGATGACGATGAGGTCCGAGTATCTTAAAAATCCGGTGTACATGAGGATGGGGATTAGCCCCTTTTGGAACTCTCCTGGGTTGTCGGATTGCAGGTAGCTGGCAGACATGTCGTGGACTTGTTGCAGCGAGACAGGCTCCTTCACTCGCATGGGGCGAGGGCAGTGCCTTTTTGCGAAATCGCGTACTTGAGTGGTGAATGGTCTGATCGTTGGGCAGATGCTCCCGGTCATGCGGTGTGCAAAGCTCACGGCTGAGCATGTGAGTTGTACCATGGACAAGGTGGCTTTGTGTTGGATCGCGTACACCAGGTACAGCGCGAGGGTCATGTCCGCCGTGGGGAGGAATGGGAGGTTCACCTTTGCACAAAAGGCTCGAAACTTGACCCAGTATGGCTCATATGTTCGGATTGTTGAATCGGCCCGAGACTGGGAGAGCATCTTTAGAAGCTGGACTTGTAGCTTCGGCAACACGTCTGCGCACAGGCGTATGGGCGGGTTAGTTGAAGACCACTCGTAGTGCAATGATTGTGCTATGAGGCAGTCCTGTGCCTGAGAATGCAGTGCGGTGCGTTCCTACTGCTAGACATTGGCTGCCGTGCGTCAGGGGAATGTGCGCTCTGATGTGCGGGGCCCAGTTTGGTGGGGAGGGTTGTAAGAGTGGCCACCAGTTTGCCCCCGTCCAGTGTGGGGCAATTAGGGTGAGTGATGCGTGGGTGCGTTGTGCGTGGTGGATGACTGCTGGGATCAGCTGGGGTGGTGGGAACGCGAAGCCATTCTCGGCTGTCCATGAGCATGAGAATGCATCAACCGCAGTAGCCTCTGGGTGAGGGATCTTTGAGCAGAATCGTGGCAGATGCGAGTTGCGATGGTTCGCGAAGAGATCGATGGAGTGGGGTCCCCAGCGGCGATCAAGGATTCGGAACCATGGTTGCTTCAGTGAGTAATCGTCATGGTCGATCAGTTTCGACAGCTCGTCGGCATGGGAGTTAAGCTCACGCGGGATCCATTCGACAATCAGTCGAGTGCCGAGCTCCATGCAGGTGCGAATGTTGTCCTTGCAAGCGTTGGTCAGGTCGGGGGTGCGGGAACCGCCTTTGCGAAGGATGAAGAAGACCCCTTGGTTGTCCACCCTCACGAGCACGTGTTTCCGTCGGACCTTGTTCGCGTACGTTCGGAGGGCCCATAGGACACCTTCGATTTCCCGTCGGGTGCTGGACGTTGCGTGCAATGGTTCTGGCATGGCTGCACTGGCTTCTTCGAGTTCGCCAGGGAAGGTGAGCAGAGTGGCACCCCAACTGTGGGAACTGGCGTCCACGTCGATTACGGCGTCGTAACTGTTCCGGACGTGGAATGGTGCGCCGTTGAATCTGTCGAACTCCTCAAGCCAGAATTGCAGCTCCTCGGCCACAGACGGGGAAATGCTTACACTGCTTCCCCAGGATGGCGCGTCGTTGATCGCTTGTAACATGGCGTGGCTGAATGCGCGCGCCGTGGCACCTAGCGCGACAGCAATTGACGCGAGCGTGCCAGTGATTCTAGCCAGGTGGCGGACTGGGACCTGTCGACGTGCTTTGCTTGCGCCCAGGAGATTGAGAATGTGTGCATGAAGTGATGCTCGTCGATAGGTGCCAATGGAGAATTGTCCGGAGTTGGTATCCAGCTCGACGCCCAAGAATCGCAGGTGTTGTGACGGTGACAGCTGCGACTTTTTCGCGTTGATTACCAGGCCCGCCATCTTGAGGTCCGAGATTATCATCTGGCACGTTGCTTGTGCATGTGCCTTGGACTTGCATAAAAACAGGATGTCGTCCACATAGGGTACAACTCGAATGCCTTGTTCGCGCCAGCGCCTGGCTAGTTGTTTGATGAGTTGTGTGAAGACAAATGGTGCTGTCGCGAGGCCGAAGGGCAATGAGCGGAAAGAGTACGTGCTCCCCTCAAATTCGAAGCCGAGGAATGTCCAGCATGAGTGGTGTATGTCGATGTGATGGTATCCGGATTTGAGGTCGATGGAGAACATCCAGTCGCCTGTGCGTGCCAGGTCGGCAACGCGGCTTAGCCCTTCGTATTTGAATTTGGGGGTGATTAGTTGCGTGTTCACTTTCCGGAGGTCGAGAATAAGCCTGCATTTGTCCCGTTGCTCAACCACGTTGAGTGGGCTGATGCATGTTAGTTCCGCTGCTGGGGTAGCTACCGCCGCTCCGGTATCTGTCAGTTCGCGAATGGCAGTGCGTATGAATGCCGCGTGTGTGTGCGCGCCGAGATGGTTGCGCTCGTGAAACGGTTGTGGGGGGTTGTGGCTCCATGGTAGCCAGTAGCCGTTGGCGATGACCGAGAGGATGAGGCTACTTGGGCACCACGAGCCCCACCATGCGAGGGTTGCGCGAAGCCGCCCGCGCATTTGCGTGACGGTCTTGTCTGTGACGGCGAATTCGTACGGATCGTCGTCGTCGAACACCTCATGGCGTATTGCCGCTGCATGTTTGCGGAATGACAATGGAGCGGGAATGCGAAATGAGGTTCCTATGGATATGATTTCCAGCCTTCGTGCGTGAAATGGCGGTGCATGTGATGAATGCGTGCTTTTTGACCCATTCGAATACCATTTGTCACCCCTAGCATCCGCATTGTACGGGGTTTTTTTTTTTTTTTTTTTTTTTTTTTTTCCAATCCACCAACCAAGGTGCGGGTGTGAGTCTTTCCGCGTGGTCACGTGGCCACAACAGGAGAGGGAAGGAACTCTCTCGTGTCCTCTCTCTCTCCCTCTCTCTCTCTCTCTCCCTCTCTTCATTCTCGCATACACACACACACCCTCTCTTTTGTTCTCACTCTTGCTCACCCAAGGCAATGGCTGCCCGTCCGATGAGTGCAAGGGCCATTGATAGGGGTCGTACGGTACATATCTTCGCCCCTTTTTTTTTTTTTTTTTTTTTTTTTTTTTTTTTTTTTTTTTTTTGCCTCCATCTCCCTTTCTCTCCTTCTCTCTTCTTCTTCTCCTTCGTCTTCTTCTCGCTCTCACTCTCTC
Source organism: Closterium sp. Naga37s-1 (assembly GCA_947471745.1). Lineage (NCBI taxonomy): Eukaryota > Viridiplantae > Streptophyta > Zygnematophyceae > Desmidiales > Closteriaceae > Closterium > Closterium sp. Naga37s-1. The sequence goes on from CANJKZ010000738.1 coordinate 3,201,629, forward strand.
TCCCTTTTTTTTTTTTTTTTTTTTTTTCATCATGAGCCAAAATCAGAAATCGCTCCTTTAATAAGTCCGCCCTTATATGAAACGGGCCATACATTGCCATGCTCCTAGCATGCCTTTGCCCCTACCGCATGGGCTAATACTAAGGGCCAAGAGGTTTGTAATTCCCTCCCCCGCATCCTAGGCCTCTAGCCTATCAATCACCCCTAACTAGGGCTGGCCAACCGCCATCGCTAACCCCTTTGGGTTGCCCACGGATTTTGCACATGACGTGCACCGTGCCACGCGCACAAGGCGCAACCGCTCAAGGCCCGCCCCTACACCACGGGTGCGGGACCTTGGCCACCGTTCCCGTTCCTCGGGCAGCCGCTTGCCACGTGACCCGGCTGGCCACAACGGAAGCATGCTCCACGGAAGCCATGGAAGCCACCCGTGGGCGGCGGTCCACGCTTTGGGGTGTATGCCGTCGGCCCATGCCCTCCAACGCGGTGGGAACGAGCGTACGCGCCCTCCGCGCGATCCATAGCCGCCACATCAGCTACCGCGTGCTTGAACGGGCGGGAAGTCAGGAGACTCTTCTGTTGGTAGAGTTTGAATCGCTTTGCCACGCGGTCGTCGGTGTGGTCCTCGACTTGAAACATCACAAAACGCTCCGAAATGTAGTCGAGGGCGTTCATGACCATTTCGAGTCCGCCCGCCGTGTCGTCGTGCTGCAGCTTGTACTCCGCGTGTTTCAGGTAGGCCCTCACGTCCTCCAGGGGCTCCGCCTTCGCGCGCACGAACGCCTTCATGAAGTTTGCCGCCGAAAAGGTGGGGGTGGTGGAAGGAAGGGGGGGGAGATTTTCCATGGATGTGACATTTGCTGCGTTGATCGGAGCCTCACCAGCGTCGTCGTCAGAGTCGTCGGAGTCGTGGTCGTCGGCTGCGGCTTCGGGAACACTGGTAGCTACCTCCTTGTTGTGGCGGCGTGTTGATGCTCCTTTCGCTCCCTTCTCCTTTTTCGAATTTTCGTTTTTAGCCGAAATTGATGCCGCCGGTTGTGTAGTTTCGGCTTCAATTGCGCTGGCGGGTCGATGCTGTAACAGGGACAGGAGCGCCTTGACTTGGTCCGGGGTCAACGCCTGGGTCAAGTCCGGGTCAACGGTCGCGTCAGACGAGGCGGCCGTACGGCGCCTCTGGCGCTGACGCGACTGCCTGTGGGGCGCGTGTGCCTCAGGCGCGTGCTCCGCGTCAGTCGCGTGTGGCGCCACGTTCGCCACTGGTGCCACGGGTGCCACTGGCGCAACAGGCGCCACAGGCGCCACAGGCGCCGAAGGGTGCTGCTGGTGCCGCTCGGCGTTTTTGTTGACCTCGAGCCCGCCCAGCAGCACGTCGACAGCTGTTGGGGCGGACGTTTCGCCGTCTGCCCGGCGCTTGTTGCGGCGCTCGCCCGACATTTCCCGGGCGTTACGATCGGTGTCGGAAATATTCGAGTCGTTGACGACGGTGTTGTTCGCGCGGTTAAGTGGCGGCGTAGCTGTGAAGAATGAGGAAATGAAGAAGAGAGGAGGTTGCACTAGCAGCAGTTGGCATACATATAGGAAACCCTAATTGGGTTGTACTCGCTATAGAGTACCCCACTGCAGGCTAGACAATTATGACATTCTGACACACCCCCATAGCCAAAGTGGGGTGTAATCAGCACAGTGAGCAAGCAGGCATAGAGCAGGAGTTCACAATAGGGAGCAAAGCTAGAGTTAATCACAGCGGGCAAGTGAGGAGGAGGAGGAACTGTGGAGGGAGAGAAGATGGGAGGCAACGACTGAAGCTGCAGAGGCACGGGCACAGGAGCGGCTGACTCAGTGGCTACCGAAGCAAGGGCGACGGACTACTGGAGTAACTGGCTCCGCGGCTATAGACGAGCGGCAGGAGCAACGGACCCACTAGCGACTGGTGCAACAGGCTCACTGGCTACCGAAGCAAGGGCAACGGACTACAGGCGCTGCAGGCGACACGACAGCTACCTTCACACAACCTCCTCCAGCTGCCCCACACCCCTCGACACACACCCCCTGCTCAAACCCTAGTTCCACTCCCACAGGACCCCCCTTTTACACACCCCTTGCTGCACCCTAGGTTCACTCACACCCCACCCCCTGGCACCACTCCGTCGACTCCCACACACCCACCCCCCTCAGCGGCAGCTGTAGCAGTGGGAGACAGAGGAGGAGGAGGAGCAGGGGAGACCACACACCCGCCACCCCCTACTCGCCACCCCCAGACCCTAACACAGGGCAGGGCGGGACGGCGGGTAGGGAGGTTACGGGGGGGGGGGGGAGGGGGGGGGGCCGACGCGCGGCCTCCCAGGGCGCCAAAACAGGCGGCAGAAGGGGCGACGCTCGCCCCCCCCCCCAGTTCGCCTCGACAGGCGTCGGGAAAAGAGGGGGGGGGCGGTGCACGGGCCCCCGGTGCGCTGCGACAGGCGACGGAGCATGGCCGGGGCGGGGCCGGGGCAGGGTCGAGGCAGGGCCGAAAGGGGCGGCGACGGGGCCGCAAGTGGCGGCGACGGGGTTGTTGGAGGGGTCTGGAAGGGCGGCGACGGGCCGCTAGGGGCGGCGACGGGGCCGCGAAGGGGCCGCGAGGGGCCTGAAAGGTCGGCGACGGGGCCGCTAGGGGCGGCGACGGGGCCGCGAAGGGGCCTCGAGGGGCCGAGAAGGGCGGCGACGGGGCCGCTAAGGGGCGGCGACGGGGCCGGTAGAGGCGGCGACGGGGCCGCGAAGGGCGACGGGGCCGCTAGAGGCGGCGACGGGGCCGCGAAGAGCGGCGACGGGGCCGCTAGGGGCGGAGGCGGGGCCGCGAAGGGCGGCGACGTGGCCGCGAAGGGCGGCGACGGGGCCGCTAGGGGCGGCGACGGGACCGCTAGGGGCGGCGACGGGACCGCTAGGGGCGGCGACGGGGCCGCGAAGGGGCCGCGAGGGGCCTGGAAGGGCGGCAACGGGGCCGCGAAGGGGCCGCGAGGGGCCGAGAAGGGCGGCGACGGGGCCGCTAAGAGTAGCACACAGAGTAGCAGCGGAAGCATGTGAAGAATGAGGAAATGAAGAAGAGAGGAGGTTGCACTAACAGCAGTTGGCATACATATAGGAAACCCTAATTGGGTTGTACTCGCTATAGAGTACCCCACTGCAGGCTAGACAATTATAACATTCTGACAGTAGCAGCCATAGTCGAGCGGTTGTGGTTGAGAATGTCAGCTAATAAAGTTGAAGGTGAAACGCCTCTCGGTAGAGAGCGAGTTCTAGCCAGCTTGAACGGAAAACTAGAAATGAGCTCGAGGAACTGAGAGTTGCATGAGCCGTTGGAAAATGAGAGACGTGGGTGGAGGGAAATGATCTCCAACCCACGTTTTGTAGTTGGAGAAGGGCGTTTAGCGCGCTTCGACGATGCCAAATCTGCGTTACAGGCAGCTGCGCTTTCGAAATACGTAATTTTGAAAAACACTTCGTGTGTTTAAAAATTATCATTTTTCATACTCCCACCGACGCACGTACGCCAGCGACGCGACAGGCTTCAGCAGTCGAGGTGTCACAAGGGACTGGGTGTGCGCGGCATTTCGCTGCGAAGCTCACTCGTCGACCCAACAATGATCGCGGCAAAGCACACCGCTGCCGCCGCGCGACTTCACCGTCGCTCTCGCCGCAACTGGCGGGCAGAGCCACGGCAAGCAACGTCACGGCGTCCATGGCGTGGCACGCTCGGTCATCGTGGTGCGCATAAAGAGAGGTGGTTCCGCCTTGAGAAAAGCATCATCTTTCGCTTTCCTCCACCACGCACACCAGGAGCAGCTCCAGATTAGGAGAGAAGAAGCTCATCGAGATTTGTGACTTGAAGCGTCCAGCCGCATCCATTCAGCTCGCCACGCGCTCCCAGCTGCGCGCAACCGTCGCCCCCAGCGTGCGTCGCACCAGCTCCTCGATTTCGCCCTCCCGCCGCCACCATGGCCCGCCCACGTGGCGCGCGCGCGCCCTCGCCGCTGCTGCTGCTCTTCCTCGCCACCCTGCTGCCGCTGCTCGCCGCGCCGGCCGCGTCGGTGATGGTGAGCGCTGCGGGCTCGTGGAGTGGCGGCAGCGATGATCCCATGGGCAGCGACCCGTCTCCCGCGGCGTGGACCACCGGCAGCGACGCGACCGGCCTTGTGACCGGCGGGCCGCGCATGGCGCTCGAAGAGGGCGAGGGCGACGAGGGGGAGGAGATGGCGGACGGGTGGGCGCTGGGGGACGGCGGCTGGGGGGATGAGGAGGCGCAGGGGGAGGCGGACGTCGAGGAGCGCGCGGAGGGCAGGAGCCTGGCGGAGGAGGGCGCGGAGGAGGAGAGCGCGGCGGAAGAGATGGAGGGAGAGATGGCGGAGGGTGAGGGGGAAGGGGACGAGGAGGAGGAAGAGGGGCGCATGCTGGCTGAGGGCGACTGGGAGGAGGAAAGCGAGGCGAGCGAGGTGGGCGAGGAGGAGGAGGAGAGCGAGGAAAGCGAGGAGAGCGAGGAGGGAAGGATGCTTGCAGAGGGAGAGGAGGAGGAGGATGAGGAGGTGGACGATGGCGAGGAGGAGGAGGAGGAGGAGGAGATTGAGGGAGCGGAAGGCAGGATGCTGGTGGAGAGCGGAGATGTGGAGGAGGAGGAAGAGGCGGAGGGCGGGGAGATGGCGGGTGAGGAGGCGGATGAGGAGGAAGAGGGCAGAGTGCTGGCGGAAGTGGAGGACGAAGATGAGGAGATGGAGGGCGAGGATGTGGAGGAGGCGGAGGAGGCGGAGGAGGAGGGGAGAGCTCTTGTGGAGGACAGCGAGAGCGAGGAGGAAGCAGGTGGAATGGATGGTGACGCGGACGAGGGGGGTGATGAGGCTGACGGACTTGAGATGCCCAGGGAGCTTCAGGAGGAGGAGGAGGAGGAGGAGGAGGAGGGGATGGAGAGTGACGAGGAGGAGGAGGTTGAGGATGAAGAGGGGGATGAGGAGGAAGGGATTGAGTTTCCACGCAAGCTGGCTGACGAGGACGAGAAGAAGGGCGAGGAGAAGAAGGAGGAGAAGAAGAGCGAGGAGAAGGAGGAGAAGAAGAAGGAGGAGAAGAAGGAGGAGGAGAAGAAGCCGGGGGTGCTGAAGAGGACGGCGAATGCGATCAAGAGCTTCTTCAGGAACATTCGTGATCGCATCACTGGCAAGAACAAGAAGCCCGACAACAGCCCCCGCAAGGCAGGCCCCTCCGATGCCAAGGATGCCAAGGCCTAGGCTCTTTCACGAGGTGCATGGCGTGTGCACTTCCCAGCTCCATTGCTAGGAACGCCACAGTTACCGTCGATGGGAATAAGAAGCTATGATGGAAGATTGGAGGAGGGCAGTGGAAGTGCAGCTGATGGTACTGAAAGGTAGGCTTTTCTGAGTGGTTGAGGTTGTTTTCTTAGGTTTCTTGCTTGTGGGCTGGTGGATGTGTGTCTTTGTGCGATTTGGCAATGTTGTTGGATGTTCTGTTACTTCATCTTATCTAAAGACCGAATATTTTCAAATGCTGAAAAACATGCAGCACCAGATCTTGCCCCATAATGAACAACTTCCTGACTTCTCTCGCCTGCTATGCATGTTTCCCCTGGTCTGCCTGCCCATCCCTTCACTCCACTTGACTCACTGGTCACTTGCCCATCCCTCCGCTTCTCGTGCACTCGCAACAGGGTCTGAACAAGGGGCGGGGCCGACGGAGTGAGGAAAGGACTCTGATGTACCGTAATAAGCATCCTCGGCTTCAACGCACGTTCTTCTTACCTCCCTCGCATGTGCTACCACGTTAAACGCTTTCTCCGTGCTTCCCACTTAACTCCCTTTCCACGTGATCCCTACTCTCCTCTCTTTCCACATTAATCTACTGAACAGGAAGGAGTTTGACCAATGAACAGGTGTACAGGTATGAAACCTTAGGAATGTTGTACACCCTAAGGCTAGCCCCAATATAGCCTAGCAATTTATAAACATAGAGTTTCGACATACCCTCATAGGCAAAGTGGAGGATAGCAAGAACAACAACGGTCACAGGTGTTAAAATATGCAGGCAGGAATGATTGTATTGAGCAGCAGGATGAGTACAAGTATGAAACCCTAAAGGGCTGTACTCACTAGAGTATGCCCCATACAACCTAGAAGCATACAAATGGAATTTGACACACCCCCATAGGCAAAGTGGGGGATAGCAAACACAACGAACGGTCACAAGACCAGTCAAGCAAAAGAACAAAGCAAAACAAAGCTCAGGGTGGATCTCAAGGACACCACACAATCTGAGCACAAGCAAGCGGCCACAAGGCCAATTCACATGCAGAGTTATAATAGCAAGGCAGTACACTGATCAGCAGGGTGGGCAGCAGGGCGGTCCCGGCGGACAGCAGGGCGGTCCAGGCGGACAGCAGGGCGGTCCAGGCGGACAGCAGGGCGGTCCCGGCGGACAGCAAGGCGGTCCCAGCGGACAGCAGGGCGGTCCCGGCGGACAGCAGGGCGGTCCTGGCGGACAGCAGGGCGGTTCCGGCGGACAGCAGGGCGGACAGCAGGGCGGCAGCGGCGGATATCTGGGCGGTGGCAGCGGGGAAGATCTGAGCGGCGGCAGCGGCGGACCTGGCGGACAGCGGGCGGACCTGGCGGACAACAGCGGTCCCGGCGGACAACAGGGCGGTCCCGGCGGACAGCAGGGCGGTCCCGGCGGACAGCAGGGCGGTCCCGGCGGACAGCAGGGCGGTCCCGGCGGACAGCAGGGCGGTCCCGGCGGACAGCAGGGCGGTCCCGGCGGACAGCAGGGCGGTCCCGGTGGACAGCAAGGCGGACAACAGGGCGGACCTGGCGGACAGCAGGGCGAGCAGCAGGGCGGACCTGGCGGGCAGCAGGGCGGGCAGCAGGGCGGACCCGGTGGGCAGCAGGCCGGACCTGGCGGGCAGCAGGGCGGGCAGCAGGGCGGACCTGGCGGGCAGCAGGGCGGGCAGCAGGGCGGGCAGCAGGGCGGACCTGGCGGGCAGCAGGGTGGACAGCAGGGCGGACCTGGCGGGCAGCAGGGCGGACCTGGTGGGCAGCAGGGCGGGCAGCAGGGCGGACCTGGCGGGCAGCAGGGCGGGCAGCAGGGCGGGCAGCAGGGCAGACCTGGCGGGCAGCAGGGCGGACCTGGCGGGCAGCAGGGCGGGGAGCAGGGCGGACCTGTCGGGCAGCAGGGCGGACCTGGCGGGCAGCAGGGCGGGCAGCAGGGCGGACCTGGCGGGCAGCAGGGCGGACCTGGCGGGCAGCAGGGCGGACCTGTCGGGCAGCAGGGCGGACCTGTCGGGCAGCAGGGCGGACCTGGCGGGCAGCAGGGCGGACCTGGCGGGCAGAAGGGCGGACCTGGCGGGCAGCAGGGTGGGCAGCAGGGCGTACCTGGCGGGCAGCAGGGTGGACAGCAGGGCGGACAGCAGGGCGGACAGCAGGCACCTGGCGGACAACAGGGAGGTGCTGGTGGGGAGCAGGGGGGAACCGGTGGGCAGCAGGGTGGTTCTGGCGGAGATCAGGGGGGATCTGGCGGGGGATCTGGAGGGATTACTACTCTTCAGAATGTGGGAGACAGCACTTTCTCAAAGATTGGTGTGAAGGCAGGAAAGGGGGGAAAGGGCGGCAAGGGTGGAAAGGGAGGGAAGGGGGGAAAGGGTGGCAAGGGCGGAAAGAAGTGAAATACAGTACCTGCAAAATCGTCTCTGCAAGAAGTTCTGTTTTTTAGGCGCCTCAAAATTTTCGCTGTTGTATTATGTATGTAGAATCTTGTCTGTTGCATAGTTGGATACTTAGCCCAATTTTCTTTACTGTTCCGTATCACTCTGCCTTGTTACCTTCTGGTCTTACCTAGGAAAAGCCTCCTATTTTATAGACTGTGCCTTTATTTAAAGCATGGCAGAATTTCAATCAGCCTCCAACCCATCATTTCTGGTAGATGTCTCTCATTTGGAGGCCTAGGCCACAAACCAATACCCTGGTAAATGGCATCATCAGGATTCAAGACACAAGGAATGTCCTTACCACCAAATCAGGACACAAGGCAGCACCTCCATTCCTTACCAGGTCTTTAATAGTGCCCCCATAAAGATTGTTGGATGGGCTGGGCTTGGTTTGGGTTTTGGGGGGGGGAATATATCAGTGGTAGTATGCCTTATGATTTCCATGGATAGGGCTGCCGGGTTGCTGCTGCTGACCTGAGCTATTGAGGAGGGCATATGGCATGGCCATGTAAGTGGTGTATGAACACTGGATGGATTGGAGTTTATTAAAAGTTGTACCTAATTGTATAGCTAAGTACATCAAAAGATAACAGTACACTGGTGACATTGAAGTCGGTACGTAGGTCGTCAACAATGGAACGACGCTGCAGCTGTGCACTTCTCGGTACACCATGTCAAATATAATAGTTATAGGCTGTAGTGAGATGCATTCTAGAGGGTACAGATGCTAGGGTTTCCTATTTGTATCCAACACTTTGCTAGTTCATCCATTCCGTTGTTCGCTAACTTTGAGATGGTATCATGAGAAGGTGTCGATCCTCTCGCCTAGCCTAGCCTAGCTCGCGCCCTAGTGCCCTCCGCGCCCTTGCGCCCTCCGCGCCCTAGCGCCCTCCGCGCCCTCCGCGCCTTAGCCTCCGCGCCTTCTGCGCCATCTCCGCGCCTCCCTCCCCCTTCCGCGCGTTAGCGCCCTCCGCGCCCCTAGCCTGCGCCCCTAGCCCGTCGCCCAGGCCCACGCCCAGGCGCCCGCCCTAGCCCGTCGCCCAGGCGCCCGCCCTAGCCCGTCGCCCAGGCGCCCGCCCTAGCCCGTCGCCCAGGCGCCCGCCCTAGCCCGTCGCCCAGGCGCCCGCCCTAGCCCGTCGCCCCAGCCCGCGCCCTGGCCCGTCGCCCAGGCCATCGCCCTAGCCCGTCGCCCCAGCCCGCGCCCTAGCCCGTCCCCAGGGCCGCGCCCTAGCCCGTCGCCCCTGCCTGCGCCCTAGACCGTCGCCCCAGCCCGCGCCCTGGCCCGTCGCCCCAGCCCGCGCCCTAGCCCCTCGCCCCAGCCCGCGCCCTAGCCCGTCGCCCCAGCCCGCGCCCTGGCCCGTCGCCCTGGCCCGTCGCCCCAGCCCCGCAGGTAGCGCGCCGCACGGGTAGCGCGCCCCGCGGGTAGCGCGCCCCGCAGGCAGCGCGCCCCGCGGGTAGCGCGCCCTGTCAAGATAACAAGCAGGAATGGTTGCATTGAATGAAATGTGGGTACAAGTACTAACCCTAACTTTGTGTTGTACCCCACTATAGCCGACACAAAACTAACACATATATAGTTTGACACAGCCCCATAGGCAAAGTGGGGGAGAACAAGGGGTCACAAGACCAGTCAAGAAAAACAAAGCAAGCTCAGGGTGGATCACAACGTCACCACACACTCCGAGCACAAGCAAAAGGCCACAAAGCCAGTTCACATGCAGAGGTATATATGCAGCAACAACAATACAGTGATCACTACCTAGCAAGAGCAAACATGCAAACATGAATATATCAGCAGTGTTGGCCCGAGTGGCCACGTGAGCAAGACGAAGCTGACCACGCTGCTGCAACTCTCGAGCCAGGAAGTAACGCAGAGCGATGTGCTTCATTCTGTGCTCCAGTCTGTGCTCCTGACACAAGGCAATGGCGGCCTTGTTGTCTACGTACAGAACTGGAGGAGAACGAGGCTGCACTCCCAAGTCGGTCAGCAGGTAGGTGTGCCAGCGTAACTCCTGTGCAGCCATGGCCCCAGCGTAGATCTCAGCCTCACAACATGAGCTGAGAACAAAAGACGAGCGGGTAGACCGCCAAGAAACAGAGCCGCAGCCAAGGCTAAAAGTGTAACCCTGTGACGACCGCTGCGTAGCCAAGTCGTCAACCCAAGAAGTGTCTGAGTGTCCAGTGAGGACAACTGAGCTCCGCCCTCCAAGCACGAGCCCCATGCCCGATGTACTGCACAAGTAGCGCAATACCATCTTCGTAGCATCCATGTGCACCTTTCGGTGCCTACCAGGAGCCACGTAGCGTGCCAGAAGGCCAAGAGGGTACGCAAGGTCAGGACGAGTGCAGGTCATCAGGTACATGAGGCAGCCCACTAGCTCTGGGTACGGGCCACTCGGCTCTACGGACTCGTACGAAGGTGGAGCTGAGAGCGAGTGGCCTGTAGCCAGAGGAGTGGACTGTGGCGAGGACCAAGTGAAGCCGAAGCGCTGAAGGACCTGCTGCACCATGTGTGACTGAGTCAGTGTGATGGTGCGGCGTGCTCTGTCCCCGGTGATCTGCAAGCCAAGGTAACTGCGCAGCTCACCCAAGTCTGTGCACGTATGTCTCTTCTGCAGCCCCGACTTCACAAGGGCGAGAGCCTCAGTGTCAGCAGTGGCAAAGACCAAGTCGTCGATGTACACGAGGATGTATAACGGCGGCAGTGAAGTGTCCGTGCGTAGAAACAGCGACTAGTCAGCAGTGGAAGGGGCAAACCCAAGAGCCGCAAGTGTCGTCCTCAGTGTGTCGTGCCACTTCCGAGGCGCCTGATGGAGGTCGTAGACTGGCCGATGGAGGCTCCACTGAGTACCAGGAGGGAACGACCTAGTGAAGCCAGGTGGGCGGCGCAGCCAGATCTCCTCGTGCAGACTGCCCTGTAAGAACGCTGTGCTGAAGTCCAGAGAGTGAAGCTCGTAGTCACGCTGAGCGGCAACGTGCAGCAACACTCGAAGAGTGGTCATCTTCGGGGTGGGGGAGAAGGTCTGGAAGAAGTCAACTCCCTCTCGCTGACTGAAGCCTCGTGCAACGTAACGAGCCTTGAAGACAGGCGGAGAACCCGAGGGCCGCTTCACCTTGAAAATCCACATGCCATCGACGATGTTCGCCCCAGGAGGGGGAACCTCATCGACGTAAGTGCTTGTGGACTTCCAGGATGCCATCTCTGCGTCCATGGCTGTCTGCCACTGAGAGGAGTAGGGACCCGCGATCGCCTCAGCGTAAGAACGCGGAGTCGGGATGTCTGGTGCATCCGGGTCTCCCTCAGGGGCAAGCAGCATGGCCACGAGATGAGGCGCAGCGGCTGCAAGACACTCAAAGTCCTCCTGCCTATCCTCAAGGACGTCCGTGCCAAGAGCACACTCACCCCCCACGGACGGAGGACAGACAGACTCAGACTCAGCAACAAGACTAGCAGCGTAGTCTAGACGACAGGCACAAGCAAAGTCAACAAGCTCAGAGACTAAGGCCATTGGTGGTTGGGTAGCCGCATGCCACGTAGCAGCTTGCGCATGGTGTTCTGGAGAGTCCTGTTCATCCTTTCTGCTACGCCTTGCTGCTGGTGAACGTAGGGAAGGGAGATGAGCCGCTTGATCCCTCTTTCTGCAAAGTACTGCTTGAACATTTGTGAGGTGTATTCTCCTCCTCCGTCTGACTGGAAGCTTTTCAGTTTCACGCCAGATTCTCGTTTTGCTACTCGGAGCCAGGCAACGAAAGCCTCGAAAGCCATGTCTTTGCTCGGAAGATTGAGGCATGTGCCAACCTCAATCATGGATTGTGAACCACCTTGCGCTGGTATGTGACAATCCTCCCGCCACCTTCGCACGCCGCACCCCGACCTCACGGCTCGGCGGGTAACCCGCGCTCCGGGCCTCCGCCTCGACATTTTCCCAAACCTCGGTTCCAGGCCCGTCGCACGTCACCCACGGTTCATTACCGTTACCACTGTAGTTTCGCTATATATTCTTCGCTCATGCCTTCGCTCATTGTACTTTTGCTGCGATAGTGCAATTCTCGCTCGCTCACTCAATTGCACTCGTAACACTTGGTATTCAGAGCCTACGATCCTTTCTCGGACCGCACCCACACCTTTGTTTCCCCACTATCTCATTTTTTTGGGGGGGGGGTAGACGTCTCTCAGCGACACAGCACCGCCACTCGTATTGCTCTCTCGTAAGCACGCACGGCCACGACAGAGGCTCTCGCTGAGCTTGCCCGACACCCCCGCCATGGGGCAACTCGACCGTCTCGTGCCCCAAGTCGAAGAATCGGCGCTCGAAATTGCGACACTCACGGCGGAACGTGACTCCGCGCGTCAGCACTCCACGGTGAATACTCCGGCGCCACCACACGCACCTGCAAATGCATCTGCACAATCGGAGGAGCCGATCGTCATTTCATCAGGCACACCGACACAGAACTACAGCGTGGGACAGCGCTCAGGAGCAGCCAGTGATGGCGCCGCCCACTCGATGCCGGGCATGGAGAGGAACAGGGTCGTGCCAAGCCCACGGGAGCCTTGTGAAGCCCGTCGGCACGTGGAATTTGCGGCGACAAGTGGCGACCACGCCATCATGACGCCAATGCCACTGAAGCCGCAGCGCCCGCCCTGTTAGCCCACCGGGTCCGCCCTGCTGCCCGCCCTGCTGCCCGCCAGGTCCGCCCTGCTGCTCGCCCTGCTGTCCGCCAGGTCCGCCCTGTTGTCCGCCTTGCTGTCCACCGGGACCGCCCTGCTGTCCGCCGGGACCGCCCTGCTGTCCGCCGGGACCGCCCTGCTGTCCGCCTGGACCACCCTGCTGTCCGCCTGGACCGCCCTGCTGTCCGCCTGGACCGCCCTGCTGTCCGCCGAGACCGCCCTGCTGTCCGCCAGGACCGCCCTGCTGTCCGCCGGGACCGCCCTGCTGTCCGCCGGGACCGCCCTGTTGTCCGCCGGGACCGCTGTTGTCCGCCAGGTCCGCCAGCTGGCCGCCAGGTCCGCCGCTGCCGCCGCTCAGATCTTCCCCGCTGCCACCGCCCAGATCTCCGTAGCTGCCGCCTTGCTGTCCGCCCTGCTGTCTGCCGGGACCGCCCTGCTGTCCGCCAGGACCGCCCTGCTGTCCGCCGGGACCGCCCTGCTGTCCGCCGGGACCGCCCTGCTGTCCGCCGGGACCGCCCTGCTGTCCGCCTGGACCGCCCTGCTGTCCGCCTGGACCGCCCTGCTGTCCGCCGGGACCGCCCTGCTGTCCGCCGGGACCGCCCTGCTGTCCGCCAGGTCCGCCGCTGCCGCCGCCCAGATCTCCCCCGCTGCCGCCGCCCAGATCTCCGCCGCTGCCGCCCTGCTGTCCGCCCTGCTTTCCGCCGAGACCGCCCTGCTGTCCGCCGGGACCGCCTTGCTGTCCGCCTGGACCGCCCTGCTGTCCGCCTGGACCGCCCTGCTGTCCGCCTGGACCGCCCTGCTGTCTGCCGGGACCGCCCTGCTTTCTGCCGGGACCGCCCTGCTGTCCGCCGGGACCGCCGTGCTGTCCGCCGGAACCGCCCTGCTGTCCGCCGGGACCACCCTGCTGTCCGCCGGGACCGCCCTGCTGCCCGCCAGGTCCGCCCAGATCTCCGCCGCTGCCGCCGCCCAAATCTCCACCGCTGCCGCCGCCTAAATTTCCGCCAGAGCCGCCTCCCAAATCGCCGCCGCTGCCACCGCCCGAATCGCCGCCGCCGCCCAAATCGTCGCCGCTGCCGCCGCCAAGATCTCCGCCAGAGCCGCCACCCAGATCTCCGCCAGAGCCGCCGCCCAAATCATTAACAGCCAGCAACATCGGTTTGGTTGTTGTCACCTTGAGGAGCGAGAGGGGTTTGAGAGCGAGACTTCGGCGCGGAGCGAGGACCCTCGCAGTTGCTGCGCAGGCAGAAAACAAACGTCGAATTATATCCGTTATATCGGATCCGTCGGAACCAAAGGCAGAGAACATGGCGGAATTGAAGGAGGAAAAGCAAGAATGCGCGAAAAGAGGCATGCTATCAGAGGAGAATAAGAAGAGCGAAGTGATGCAATCGAAGAGACAATATGGATACGAAATGTAACACGCGAAGTGAGGGGCTCACCTGGCGCGACAATCACCGACGCCGCTAAAAACGCGAGCAGAAGAGGCAACGCCGTGCCTTGCATTTTGCAGCCCATCGTGCAGGAATGGATCTCTCTGGGAACTTCTCAGGCAGGTACGAAAAATGGGGAAATATGGGTGACAAGCTCGAATTACGAGAAGGCTGAGGTGACGGGAGGGCTGAAAATCGGAGTGAAATGTCTCGAAGGTGGTGAGGGGGATGCTGCTGCTGATGTGACGGATGAATGCGCATTTTTATAGTGTGGTGGAAACGCGGCTCGAAAGCGTTTTTGCTATGTGTGATGGAGGGATGCGATTGGTTTTGGCGGGATGATGTATTTCCCGCCAGGTCAAATCCGCGACTTGCGCCTTCAGCTCAGGTTTCGCAGGAACATTTCAAGAACAGGGAGATGAGGCAAAATGTGTTCGCGAAGGGTTACAATTCAGACCTGCGACGCCAGGATAACTCGCAATTGCGCTTCCGACTGTTCCGCCGTGCTGTTTGGCCATGCACACCACTGTGGGCCCACACCTGCCCAACTGTTGAAGTTCGTTGACCGCTTGGGAAAGCGGTTGACGCGGGAGGCCCGCGGATTGCGCATGTGCAACGACATGCCATGACATGAACATGAAACGCCAAGATGTGTGTCTCAACTCAATTTAGGGCGTGACCAGCGCGTACACTTTGTGTTTGTTTTTACTAAAATTGTCATATTTACATCCACAGAACCTGCATGATTGTTGAAGTGCGTTGACCGCGGGCATGGGAAAGCGGATGACGCGGCAGGCCCGCGGGTTCCGCAATTGAAACAACATGCCATGAAGGTGAAACGCTTACATGAACCAGCATGACAAGATTGGGTGTCTATTACGAGTGCAATTGAGTGAGCGAGCGAGAATTGCACTATCGAAGCAAAAGTACAATGAGCGAAGGTGTAAAGAATTTTCTCGATATTCCTTAGCGCGCCCTGCAACACCGCGTACAGCAGCAGCCGTTGTTCGCTCGTTACTGCTAACGGGGCTTCGCTGACTTCGCGCGCACTGTTTCACCAAACCTCGCACTACTGGACCGGCCGTGTCGGCCTACGCTTCAGGACTAGCCCGAGCCTCGCTGCCAGCGTAGCACTAGCTAGCTCGCACGCACCGCGTTACCGTTTGCATGTTTCGCGTATAAATGTTCGCTCATGCCTTCGCTCACATTTTGTACTCGTTTGACACCTTCGTGCAATTCTCGCTACTTCGATTCATTGCACCCGTAACACTTGGTATTCAGAGCCTCTTTCTTTTCGGACCGCGCATCTCCGCACCCCAGGAAATCAACTTTTGATTTTTCCACTCGAAGGGACTCACGCACCTTAGTTCCTAGGAGCCACTGTCCTCGCATTCTCGCGTAAACGCGTGCAGCCACGACTGCACCTAGACTAAGCCGAGCCGACGTCCTTCGCAATGGCTGAGCATATCGATGTCGCCACTCTCACACAGGAGCACTTGAACGAACTGCTGCGGCAAATCCGCGAAAGCTCTGAAGAAATCGCGGCGCTGACGGCAAAACACACGTCCCTGCAAAACGACATCGCAAGAGCACAGCAAGCGCAATCCCAAGCACCTGGCACTCCAATACAGCCCGCACCTCAGACATCGCAACATGGAAGCGTGGGGCAACCCGCGAGCGCGGCCAGTGATGGCGTCGTCCGCCACGACGGAGACGACGACCATGGCACGACACACCCCGACGCGACGAATGCGGCCAGGAATCAGCCTCGAGTCACGATTTCCATGCCGGCCGGCGAATCAACTCTACCGTCGCCGATGCTGCTGAAGCCGCAGCGTCCGCCGTGTTTTGACCCGAGTCAACGGGGTGGTCCTACCGTTCAGGCGTGGCTATTCACGTTGAACGTTTTCTTCGACGCGAATTACGTCTCGGAGGATACGGCGAAGATTCGTTACGCCATGTCCTTGCTCTGAGGACCCGCCATGGACAGGTGGCGTGTCATCGTCACGAAGCCGGCAGACTACGCGACTCTACCGACACGGGAAGGACAAACCGGACCCTGGGCGCCGTCGTATTTCATGGAGGTGCCCCACTATCGCACGTGGGACGCGTGGTGCGCAGGTCTGCGCGCTCGTTTCGAGCCAATTGCGGCTTCGATCGCGGCGCGCCAGAAGCTCCGCACTTGGCGCCAACTCGGTTCCGTCCAAGACTACACGAGCGGATTTCTGGTGCTATGCGAGCAGGTGGGATACATGCATGAGAGCGAGCGCATCGACCGCTACATCGGCGGCCTGAAGCACGACATCGCTCAGGAAATCCAGCTTCGCGGCGTCACCGATTTTCAATAAATTATCGCTATGGCGGAGAAGCTCGATTTATTCCGCCGACCGAGACCGGGGTCCTACGGAAGCAGCAATTGGGGACATCGGCCTCGTGGGACGAACGAGGGCACTACGATACGTGCCGTCGCCGCAAATGCCGCTGCCGCACCATTCAAAGGGCGCTGCTTTGCGTGCAATCGACCGGGACACCGTAAGAGCGAATGTCTATAAAACGCTAAGGGAAAGGGGGAAGCTGAGTAACAGAAACAGACCAAGCAGCAGGGAAACGCTGGGAGTCAGTAGCAGACGGGCCCTCTACTGACAGGTCACGCCGCTCGCCCGACCCAACCGACCCTCACCGAGTGATTGTGCCGGTTTACGCAATCGACCACACCTGGCCGAATAAGGAGGGTACTACGGTAGACAGCCCCATACTACTTAGTGGGAAAATCGAGACAGACTAAGTTACAATCTTCGTAGACGGAGGGGCCAACCACAGTCTTATCAACACTGCCACTGGACAGATGTTTACCTCAGATCGACGCAAGACTGGTTGACGGCACGCCACTGGCGATACGGGAACCTGTGGACCGAGTTCGGATTCGAAACGACCCTCGACGGAACCGACACAATCCGCGAATCGACTGGACGACGGGTGACTGCACTGTGCGAGTGAACGGTAACAACATCGCCTTACCTCGCTAGGGCTCGCCTGAGTCTTCGTCGGTGCGTGTCAACGCGATCACGATGAAACGCGCCGTAGCGGCAGGAGCTGACGTGTACGCGGTTGACATTCGGGAAGCCGAGGCAGCAGACAAAGGGGGGGATTTACAGAAACTGCTAGCCGACGTACCGGGTGATCTGGCAGCACTGTTGAAGCAGTACAGTGACATTTTCCCGGACGACCTACCGACGGGACTGCCACCTCAGCGACCGCACGACCACAGGATAGAACTAGAACCGGGGGCACAGCCCACAGTACAGCGACAGTTCCGACTGACCCAACCCGAGCTGGACGAACTGAGGAAGCAGCTGGATTACCTGCTCGAGAAGGAGTTCATTCACCCTAGTTCGTCGCCCTTCGCAGCACCAATACTGTTCACGCCAAAAAAAGACGGGGGTTTTCGCATGTGCATAGACTACAGAGCACTGAACAGGGTTATCATCAAATCCCGTTACCCCATTCCGCGAGCCGACGAACTGATCGACCAACTGCGCACAGCCCGGGTTTTCTCGGAAATCGACCTTCGGGGAGGTTACCACCAGATTCGCGTCAACCCACCCGACAGCCCCAAAACAGCCTTCCGAACATGCTACGGATCTTTCGAATACACCGTCATGCCCTTCGGACTGACCAACGCCCCTGCCACTTTCCAAATTACCATGAACGAAGCCTTTTGCCCGCTTTTAGATAAGTGCATCATCGTGTACCTTGACGACATACTGATTTTTAGCTGCAACAGAGCACAGCACTTACAGGACATCGAAGCAGTTTTCAAGATACTGAGTGAGAACTGCCTACTGACAAGAGCGTCTAAGTGTGAGTTTTTACAGGACCGACTGGAGTTTTTGGGACACATTATTTCAGTTGCAGGAGTGGAAATAGACCCGAAAAAGTTCGCGACGATTCAAGCATGGCACGCACCGACCAACTTGACCGAGTTGCAGAGTTTTCTGGGGTTCGTCAACTACGTGCGCCGGTTCGTCCCCGACATGGCGAAGCTGACTGCCCCGTTGACCGACCTGCTGAGGAAGGGGGTTGAGTACACGTGGGGGGAGAAAGAGCAAGCTGCCTTCTCGGCCCTCAAAAATATTTTGTGCTCGCCGCCCGTGCTTCACATTGCAGATCCGCACCGTCCGTTCGAACTCGTCACCGACGCTAGCGATATCGCTGTGGGAGCAGTACTGTTGCAGGACTTCGGGAATGGCCTCCAGCCAATCACGTACGAGTCCCGCAAGCTTCACCTGCCCGAACGCAACTACCCGATACATGACCGCGAGATGCTGGTGATCGTGCACGCGTTCAAGGTGTGGCGATGTTACCTCACGGGAGCAGACGTGACAGTACGGACAGACCACTGATCTCTACAGTACCTTCACGCCCAACCGAATCTCAACCCATGATAGATTCGCTGGTTGGACTATCTGGAGTCCAACTTCCACTACACGGTCACGTACAAAAAAGGCGCATCCAACATCGCCGACGCACTCACACGCCCCACCGCCCAACTCCACGCCATCCTACTCGCCCAAACCAACCCACTGTTGACAGGTCTATTCACCCACGGATACATTACCGATCCATTTTTCACGACCGGAAATTCACAGCAACTGGCAGAAGCTAAAGGAGTCTATTATGTGAAAACAAGCACCAACCACATCTGGGTACCCGCGTACTCACTACTGAGGGAACTGTTACTGCAGGAGGCACACGACGGGATTACCTCGGGACATTTCGGGGTAGAAAAAACGCGACAGCAACTGCAGCGGTATTACACTGGCCGGAGCTGTTGACCGACGTACAGCACCACGTGGGCTCGTGTCCTACGTGTCAGGTGATGAAGAGCTCACGAAAAAGAAAGGCGGGTCAGTTGCAGCCGATTCCACTGCCTGAGCGCGCTTGGCAGCAGGTTACCATGGATTTCGTCACAGGGTTACCTTCGAATCCTGGGGGTAACGACGCAGTTATGGTCGTCGTTGACAGGTTGACGAAGATGGCACACTTCGCTGCGTGCAAGAAATCGATCTCAGCCGAAGAAACCGCTCGCCTGTTCATCGCCGCCGTTGTTCGACTGCACGGGATACCAGCCGCGATAATCAGCGACCGCGACACGAAGTTCACCAGCAACTTCTGGAAAAACCTCTGGGAGCAGTTCGGGACCAGGCTACAGTTCAGCTCGTCGTACCACCCCGAGACCGACGGTCAAACGGAGCGGACGAATCAGACGATGGAGCAGTTGATTCGTGCCACGTGTGACGATCCGACAACTTGGGAGCAGCAGCTGCCGCTGATCGAGTTCGCGTACAACAACGCCACGTCAGTGACGACGCACCGGTCCCCGTTCTACCTGAACTACGGGAAAATTCCTACATTGCCCATGACGCCGAGTCCGGACAATCCCACGCCACGTGCATAGCAATCCGCCGAAATTCTGCAAGCTGCCCGCACCAGAGCCTGAAGCAATTAAAAAAGCCAATGTCATCGCTAAGCGCAACGCTGACCGCCACCGCCGCCCAGTCACGTACCAGTCAGGAGACTACGTACTGCTCGACACGCAGAACTTAAGACTGCCCGTCATACCGGAATTACGACCCCGCTACTGTGGACCATTCCAAATCAGCCACATGATTACCCCAGTGACAGCCCACCTACTGTTGTCGACGGACTGGTACATAAGCCCTTCATTCCACGCCAGCCTGCTTCGCCCATACATCCCAACCACAAGCCAACTGCCTTGTCACCGCCCGCCATCCATGAGTTGCCCTGCATCGGAGCCGATCATCGAGCTGGAAAAAATCCTGAGCCATCGGATTCGACACCCCACGGGAATCAAGAAGATTGAATTCCTCGTTCGCTGGAAGGACCGCACACCAACTGAGGATAGCTGGGTGCCCCTGGCCAACATCGGAAACCACCCTGCCCTGCAAGTGTACCTGAGGAGCCGGTGTTTCTGCGATATACACGCACTCGCGTAACGGAGGGGGCTTCTTGAGGGGGGGGGGGGGGGTAGTGTAAGGAATTTTCTCGATATTCCTTAGCGTGCCCTGCAACACCGCGTACAGCAGCAGCCGTTGTTCGCCCGTTACTGCTAACGGGGCTTCGCCGACTTCGCGCACACTGTTTCACCAAACCTCGCACTGCTGGACCGGCCGTGTCGGCCTACGCTTCGGGACTAGCCCGAGCCTCGCTGCCAGTGTAGCACTAGCTAGCTCGCACGCACCGCGTTACCGTTTGCATGTTTCGCGTATAAATGTTCGCTCGTGCCTTCGCTCACATTTTGTACTCATTTGACACCTTAGTGCAATTCTCGCTACCTCGATTCATTGCACCCGTAACAGAAGGCATAAGCGAAGAATATATAGCGAAACTACTGTGGTAACTGTTACGATATGGAATAGTTGACTAAACATTCCTGAGTAACAAACTCTTAACGCGAAGATGACTGCAGCGGGGATGAAAGACCAAGCGACAAGACAGTTATAGAGACGGTTACAAGCAGAAGGAATTTGAAGTGCAAAGCGTGGAAAATGTTCAAACGGTTACCGGACCGCGTACGGTTACCTAATCGCACAGTTGCGATAATGCATCTAGATTAGCCCTAAGGGGAATGTACCCCCTCAGAGTACATGGCTAGCTAGGACCTTTCGTATTCCACTGTATTCCTATATAAACCCCTGTACCGCATTGTAATAGTCACTTCAGTCGAGATCTAATTCTCCTTCTACTGACAGGGTCCGTACCCGACATTACCTAGCAATCTTCCGCTGCTACACTCCGTGCGATCAACCTGAGACGATCCTATAAGACGGTTCAGATTGTATCAGTAACGGTAATGAACTGTGGGTGATGCGTGACGGGCCTGGAACCGAGGTTTGGGAAAATGTCGAGGCGGAGGCCCGGAGCGCGGGTTACCCGCCGAGCCGTGAGGTCGGGGTGCGGCGTGCGAAGGTGGCGGGAAGATTGTCAATGCGAGGGTTGCGAGTGGTAACGGTGCTGACTGTGGTGCTACATTGGTGTACGCGCTTGAGCAGGGGCGCAAAGTAAGGAAAAGGAATTTTCCTTACACTACACCCCCCCCCCCCCCCTAAGGAGGCCCTCCTTACGAAAGCGCGTATACATCCCGGAAATTTCGGCTACGCAGGTACTCTGTGAGGACGGGGTGGTTTTCGATTCTGTCCAGGGGAACCCAGTTGTCCTCGGTGGGTGTACGGTCCCTCCAGCGGATTAGGAATTCGATCCTTCGGGCTCCTCGTGGGTCACAAACTCGGTGGCTCAGAATCTTCTCGGGTGTTATGATTGGCTCGGTCGGTGGTCGTGTCATGCTGGCGGGGCGATTGCGTGGCAGTTGGCTTGTGGATGGTACGTAGGGGCGAAGCAGGCTGTGAGTTATTGTACGCGAACTCGATGCGTGGCAGTTGCTGTTCCCAGGTGGTTGGGTCGTCGCACGTGGCTCGAAGGAGTTGTTCCATGGTCTGCTTTGTCCTCTCTGTCTGTCCGTCGGTCTCGGGGTGGTACGAAGAACTGAACTGTAGTCGCGTGCCGAACTGCTGCCACAGGTTCCGCCAGAAGTTGCTGGTGAATTTCGTATCTCGGTCGCTGATGATCGCTGCTGGTATCCCGTACAGTCGAACGACGGTGGAGATGAAGAGGCGTGCTGTGATTGATTTTTCCCAGGCTGCGAAGTGTGCCATTTTCGTGAGTCGATCGACGACGACTAGGATCGCGTCGTTCCCACTTGCCCCGGCCGGTAACCCTGTGATGAAATCCATCGTCACCTGCTGCCAAGCACGCTCTGGGGGTGGTATCGGCTGCAACTGTCCTGCCAGCCGCTTCCGTGATGATTTCATGAGCTGGCAAGTGGGACACGATGCCACGTGTCGCTGTATGTCGGTCAACATTTCGGGCCAGTAATAATACCGCTGCAGCTGCTGCCGTGTTTTCTCTACCCCGAAATGCCCTGAGGTAACTCCGTTGTGTGCCTCCTGTAACAATAACTTCCGTAGCAGTGTGAACCCTGATACCCAGATGCGGTCGGTCCCGGATTTTACGTAATAGACTCCCTTTGCTGCTGCGAACTGCTGTGAACTTCCTCCTGTGAAGAATGGATCCGTTTGGTACCCGTGGGTAAATAGGCCTGTCAGTAGTGGACTGGTCTGGGCGAGTAGTATTGCGTGGATCTGGGCAGTGGGACGGGTCAGTGCGTCGGCGATGTTCGATGCCCCCTTTTTGTAGGTGACTGTGTAGTGGAAGTTTGACTCGAGGAAATCGAGCCAGCGAATCTATTGTGGGTTGAGGTGTAGCTGTGCGCGGAGGTACCGTAATGACTTATGGTCTGTCCGTACGGTCACGTCTGCGCCGCTCAAGTAACAGCGCCACACTTTGAACGCGTGCGCGATCGCGAACATTTCGTAGTCGTGTATCGGGTATTTTTTTTCAGGTGGATGCAGTTTTCGTGACTCGTATGCGATGGGCTGTAGGCCGTTGTCGAAGTCCTGTAGCAGTACGGCTCCGATGGCGGTGTCGCTGGCGTCGGTAACTACTTCGAATGGGCGGTGTGGGTCGGCGATGCGCAGTATGGGCGGTGAACAGAGAACATTTTTCAGGGCAGAGAAGGCAGCATGCTCTTTCTCCCCCCACGTAAAAACGACCCCCTTACGATGTTCGTAATGTCAAAACTAGTCAGTGAGAAACAGAAAATGAAGAAAGGAGTGGTTGCACTAGCAGCAGTTGGCATACATATAGGAAACCCTAATTGGGTTGTACTCGCTATAGAGTACCCCACTGCAGGCTAGACAATAATAACATTCTGACACACCCCCATAGCCAAAGTGGGGTGTAATCAGCACAATGAGCAGGTATAGCAATAGTTCACAATTATAAGCAAAGCTAGAGGTAATCACAGAGGGCAAGTGAGGAGGAGGAGGGACTGTGAGGGGAGAGAAGATTGGAGACAACGGCTGAAGCTACAGACACACGGGCAACAGGAGCGCGCACACAGTGGCTACCGGGACAGCGCCCCGGACTACCGGAGTAACTGGCTCGGTGGCTACGAGGAGCGGCAAGAGCAACGGACCCACGGGCGACAGGCACAGCAGGCTCGCTGGGCTACCGAGAGCACGACGGCTCCGGACTACTGGCGCTGCAGGCGACACGACGGCAGCCTCCACGCAACCTCCTCCGACCGTCCCACACCCCTCTCACACACCCACTGCTGCACCCCTAGCTCCACTACCACGGCACCCCCCTAGCGCCACTCCCCTCGGCTCCCACACATCCACCCCCCTCAGCGGCAGCTGCAGCAGTGGGAAACGGAGGAGGAGAAGGAAGGGACGACGCACACGTATCACCCCCACACCCGCCACCCCCACACCCTCCTGTCCAGGGGACCGGGGGGGGGGTAGAGCAGGACAGAGCGCGAAGTGGCCGCGTGTCAGAAAGAGAAGTTGGAGTACAAGTAGCAAACCCTAGTTTTGTGTACCCCCTAAAGGCTAACCCACTATAGCCTACACAACAACAACACATACAGTGTTTGACACCGCGACGTGGCCGCGACGGGGCCGGGGCGAGGCCGCGAAGTGCGCGACGGGGGGGGCGGGGTAGGAGGTGCGCGGGCGACAGCAGGGCGCGGTTCACAGAGGGAAAGGGAGGCAGCGGGGGGGTCTCGTGGGCTCCACGAAGGAGCAGGGCGCGGGCCCCCCGAGGGCGTCACGGCGGGTGACGGGAGGGGGGCCGCGCACGGGCCCCCGAGGGCGGCTCGACGGGCGACGGGAGGGGCCGCGCGCGGGCCCCCAAGGCGCCGCGACGAGGCGACGAGAGGGGGCGGTGCGCGGGCCCCCAAGGCGCCGCGACGAGGCGACGGGAGGGGGCGACGCGCGGGCCCCCAAGGCGCCGCGACGAGGCGACGGGAGGGGCCGGCGCGCGGGCCCCCAGGGCGCCGCGACGAGGCGACGGGAGGAGGGCGACGCGCGGGCCCCCAGGGCGCCGCGACGGGCGATGGGGGGGGGGGGGGGGGGGGGGGGGGGGGGGGGCAGCGCGCAGGTCCCCGGGGGCGCCACAACGGGCAGAAAACCGCCGCACGCCCCGAGCGCACGGCGGGATGAAAAACGCCGCGTGCTCCGGGCGCGCGGCAGGAAGAAAGGGTCGCGCGCCCGGGGCGCGCGACAGCAGTAGAGCAGCGGAAGCTTCGGGTGGGGCCCACCCACAGGATCGACCCAGGAGGATCGACCTGCTGTGATAGCATGTCAGAATCCTAAGGCTAGTTAGGCTTAGAAGCCATGGCTATGGTAGCTTAGTAGCTTAGGTTTAGGGTTCACGAGGAATGTCGAGAGAGTTGCAAGGGAGAAAAGTGTTCAATAAAGAGAGAAGATACAAGGATATAGGCAAAGCAAGCAAGGTGCACCACCAAACAATGTAACACTACAGTAACTACCGCTACAAGCAGTTTATATAAGAAATATATTTCAACACACCCCCTAAACTGCTTGCAGCAGGAAGCCAATGCAGAGACACCCCCTGAAGGGGTACACCAAGCGCAGCAGAAGGAGAGGGGAAGTTAGGAGGAGGAGGGACTGTGAGAGGGGTGGAGATAGGAGGCGACAGGTGAAGCCGCAGTCACACGGGCAACAGAAGCGGCGCGCACAGTGGCTACCGAGCACACGACGGCACCGGACTACGGGAGTATCTGGCTCCGCGTCCCCGGGGTGGCACGTGAAGCAGGAAGCCGCCATGCGCCTCGGGGCGCGCGGCGGGCAGAAAACCGCCACGCGCCCCGAGCGCGTGGCGGGAAGAAAAAAAACGTCGCGCGCCACGGGGCGTTCGACAGACACAACAGCAGCAGCGGAAGCATGTGGGCCCACAGGCCAGGAGCGCAAAGGCTCTGATACCATGTCAAAACTAGTCAGTGAGAAACAGAAAATGAAGAAAGGAGTGGTTGCACTAGCAGCAGTTGGCATACATATAGGAAACCCTAATTGAGTTGTACTCGCTATAGAGTACCCCACTGCAGGCTAGACAATAATAACATTCTGACACGTAATAGGACCCCGGTCTCGGACGGCGCAAAATGTCGATTTTCTCAGCGAGCGCGAGAATCTCGTTGTAATTCGAGAGTCCGCGTAGCATGATTTCGTGCGAAATGTCCGGCTTCAACCCTCCGACATAACGGTCCACCCGCCCCGCTTCGTGCTTGTTGTGAAGAAACTATGAGGAATGAATGAACTAGCAATGAGTTGGGTACAAGTACTAACCCTAATTGGGTTGTACCCCTTATGGGCTACCCCACTACGGCCTACACAAATGTATAAGCTATAATGTTCTGACACGTGTAGCCGACTTGCTCGCATAATGCGAGAAAACCGCTCGTGTAGTCTTGAACCGACCCGAGCTGCCGCCAAGTACGCAGTCTCTGACGCGCCGAAATAGAAGCCGCGATCGGCTCGAAGCGCGCCCGAAGCCCTGCGCACCACGCATCCCACGTGCTGTACTGGGCGGTTTCGCAGAATGAACTCCAGGTGACGGCTAGACCCGTGGGCCCTTCCTCTTGCGACGGTGGCTCGTAGGCGCGAGGCGACGTCACGATGACTTGCCACCAGTCCATGGCGGGGCCCCTCAGCAGCGAGACGGCGTATCTGATCTTCGCTGCGTCCGACTCGACGTAGTTTGCGTCGAAAAATACGTTCATCGTGAAGACCCACGACTGAACCGTCGGACCTCCACGCTGACTCGGGTCGAAACAGGGCGGGCGCTGCGGCTTCAGTGGCATTGGCGTCATGATGGCGTGGTCGCCACTTGTCGCCGCAAATTCCACGTGCCGACGGGCTTCACAAGGCTCCCGTGGGCTTGGCACGACCCTGTTCCTCTCCATGCCCGGCATCGAGTGGGCGGCGCCATCACTGGCTGCTCCTGAGCGCTGTCCCACGCTGTCGTTCTGTGTCGGTGTGCCTGATGAAATGACGATCGGCTCCTCCGATTGTGCAGATGCATTTGCAGGTGCGTGTGGTGGCGCCGGAGTATTCACCGTGGAGTGCTGACGCGCGGAGTCACGTTCCGCCGTGAGTGTCGCAATTTCGAGCGCCGATTCTTCGACTTGGGGCACGAGACGGTCGAGTTGCCCCATGGCGGGGGTGTCGGGCAAGCTCAGCGAGAGCCTCTGTCGTGGCCGTGCGTGCTTACGAGAGAGCACTACGAGCGGCGGTGCTGTGTCGCTGAGAGACGTCTACCCCCCCCCCAAAAAAATGAGATAGTGGGGAAACAAAGGTGTGGGTGCGGTCCGAGAAAGGATCGTAGGCTCTGAATACCAAGTGTTACGAGTGCAATTGAGTGAGCGAGCGAGAATTGCACTATCGAAGCAAAAGTACAATGAGCGAAGGCATGAGCGAAGAATATATAGCGAAACTACAGTGGTAACGGTAATGAACCGTGGGTGACGCGCGACGGGCCTGGAACCGAGGTTTGGGAAAATGTCGAGGCGGAGGCCCGGAGCGCGGGTTACCCGCCGAGCCGTGAGGTCGGGGTGCGGCGTGCGAAGGTGGCGGGAGGATTGTCTATTGGAAACAAGTGAATTAAGCGCCTCTGTCGCGTCGAAACACTAAGTCGCAAACGAAGCAAAACACAGTGATGCATTAGCGAGTCAACCCTCGGAGGTTAAGTAACTGCTGGAGGTTACGCAAAAGTCAAAGGTCAGCGACCTTTGACCTGACAAATACAGCGCGACAGCAAGGACAAACAACTGACTCGTTATTGAGCAGTTGCCCGAGTCGTCACTGTATCGAACCGCAACAGCAATAGTGAAACGGGTATTAACTGTATCTCTTCGTATTCCTTGTACTCTTATAAAAGCTTGTATCTCTTTGCTTTAATCAATCTACTTTGCCCTCACATACCAGCGCAAGGTGGTTCACAATCCATGATTGAGGTTGGCACATGCCTCAATCTTCCGAGCAAAGACATGGCTTTCGAGGCTTTCGTTGCCTGGCTCCGAGTAGCAGAACGAGAATCTGGCGTGAAACTGAAAAGCTTCCAGTCAGACGGAGGAGGAGAATACACCTCACAAAGGTTCAAGCAGTACTTTGCAGAAAGAGGGATCAAGCGGCTCATCTCCCTTCCCTACGTTCACCAGCAGCAAGGCGTAGCAGAAAGGATGAACAGGACTCTCCAGAACACCATGCGCAAGCTGCTACGTGGCATGCGGCTACCCAACCACCAATGGCCTTAGTCTCTGAGCTTGTTAACTTTGCTGGTGCCTGTCGTCTAGACTACGCTGCGAGTCTTGTTGCTGAGTCTGAGTCTGTCTGTCCTCCGTCCGTCGGGGGTGAGTGTGTCTTGCAGCCGCTGCAACTCATCTCGTGGCCATGCTGCTTGCCCCTGAGGGAGACCCGGATGCACCAGACATCCCGACTCCGCGTTCTTACGCTGAGGCGATCGCGGGTCCCTACTCCTCTCAGTGGCAGACAGCCATGGACGCAGAGATGGCATCCTGGAAGTCCACAAGCACTTACGTTGATGAGGTTCCCCCTCCTGGGGCGAACATCGTTGATGGCATGCGGATTTTCAAGGTGAAGCGGCCGTCGGGTTCTCCGCCTGTCTTCAAGGCTCGTTACGTTGCACGAGGCTTCAGTCAGCGAGAGGGAGTTGACTTCTTCCAGACCTTCTCCCCCACCCCGAAGATGACCACTCTTCGAGTGTTGCTGCACGTTGCCGCTCAGCGTGACTACGAGCTTCACTCTCTGGACTTCAGCACAGCGTTCTTACAGGGCAGTCTGCACGAGGAGATCTGGCTGCGCCGCCCACCTGGCTTCACTAGGTCGTTCCCTCCTGGTACTCAGTGGAGCCTCCGTCGGCCAGTCTACGACCTCCATCAGGCGCCTCGTAAGTGGCACGACACACTGAGGACGACACTTGCGGCTCTTGGGTTTGCCCCTTCCACTGCTGATCCGTCGCTGTTTCTATGCACCGACACTTCACTACCGCCGTTCTACATCCTCGTGTACGTCGACGACTTGGTCTTTGCCACTGCTGACACTGAGGCTCTCGCCCTTGTGAAGTCGGGGCTGCAGAAGAGACATACGTGCACAGACTTGGGTGAGCTGCGCAGTTACCTTGGCTTGCAGATCACCCGGGACAGAGCACGCCGCACCATCACACTGACTCAGTCACACATGGTGCAGCAGGTCCTTCAGCGCTTCGGCTTCACTTGGTCCTCGCCACAGTCCACTCCTCTGGCTACAGGCCACTCGCTCTCAGCTCCACCTTCGTACGAGTCCGTAGAGCCGAGTGGCCCGTACCCAGAGCTAGTGGGCTGCCTCATGTACCTGATGACCTGCACTCGTCCTGACCTTGCGTACCCTCTTGGCCTTCTGGCACGCTACGTGGCTCCTGTTAGGCACCGAAAGGTGCACATGGATGCTACGAAGATGGTATTGCGCTACTTGTGCAGTACATCGGGCATGGGGCTCGTGCTTGGAGGGCGGAGCTCATTTGTCCTCACTGGACACTCAGACACTTCTTGGGTTGACGACTTGGCTACGCAGCGGTCGTCACAGGGTTACACTTTTAGCCTTGGCTGCGGCTCTGTTTCTTGGCGGTCTACCCGCTCGTCTTTTGTTCTCAGCTCATGTTGTGAGGCTGAGATCTACGCTGGGGCCATGGCTGCACAGGAGTTACGCTGGCACACCTACCTGCTGACCGACTTGGGAGTGCAGCCTCGTTCTCCTCCAGTTCTGTACGTAGACAACAAGGCCGCCATTGCCTTGTGTCAGGAGCACAGACTGGAGCACAGAATGAAGGACATCGCTCTGCGTTACTTCCTGGCTCGAGAGTTGCAGCAGCATGGTCAGCTTCGTCTTCCTCACGTGGCCACTCGGGCCAACACTGCTGATATATTCACCAAGGCACTTTCGTCCTTGTGATCATCAGCGCTTCTGTATTATGTTAGGCCTTGTGCTTTTTTCGTCTCACTTGCTCACTTCGTGACTTTGCTTGTACTGTGATCTATATACATATATATCTGCATGTTTGCTCTTGCTAGGTAGTGATCACTGTATTGTTGTTGCTGCATATATACCTCTGCATGTGAACTGGCCTTGTGGCCTTTTGCTTGTGCTCGGAGTGTGTGGTGACGTTGTGATCCACCCTGATCTTGCTTTGTTTTTCTGGACTGGTCTTGTGACCCCTTGTTCTCCCCCACTTTGCCTATGGGGCTGTGTCAAACTATATATGTGTTAGTTTTGTGTAGGCTATAGTGGGGGACAACACAAAGTTAGGGTTAGTACTTGTACCCACAT
This sequence comes from Closterium sp. Naga37s-1, assembly GCA_947471745.1. Classification (NCBI taxonomy): domain Eukaryota; kingdom Viridiplantae; phylum Streptophyta; class Zygnematophyceae; order Desmidiales; family Closteriaceae; genus Closterium; species Closterium sp. Naga37s-1. The sequence continues at coordinate 3,230,785 of CANJKZ010000738.1, forward strand.
TTTATTCAATGCAACCATTCTGCTTGCTATCTTGACAGGGCGCGCTACCCGCGGGGCGCGCTGCCTGCGGGGCGCGCTACCCGCGGGGCGCGCTACCTGTGCGGCGCGCTACCTGCGGGGCTGGGGCGACGGGCCAGGGCGACGGGCCAGGGCGCGGGCTGGGGCGACGGGCTAGGGCGCGGGCTGGGGCGAGGGGCTAGGGCGCGGGCTGGGGCGACGGGCCAGGGCGCGGGCTGGGGCGACGGTCTAGGGCGCAGGCAGGGGCGACGGGCTAGGGCGCGGCCCTGGGGACGGGCTAGGGCGCGGGCTGGGGCGACGGGCTAGGGCGGGCGCCTGGGCGACGGGCTAGGGCGGGCGCCTGGGCGACGGGCTAGGGCGGGCGCCTGGGCGACGGGCTAGGGCGGGCGCCTGGGCGACGGGCTAGGGCGGGCGCCTGGGCGACGGGCTAGGGCGGGCGCCTGGGCGTCTGGCTAGGGCGGGCGCCTGGGCGTGGGCCTGGGCGACGGGCTAGGGGCGCAGGCTAGGGGCGCGGAGGGCGCTAACGCGCGGAAGGGGGAGGGAGGCGCGGAGATGGCGCAGAAGGCGCGGAGGCTAAGGCGCGGAGGGCGCGGAGGGCGCTAGGGCGCGGAGGGCGCAAGGGCGCGGAGGGCACTAGGGCGCGAGCTAGGCTAGGCTAGGCGAGAGGATCGACACCTTCTCATGATACAATCTCAAAGTTAGCGAACAACGGAATGGATGAACTAGCAAAGTGTTGGATACAAATAGGAAACCCTAGCATCTGTACCCTCTAGAATGCATCTCACTACAGCCTATAACTATTATATTTGACATGGTGTACCGAGAAGTGCACAGCTGCAGCGTCGTTCCATTGTTGACGACCTACGTACCGACTTCAATGTCACCAGTGTACTGTTATCTTTTGATGTACTTAGCTATACAATTAGGTACAACTTTTAATAAACTCCAATCCATCCAGTGTTCATACACCACTTACATGGCCATGCCATATGCCCTCCTCAATAGCTCAGGTCAGCAGCAGCAACCCGGCAGCCCTATCCATGGAAATCATAAGGCATACTGCCACTGATATATTCCCCCCCCAAAACCCAAACCAAGCCCAGCCCATCCAACAATCTTTATGGGGGCACTATTAAAGACCTGGTAAGGAATGGAGGTGCTGCCTTGTGTCCTGATTTGGTGGTAAGGACATTCCTTGTGTCTTGAATCCTGATGATGCCATTTACCAGGGTATTGGTTTGTGGCCTAGGCCTCCAAATGAGAGACATCTACCAGAAATGATGGGTTGGAGGCTGATTGAAATTCTGCCATGCTTTAAATAAAGGCACAGTCTATAAAATAGGAGGCTTTTCCTAGGTAAGACCAGAAGGTAACAAGGCAGAGTGATACGGAACAGTAAAGAAAATTGGGCTAAGTATCCAACTATGCAACAGACAAGATTCTACATACATGATACAACAGCGAAAATTTTGAGGCGCCTAAAAAACAGAACTTCTTGCAGAGACGATTTTGCAGGTACTGTATTTCACTTCTTTCCGCCCTTGCCACCCTTTCCCCCCTTCCCTCCCTTTCCACCCTTGCCGCCCTTTCCCCCCTTTCCTGCCTTCACACCAATCTTTGAGAAAGTGCTGTCTCCCACATTCTGAAGAGTAGTAATCCCTCCAGATCCCCCGCCAGATCCCCCCTGATCTCCGCCAGAACCACCCTGCTGCCCACCGGTTCCCCCCTGCTCCCCACCAGCACCTCCCTGTTGTCCGCCAGGTGCCTGCTGTCCGCCCTGCTGTCCGCCCTGCTGTCCACCCTGCTGCCCGCCAGGTACGCCCTGCTGCCCACCCTGCTGCCCGCCAGGTCCGCCCTTCTGCCCGCCAGGTCCGCCCTGCTGCCCGCCAGGTCCGCCCTGCTGCCCGACAGGTCCGCCCTGCTGCCCGCCAGGTCCGCCCTGCCCGCCCTGCTGCCCGCCAGGTCCGCCCTGCTGCCCGCCCTGCTGCCCGCCAGGTCCGCCCTGCTGCCCGACAGGTCCGCCCTGCTCCCCGCCCTGCTGCCCGCCAGGTCCGCCCTGCTGCCCGCCAGGTCTGCCCTGCTGCCCGCCCTGCTGCCCGCCAGGTCCGCCCTGCTGCCCGCCCTGCTGCCCACCAGGTCCGCCCTGCTGCCCGCCCTGCTGCCCGCCCTGCTGCCCGCCCTGCTGCCCGCCAGGTCCGCCCTGCTGCCCGCCCTGCTGCCCGCCAGGTCCGGCCTGCTGCCCACCGGGTCCGCCCTGCTGCCCGCCCTGCTGCCCGCCAGGTCCGCCCTGCTGCTCGCCCTGCTGTCCGCCAGGTCCGCCCTGTTGTCCGCCTTGCTGTCCACCGGGACCGCCCTGCTGTCCGCCGGGACCGCCCTGCTGTCCGCCGGGACCGCCCTGCTGTCCGCCGGGACCGCCCTGCTGTCCGCCGGGACCGCCCTGCTGTCCGCCGGGACCGCCCTGTTGTCCGCCGGGACCGCTGTTGTCCGCCAGGTCCGCCCGCTGTCCGCCAGGTCCGCCGCTGCCGCCGCTCAGATCTTCCCCGTTGCCACCGCCCAGATCTCCGCCGCTGCCGCCCTGCTGTCCGCCCTGCTGTCCGCCGGAACCGCCCTGCTGTCCGCCAGGACCGCCCTGCTGTCCGCCGGGACCGCCCTGCTGTCCGCTGGGACCGCCTTGCTGTCCGCCGGGACCGTCCTGCTGTCCGCCTGGACCGCCCTGCTGTCCGCCTGGACCGCCCTGCTGTCCGCCGGGACCGCCCTGCTGTCCGCCGGGACCGCCCTGCTGTCCGCCTGGACCGCCCTGCTGTCCGCCTGGACCGCCCTGCTGTCCGCCGGGACCGCCCTGCTGTCTGCCAGGACCGCCCTGCTGTCCGCCGGGACCGCCCTGCTGTCCGCCGGGACCGCCCTGTTGTCCGCCGGGACCGCTGTTGTCCGCCAGGTCCGCCCGCTGGCCGCCAGGTCCGCCGCTGCCGCCGCTCAGATCTTCCCCGCTGCCACCGCCCAGATCTCCGTCGCTGCCGCCCTGCTGTCCGCCCTGCTGTCCGCCGGGACCGCCCTGCTGTCCGCCAGGACCGCCCTGCTGTCCGCCGGGACCGCCCTGCTGTCCGCCGGGACCGCCCTGCTGTCCGCCGGGACCGCCCTGCTGTCCGCCAGGACCGCCCTGCTGTCCGCCTGGACCGCCCTGCTGTCCACCGGGACCGCCCTGCTGTCCGCCGGGACCGCCCTGCTGTCCGCCAGGTCCGCCGCTGCCGCCGCCCAGATCTCCCCCGCTGCCGCTGCCCAGATCTCCGCCGCTGCCGCCCTGCTGTCCGCCCTGCTTTCCGCCGGGACCGCCCTGCTGTCCGCCGGGACCGCCTTGCTGTCCGCCTGGACCGCCCTGCTGTCCGCCTGGACCGCCCTGCTGTCCGCCTGGACCGCCCTGCTGTCCGCCGGGACCGCCCTGCTGTCCGCCGGGACCGCCCTGCTGTCCGCCGGGACCGCCCTGCTGTCCGCCTGGACCGCCCTGCTGTCCGCCTGGACCGCCCTGCTGTCCGCCGGGACCGCCCTGCTGTCCGCCGGGACCGCCCTGCTGTCCGCCAGGTCCGCCGCTGCCGCCGCCCAGATCTCCCCCGCTGCCGCCGCCCAGATCTCCGCCGCTGCCGCCCTGCTGTCCGCCCTGCTTTCCGCCGGGACCGCCCTGCTGTCCGCCGGGACCGCCTTGCTGTCCGCCTGGACCGCCCTGCTGTCCACCTGGACCGCCCTGCTGTCCGCCTGGACCGCCCTGCTGTCCGCCGGGACCGCCCTGCTGTCCGCCGGGACCGCCCTGCTGTCCGCCGGGACCGCCCTGCTGTCCGCCGGAACCGCCCTGCTGTCCGCCGGGACCACCCTGCTGTCCGCCGGGACCGCCCTGCTGCCCGCCAGGTCCGCCCAGATCTCCGACGCTGCCGCCGCCCAAATCTCCACCGCTGCCGCCGCCTAAATCTCCGCCAGAGCCGCCTCCCAAATCGCCGCCGCTGCCACCGCCCGAATCGCCGCCGCCGCCCAAATCGCCGCCGCTGCCGCCGCCAAGATCTCCGCCAGAGCCGCCACCCAGATCTCCGCCAGAGCCGCCGCCCAAATCATTAACAGCCAGCAACATCGGTTTGGTTGTTGTCACCTTGAGGAGCGAGAGGGGTTTGAGAGCGAGACTTCGGCGCGGAGCGAGGACCCTCGCAGTTGCTGCGCAGGCAGAAAACAAACGTCGAATTATATCCGTTATATCGGATCCGTCGGAACCAAAGGCAGAGAACATGGCGGAATTGAAGGAGGAAAAGCAAGAATGCGCGAAAAGAGGCAGGCTATCAGAGGAGAATAAGAAGAGCGAAGTGATGCAATCGAAGAGACAATATGGATACGAAATGTAACACGCGAAGTGAGGGGCTCACCTGGCGCGACAATCACCGACGCCGCTAAAAACGCGAGCAGAAGAGGCAACGCCGTGCCTTGCATTTTGCAGCCCATCGTGCAGGAATGGATCTCTCTGGGAACTTCTCAGGCAGGTACGAAAAATGGGGAAATATGGGTGACAAGCTCGAATTACGAGAAGGCTGAGGTGACGGGAGGGCTGAAAATCGGAGTGAAATGTCTCGAAGGTGGTGAGGGGGATGCTGCTGCTGATGTGACGGATGAATGCGCATTTTTATAGTGTGGTGGAAACGCGGCTCGAAAGCGTTTTTGCTATGTGTGATGGAGGGATGCGATTGGTTTTGGCGGGATGATGTATTTCCCGCCAGGTCAAATCCGCGACTTGCGCCTTCAGCTCAGGTTTCGCAGGAACATTTCAAGAACAGGGAGATGAGGCAAAATGTGTTCGCGAAGGGTTACAATTCAGACCTGCGACGCCAGGATAACTCGCAATTGCGCTTCCGACTGTTCCGCCGTGCTGTTTGGCCATGCACACCACTGTGGGCCCACACCTGCCCAACTGTTGAAGTTCGTTGACCGCTTGGGAAAGCGGTTGACGCGGGAGGCCCGCGGATTGCGCATGTGCAACGACATGCCATGACATGAACATGAAACGCCAAGATGTGTCTCAACTCAATTTAGGGCGTGACCAGCGCGTACACTTTGTGTTTGTTTTTACTAAAATTGTCATATTTACATCCACAGAACCTGCATGATTGTTGAAGTGCGTTGACCGCGGGCATGGGAAAGCGGATGACGCGGCAGGCCCGCGGGTTCCGCAATTGAAACAACATGCCATGAAGGTGAAACGCTTACATGAACCAGCATGACAAGATTGGGTGTCTATTACGAGTGCAATTGAGTGAGCGAGCGAGAATTGCACTATCGAAGCAAAAGTACAATGAGCGAAGGTGTAAGGAATTTTCTCAATATTCCTTAGCGCGCCCTGCAACACCGCGTACAGCAGCAGCCGTTGTTCGCTCGTTACTGCTAACGGGGCTTCGCTGACTTCGCGCGCACTGTTTCACCAAACCTCGCACTACTGGACCGGCCGTGTCGGCCTACGCTTCGGGACTAGCCCGAGCCTCGCTGCCAGCGTAGCACTAGCTAGCTCGCACGCACCGCGTTACCGTTTGCATGTTTCGTGTATAAATGTTCGCTCATGCCGTCGCTCACATTTTGTACTCGTTTGACACCTTCGTGCAATTCTCGCTACTTCGATTCATTGCACCCGTAACACTTGGTATTCAGAGCCTCTTTCTTTTCGGACCGCGCATCTCCGCACCCCAGGAAATCAACTTTTGATTTTTCCACTCGAAGGGACTCACGCACCTTAGTTCCTAGGAGCCACTGTCCTCGCATTCTCGCGTAAACGCGTGCAGCCAAGACTGCACCTAGACTAAGCCGAGCCGACGTCCTTCGCAATGGCTGAGCATATCGATGTCGCCACTCTCACACAGGAGCACTTGAACGAACTGCTGCGGCAAATCCGCGAAAGCTCTGAAGAAATCGCGGCGCTGACGGCAAAACACACGTCCCTGCAAAACGACATCGCAAGAGCACAGCAAGCGCAATCCCAAGCACCTGGCACTCCAATATAGCCCGCACCTCAGACATCGCAACATGGAAGCGTGGGGCAACCCGCGAGCGCGGCCAGTGATGGCGTCGTCCGCCACGACCGAGACGACGACCATGGCACGACACACCCCAACGCAACGAATGCGGCCAGGAATCAGCCTCGAGTCACGATTTCCATGCCGGCCGGCGAATCAACTCTACCGTCGCCGATGCCGCTGAAGCCGCAGCGTCCGCCGTGTTTTGACCCGAGTCAACGGGGTGGTCCTACCGTTCAGGTGTGGCTATTCACGTTGAACGTTTTCTTCGACGCGAATTACGTCTCGGAGGATACGGCGAAGATTCGTTACGCCATGTCCTTGTTAAGAATGAGGAATGAATGAACTAGGAAAGAGGTGGGTACAAGTAGGAAACCTAGAAATGTTGTACCCCATATAGTCTACCCCACTACAGCCTACACAGACTATAGCATATAAGTTTGACACACCCCCATAGGCAAAGTGGGGGAGAACAAGAGGTCACAAGACCAGTCAAGCAAAGCAAAGCAAGCTCAGGGTGGATCACAACGTCACCACACAATCCGAGCACAAGAGCAAGGCCAAAAGGCCAGTTCACATGCAAGATCATATATAAAGGTAAACAAGCAAGTGCAGGTATAGAAAGATCACAGTACAAGCAAGGTCAAGAAGTGAGCAAGTGAGGCCAAGTAGGCACAAGACCTAGCATCGTACAGAAGCGCTGATGATCACCAGGCGGAAGTGCCTTGGTAAAGATATCAGCAGTGTTGGCCTCAGAGGCCACGTAAGCAAGGCGCAGCTGACCACGCTGCTGCAGCTCACGAGCAAGGAAGTAGCGAAGAGCAATGTGCTTCGTTCTGTGCTCCAGTCTGTGCTCCCGACACAAGGCCAGCATGGCCTTGTTGTCTACGTACACAACTGGAGGAGAACGAGGTGGCTCTCCTAGGTCAGTCAGCAGGTAGGTGAGCCAGCGTAGCTCCTGTGCAGCCATGGCCCCCGCGTAGATCTCAGCCTCACAGCTGGAGCCGAGAACAGAAGACGAGCGGGTAGACCGCCACGAAACAGAGCCGGAGCCAAGGCTGAAGGTGTGACCCTGTGACGACCGCTGCGTAGCCTGGTCGTCAGCCCAAGAAGCGTCTTCGTGACCTGTGAGGACCACTGGACGTCGCCCTCCAAGCACTAGCCCCATGCCCGACGTACTGCACAAGTAGCGCAACACCCTCTTCGCTGCAGCCATGTGCTCTGGTCGGTGTCTCCCAGGAGCAACATAGCGTGCCAAGATGCTAAGAGGGTATGCTAGGTCAGGTCGTGTGCAGGTCATCAGGTACATGAGGCAGCCAACAAGCTCAGGGTACGGGCCACTCGGCTCTACGGACTCATCCGAAGGCAGAGCTGAGAGCGAGTGGCGAGTAGACAGAGGAGTGGCCTGAGGTGAGGAGTACGTGAAGTCGAAGCGCTGAAGGACCTGCTGCACCATATGTGACTGAGTCAGGGTAATGGTGCGCTGTGCTCTGTCCCGGGTGATCTGCAAGCCAAGGTAGCTGCGCAGTTCATCTAGGTCTGTGCACGTGTGTCTCTTCTGCAGCTCGGACTTCACGTGGGCGAGTCCAGCAGTGTCAGCAGTGGCAAAGACCAAGTCGTCGACGTACACGAGGATGTAGAACGGCGGCAAGGAGGTGTCGGTGCGCAGAAACAGCGACGGGTCGGCAGTAGACGGAGCAAACCCAAGAGCTGCAAGTGTAGTCCTCAGTGTGTCGTGCCACTCACGGGGCGCCTGGCGGAGACCGTAGACTGGCCGCCGGAGGCTCCACTGGGTACCAGGAGGAAACGAACCAGTGAAGCCAGGTGGGCGGCGCAGCCAGATCTCCTCGTGCAGGCTGCCCTGCAGGAAAGCTGTGCTGAAGTCAAGAGAGTGAAGCTCGTAGTCGCGCTGAGCGGCTATGTGCAGCAGCACCCGAAGAGTGGTCATCTTCGGGGTGGGAGAGAAGGTCTGAAAGTAGTCAACTCCCTGCCGCTGACTGAAGCCTCGAGCCACGTAACGCGCCTTGAAGACAGGCGGAGAACCCGGCGGCCGCTTCACCCTGAAAATCCACATGCCACTGACGATGTTCGCCCCAGGTGGGGGAACCTCGTCGACGTAGGTGCCTGTGGACTTCCAGGAAGCCATCTCTGCGTCCATGGCTGACTGCCACTGTGAGGAGTAGGGACCCTCGATCGCCTCAGCGTACGATCGAGGAGTCGGGATGTCTGGTGCATCCGGGTCTCCCTCAGGGGCAATCAGCGTGGACACGAGATGAGGCAAAGTAGCAGCAAAACACTGGAACTCCTCCTGCCTGTCCTCAAGGACGTCCGTGCTAAGAGCACACTCACCCCCGACGGACGGAGGACAGACAGACTCAGACTCAGCAACGAGACTAGCGGCGTAGTCTAGACAACAGCGAGCAGCAAAGTCGACAAGCTCAGCAACGAAGGCAGACGCAACATTGGACTCAAAGGAAGGGTCAGTGACAACAGTGGCCAGGAGACGCGTGACAGTAGGACTGGCAGCACGAAGAGAGTCAGACTCCTGGTCAGCAAGAACAGGAAGAGAGGACTATGGAGGAGACGGCAACGGGACACGCAGAGGAGCAGTGAAAGGACGCAGTGCCATCTGGTGTGTGCTTGGGACCGCAGGAGGACGCGGACGCGGAGCACGACGACTAGTGCGAGCAGCACGAACAGGCGACGCAGGAAGAGACGCAGGCTCACGACGCTCAGCAAGACCTCCAGTAGGACCAGTGTAGTGAGAAGGAGCAGGTAGGGGGGAGGCGGGCTGTAACTGTGACCGCGACTGGACAGGCGGTGGACACTCTAAGGGAGGAGCAGGACCAGTAGAGGGCGGGAGACCAAGAACCTGCTCAAGGAGCGGAACGTAGTACGGCCTCGGCCGCGCAGCGCCTCCAGAACCAGCAGGGACAGCACCAGTACCCCCAGCGGCAGCACCAGCGCCAGCAGCACCTCCAGCTCCAACAGCGCCAACTCCAGCACCCTCAGAAGCACCAGCGCCAGCAGAACCACCAGCGCCAACACCCCCAGCAGCTCCAGCTCCAGCAGCTCCAGCAGAACCAACTCCAGCAGGACCGTCAGCTCCAGTACCGCCAGCAGCTCCAGCAGTACCTCCAGCAGAACTAACTCGAGCAGCAGCCCCAGCAGCACCCCAAGTCCCAGCAGCTCCAGTACCGCCAGTACGAGGACCTCCAGGACCAGCAGCAACAGTAGTACCTCCAGCTCCAGCAGCACGGCTCCAGCGCCGGGCAAACCACTCGCGCAGCTCCTGCGGAGAGAGTAGCTCCCGCCTCGACGAAGCACCGCGAGAGGCCACACGAGCAGACCCAGCACCCCCAGGCTCCGCACCCCCAGGCTCTGCATCCCCAGGCTCAGCACCCCCAGACTCAGCACCCCCAGGCTCAGCACCCCCAGACTCAGCACCCCAAGGCTCAGCACCCCCAGACTCCGCACCCCCAGGCTCAGCACCTCCAGACTCGGTACCCGCAGGCTCAGCACCTCTAGCAGCACCAGAGTCACCAGCTACCTCGACAGGCTCGACTGCGTCTACCTGGGACACACCTGACGGGGCAGGACCCTGAGGGGGGAGGGGGTCTACCGGGGGAGGACCTGGCGCAAGGAAGAGCGGCGGCGGGGGGAGGGGCGCAGTGCGGTAGGGGAAGAGACGGTAGTAAGGCACCGACTCGTCAAAGGTGACGTCCTGGGAGGACAGAACACGGCGCGAGGTGGGGTGGTAAAACTGCCACCCGGGCGCGTCAGGGGGGAAGCCAAGGAAGACGCAGGGGACAGCACGGGGGGACAGCTTGTCCGTAGACAAGTCGCGGACAAACGCCCGAGATCCCCAGACCCGAAACGCAGACGCATCGCCAACCTTCCCGGTCCACCGTAAGGTGGGGGAGGTCTCTGGCAAGGAGACCCGGGGCTGAAGGTTGAGCTGATGCGCTGCGTACTGAACCGCAAACGGCCACAGAAAATGGGGAGCAGCCGCATGGATCATGGACGTACGAGCGACGTCCATGACCATGCCAATGCGGCGCTCAGCAATCCCATTTTGCTGTGGAGAGGCCGGAAGCGTGAAGGTCTGGCGGATGCCCTGTGCACGACAGAAGGCTCCCAGACGGGCAGAGGAAAACTCCCCGCCTCTGTCAGAGTGCAGACGCAGAACAGGAAAGTCCGAGCCGAAACTCTCTCTGAGCTGGAGACGAGCTGCGCGGATCCAGTCGATCAACACCTCAGTGACGTCACCCTTGCTGCGCAAGGGGAACACCGTGGTGTAACGCGAGTAGTCGTCAACCACCAACAGGAAGTAACGCTCGTGACCCTGGCCACAGACGCGGGCAGGGCCCCACACGTCCATGTGAAGAGTCTGCAGCGGAGCCTCTGTCGGAGGAAACTCGGAGGAGTGAGGGGCGGCGCGCTGCCGCCCCTCGACGCAGGGGACGCAGGTAGGGGCAGGCCCCGGAGGTAGGGGAGGTAGGGACCGGGGGAGACCAGAGACAAGGACACGTGAGGCCATGCCTCGGAGACGAGGCAGGGAGGGGTGACCAAGGCGGTGGTGCCAAAGGAGGGTCTGGTGGGACAGGAGACGACACGAGCAGGGCGCAGACTCAGGACCAGACCTGGACTCTGCAGCAAACACCTGACTCGACGCAGCTACCTGACCAGACTCAGCAACCGGAGGAGACTCAGTAGTCAGTGTGTACAGGCTCGACCCCGGCCGACGGGTAAACGTGGCCAAGTGTCGGCCCGTGCGAGCACACGTGCAGTGGGTCACCCGCTGACTCGCAGGAGTGAACTGGTCAACCCCCCTATCCTGTAGGTCAGCTCCACTCACCAAGTTCGTAGAGAACGAGGGGAGGTAGAGACCGGAAAGGGTGCCAGAGGGGGCTGCCGGGCACGGTAGGACAGTAGAGAAGCTAGCAAGGACAGGACCCCCAGAGGGGTCCGCCAGGGAGACCGCAACCGGCCGACTAAGCGGCGTAAGCATGGTGCGGTCTCGAAAGAAGGAGCGGGAAGCACCCGAGTCAAGGGTGAAGGTGTGTAAGGCCTGAGCCGACGTGGTACCTGAGAGAGCAGACTCACCAGTACCTGGGGCAGCAGACGCACTAGCACCTAGAGCAGCAGCCTCACCAGCACCTAGAGCAGCAGCCTCAATGCCCGGGTCAGGCGGAACACACAGGTAACAGTCACCCTCAACACTATCAGACACAGCATACATGGCAGCAAGAATAGCATCATAATCAAGATCAAAGATAGCAACCCCCGCCCTAGACAGGTCTCCCCAGCGAGGGATCTCAGTGGCGCCAGGGAACTGGTGACGCCAGGCGTCCGTCTGGCGGCCGAAGCAGCGCTGGGTGGAATGTGGGCCCCCGCACTGCTCACCAGCGCGGTCGCCGGTACGGAGGACGTAGGTGCAGGGACCAGTACCCCCACCTCGCTGACGCGCAGCGTACCACTCACGAAGCTGCTGGGGGGACAGGGTCTCACGAGTGCGCTGCTGCTGCTGGCGCGGACCACCACCGGGGCCACTCCTCTGTGCAGAGCCGCGACCAGCTCCACCGCTGCCTCCGCCGCCTCCGCCTCCTCCGCCACCTCCGCTCCCTCCGCCACCGCCGCCGCCTCCTCCGCCTCCACTGCTGCCACCGACACCTCCACCCCCGCCACCACTCCCACCACCACCCCCACCCCCTCCACTGCCTCCACCACCACCTACACCGCCCCCGCCAGCCCCTCCAGTGCCCTTGCCCCCCTTGCCCTTGCCGGTGCGGCGTCTCCCGCTAGGGGCAGACGCAGCGCCGACCGACTCGAAACCAACGAGGCCGGCCGCAGCAGCAGAAGCAACAGAGGGCAAGAGGGGGGAGGGGGAACACCCCTCAAAGACGGGGGAGCGAGGGTCACCACGAGAGGCTCCTACAGCGACTATGCTCTTCTCTGCTGCCAGGAGGCGCTCCTCGAGGAGGTCAACGGTGAGTGTGGTGGGGCAAACTGAGAGGAAGTGGTCCCTGACTAAGCGAAGGGAGTCAGGGAGCCGGGTGACTATGTAGTAGAGGGTGATGTACATGGGGGGGGGGTTCTTGGCACAGAACTCAGCAGGAAGCGCAGTGCGGTAGCGAGTGTCGCTAGTGCGAAGGTGCGTAATGCGGTCAGCGACTGTGGGGAAAGGCAGCAAGGTCAGGGAACAGGTACGGCAGCATGAGGCGGCTAAGCGCAGCAGTGGCAGGGGAAGAGTAGCGCGCAACTACAGCGTCGTACAAGGTCTGAGCACTCTTGTACTGGCTAAAGTGCGCACGCTCAGTGGTCGGTAAGTGGCGACGCATAGCAAGACGGGCAGCAGCATCGCGTGTGGCCCACTGTGAGCGAACAGTGCTGTCAGCAGTAGCAGGCGGGGCAGGAGAGGCACCAGAGGTGAGATCGAACAGGGAGAGTCCGTCTGCCCTATCGCACTGTAGGAACAGCTGGAGGTCATCGACCCAGACCTCAAAGTCAACAGTACGACCCTCAGCATCAAAGGCAAGGACACTGGGGGTAGCCATGACTGGAGTGGCCTAGCAGGGAGTGATCTCACCAGTCCGAGTAAGTAGGGCCGGGGCGCGCCAGTAGGAACAGAAGTGGCTCGACGGCAGGGCGGCTCGGCGGCTCGGCTGCTGGGCGGCTCGGCGGCTTGGTTGCTGGGCGGCTCGGCGACTCGGCGGCTCGGCTGCTGGGCGGCTGGGCGGCTCGGCGGTTGGGCGGCTCGGCTGCTGGGCGGCTCGGCGGCTCGGTTGCTGGGCGGCTCGGCTGCTCGGCGACTCGGCTGCTGGGCGGCGCGGCGGCTCGGCTGTTGGGCGGCTCGGCTGCTGGGCGGCTCGGCGGTTGGTGGCTCGGCTGCTCAGCTGCTGGGCTGCTCAGCGGCGAAGGGGGGGGGGTGGGGGCCGGTAGAGGCGGCGACGGGGCCGGTAGAGGCGGCTATGGGGCCGCGAGGGATGGCGACGGGGCCGCTAAGGGCGGCGAGGTGGCCGCGAAGGGCAGCGACGGGGCCTCCAGGGGCGGCGACGGGGCTCTAGGGGCGGCGACGGGGCCGCTAGGGGCGGCGACGGGGCCGCAGAGGGGCCGCAAGGGGCCTAGAGGGGGCGGCGACGGGGCCGCAAGTGGCGGCGACGGGGCCGCGAAGGGGCCGCGAGGGGCCTAGAGGGGCGGGGACGGGGCCTAGTGCGGCGGCGACTGGGCCGCGAAGGGGCCGCGAGGGGCCTACAGGGGCGGCGACGGGGCCTAGAGCGGCTGCGACGGGGCCGTGAAGGGGCCGCGAGGGGCCTAGAGGGGCGGCGACGGGGCCTAGAGCGGCTGCGACGGGGCCGTGAAGGGGCCGCGAGGGGCCTAGAGGGGCGGCGACGGGGCCTAGAGCGGCTGCGACGGGGCCGTGAAGGGGCCGCGAGGGGCCTAGAGGGGCGGCGACGGGGCCTAGAGCGGCTGCGACGGGGCCGTGAAGGGGCCGCGAGGGGCCTAGAGGGGCGGCGACGGGGCCTAGAGCGGCTGCGACGGGGCCGTGAAGGGGCCGCGAGGGGCCTAGAGGGGCGGCGACGGGGCCTAGAGCGGCTGCGACGGGGCCGTGAAGGGGCCGCGAGGGGCCTAGAGGGGCGGAGACGGGGCCGCTAAGGGTGGCGCGAGGGGCCTCTAGGAGGGCACGACGTGAGAGCGGCCTACGGGGCGCGCCTCGGGCAGGAAAAAAAAGTTCGAGTTAAGTGGTGGGCCCTGAGAAGCGTTCCCACGAGGGAACCTGCTCTATACCATGTTAAGAATGAGGAATGAATGAACTAGGAAAGAGGTGGGTACAAGTAGGAAACCTAGAAATGTTGTACCCCATATAGTCTACCCCACTACAGCCTACACAGACTATAGCATATAAGTTTGACAGTTCTTGCTCTGAGGACCCGCCATGGACAGGTGGCGTGTCATCGTCACGAAGCCGGCAGACTACGCGACTCTACCGACACGGGAAGGACAAACCGGACCCTGGGCGCCGTCGTATTTCGTGGAGGTGCCCCATTATCGCACGTGGGACGCGTGGTGCGCAGGTCTGTGCGCTCGTTTCGAGCCAATTGCGGCTTCGATCGCGGCGCGCCAGAAGCTCCGCACTTGGCGCCAACTCGGTTCCGTCCAAGACTACACGAGCGGATTTCTGGCGCTATGCGAGCAGGTGGGATACATGCATGAGAGCGAGCGCATCGACCGCTACATCGGCGGCATGAAGCACGACATCGCTCAGGAAATCCAGCTTCGCGGCGTCACCGATTTTCAATAAATTCTCGCTATGGCGGAGAAGCTCGATTCTTCCGCCGACTGAGACCGGGGTCCTACGGAAGCAGCAATTGGGGACATCGGCCTCGTGGGACGAACGAGGGCACTACGATTCGTGCCGTCGTCGCAAATGCCGCTGCCGCACCATTCAAAGGGCGCTGCTTTGCGTGCAATCGACCGGGACACCGTAAGAGCGAATGTCTATAAAACGCTAAGGGAAAGGGGGAAGCTGAGTAACAGAAACAGACCAAGCAGCAGGGAAACGCTGGGAGTCAGTAGCAGACGGGCCCTCTACTGACAGGTCACGCCGCTCGCCCGACCCAACCGACCCTCACCGAGTGATTGTGCCAGTTTACGCAATCGACCACACCTGGCCGAATAAGGAGGGTACTACGGTAGACAGCCCCATACTACTTAGTGGGAAAATCGGGACAGACTAAGTTACAATCTTCGTAGACGGAGGGGCCAACCACAGTCTTATCAACACTGCCACTGGACAGATGTTTACCTCAGATCGACGCAAGACTGGTTGACGGCACGCCACTGGCGATACGGGAACCTGTGGACCGAGTTCGGATTCGATGCGGGGGTAACTTCACGTTTAGCCAGGAAATGCTCGCAACGACCCTCGACGGAACCGACACAATCCGCGAATCGACTGGACGACGGGTGACTGCACTGTGCGAGTGAACGGTAACAACATCGCCTTACCTCGCTAGGGCTCGCCTGAGTCTTGTCGGTGCGTGTCAACGCGATCACGATGAAACGCGCCGTAGCGGCAGGAGCTGACGTGTACGCGGTTGACATTCGGGAAGCCGAGGCAGCAGACAAAGGGGGGGATTTACAGAAACTGCTAGCCGACGTACCGGGTGATCTGGCAGCACTGTTGAAGCAGTACAGTGACATTTTCCCGGACGACCTACCGACGGGACTGCCACCTCAACGACCGCACGACCACAGGATAGCACTAGAACCGGGGGCACAGCCCACAGTATAGCGACAGTTCCGACTGACCCAACCCGAGCTGGACGAACTGAGGAAGCAGCTGGATTACCTGCTCGAGAAGGAGTTCATTCACCCTAGTTCGTCGCCCTTCGCAGCACCAATACTGTTCACGCCGAAAAAAGACGGGGGTTTTCGCATGTGCATAGACTACCGAGCACTGAACAGGGTTACCATCAAATCCCGTTACCCCATTCCGCGAGCCGACGAAATGATCGACCAACTGCGCACAGCCCGGGTTTTCTCGGAAATCGACCTTCGGGGAGGTTACCACCAGATTCGCGTCAACCCACCCGACAGCCCCAAAACAGCCTTCCGAACACGCTACGGATCTTTCGAATACACCGTCATGCCCTTCGGACTGACCAACGCCCCTGCCACTTTCCAAATTACCATGAACGAAGCCTTTTGCCCGCTTTTAGATAAGTGCATCATCCTGTACCTTGACGACATACTGATTTACAGCCCCAATAGAGCACAGCACTTACAGGACATCGAATCAGTTTTCAAGATACTGAGTGAGAACTGCCTACTGACAAGAGCGTCTAAGTGTGAGTTTTTACAGGACCGACTGGAGTTTTTGGGACACATTATTTCAGCTGCAGGAGTGGAAATAGACCCGAAAAAGTTCGCGACGATTCAAGCATGGCACGCACCGACCAACTTGACCGAGTTGCAGAGTTTTTTGGGGTTCGTCAACTACGTGCGCCGGTTCGTCCCCGACATGGCGAAGCTGACTGCCCCGTTGACCGACCTGCTGAGGAAGGGGGTTGAGTACACGTGGGGGGAGAAAGAGCAAGCTGCCTTCTCGGCCCTCAAAAATATTTTGTGCTCGCCGCCCGTGCTTCACATTGCAGATCCGCACCGTCCGTTCGAACTCGTCACCGACGCTAGCGATATCGCTGTGGGAGCAGTACTGTTGCAGGACTTCGGGAATGGCCTCCAGCCAATCATGTACGAGTCCCGCAAGCTTCACCTGCCCGAACGCAACTACCCGATACATGACCGCGAGATGCTGGCGATCGTGCACGCGTTCAAGGTGTGGCGATGTTGCCTCACGGGAGCAGACGTGACAGTACGGACAGACCACTGATCTCTACAGTACCTTCGTGCCCAACCGAATCTCAACCCATGACAGATTCGCTGGTTGGACTATCTGGAGTCCAACTTCCACTACACGGTCACGTACAAAAAAGGCGCATCCAACATCGCCGACGCACTCACACGCCCCACCGCCCAACTCCACGCCATCCTACTCGCCCAAACCAACCCACTGTTGACAGGTCTATTCACCCACGGATACATTACCGATCCATTTTTCACGACCGGAAATTCACAGCAACTGGCAGAAGCTAAAGGAGTCTATTATGTGAAAACAAGCACCAACCACATCTGGGTACCCGCGTACTCACTACTGAGGGAACTGTTACTGCAGGAGGCACACGACGGGATTACCTCGGGACATTTCGGGGTAGAAAAAACGCGACAGCAACTGCAGCGGTATTACACTGGCCGGAGCTGTTGACCGACGTACAGCACCACGTGGGCTCGTGTCCTACGTGTCAGGTGATGAAGAGCTCACGAAAAAGAAAGGCGGGTCAGTTGCAGCCGATTCCACTGCCTGAGCGCGCTTGGCAGCAGGTTACCATGGATTTCGTCACAGGGTTACCTTCGAATCCTGGGGGTAACGACGCAGTTATGGTCGTCGTTGACAGGTTGACGAAGATGGCACACTTCGCTGCGTGCAAGAAATCGATCTCAGCCGAAGAAACCGCTCGCCTGTTCATCGCCGCCGTTGTTCGACTGCACGGGATACCAGCCGCGATAATCAGCGACCGCGACACGAAGTTCACCAGCAACTTCTGGAAAAACCTCTGGGAGCAGTTCGGGACCAGGCTACAGTTCAGCTCGTCGTACCACCCCGAGACCGACGGTCAAACGGAGCGGACGAATCAGACGATGGAGCAGTTGATTCGTGCCACGTGTGACGATCCGACAACTTGGGAGCAGCAGCTGCCGCTGATCGAGTTCGCGTACAACAACGCCACGTCAGTGACGACGCACCGGTCCCCGTTCTACCTGAACTACGGGAAAATTCCTACATTGCCCATGACGCCGAGTCCGGACAATCCCACGCCACGTGCATAGCAATCCGCCGAAATTCTGCAAGCTGCCCGCACCAGAGCCTGAAGCAATTAAAAAAGCCAATGTCATCGCTAAGCGCAACGCTGACCGCCACCGCCGCCCAGTCACGTACCAGTCAGGAGACTACGTACTGCTCGACACGCAGAACTTAAGACTGCCCGTCATACCGGAATTACGACCCCGCTACTGTGGACCATTCCAAATCAGCCACATGATTACCCCAGTGACAGCCCACCTACTGTTGTCGACGGACTGGTACATAAGCCCTTCATTCCACGCCAGCCTGCTTCGCCCATACATCCCAACCACAAGCCAACTGCCTTGTCACCGCCCGCCATCCATGAGTTGCCCTGCATCGGAGCCGATCATCGAGCTGGAAAAAATCCTGAGCCATCGGATTCGACACCCCACGGGAATCAAGAAGATTGAATTCCTCGTTCGCTGGAAGGACCGCACACCAACTGAGGATAGCTGGGTGCCCCTGGCCAACATCGGAAACCACCCTGCCCTGCAAGTGTACCTGAGGAGCCGGTGTTTCTGCGATATACACGCACTCGCGTAACGGAGGGGGCTTCTTGAGGGGGGGGGGGGGGGTAGTGTAAGGAATTTTCTCGATATTCCTTAGCGTGCCCTGCAACACCGCGTACAGCAGCAGCCGTTGTTCGCCCGTTACTGCTAACGGGGCTTCGCCGACTTCGCGCACACTGTTTCACCAAACCTCGCACTGCTGGACCGGCCGTGTCGGCCTAGCCCGAGCCTCGCTGCCAGTGTAGCACTAGCTAGCTCGCACGCACCGCGTTACCGTTTGCATGTTTCGCGTATAAATGTTCGCTCGTGCCTTCGCTCACATTTTGTACTCATTTGACACCTTAGTGCAATTCTCGCTACCTCGATTCATTGCACCCGTAACAGAAGGCATAAGCGAAGAATATATAGTGAAACTACTGTGGTAACTGTTACGATATGGAATAGTTGACTAAACATTCCTGAGTAACAAACTCTTAACGCGAAGATGACTGCAGCGGGGATGAAAGACCAAGCGACAAGACAGTTATAGAGACGGTTACAAGCAGAAGGAATTTGAAGTGCAAAGCGTGGAAAATGTTCAAACGGTTACCGGACCGCGTACGGTTACCTAATCGCACAGTTGCGATAATGCATCTAGATTAGCCCTAAGGGGAATGTACCCCCTCAGAGTACATGGCTAGCTAGGACCTTTCGTATTCCACTGTATTCCTATATAAACCCCTGTACCGCATTGTAATAGTCACTTCAGTCGAGATCTAATTCTCCTTCTACTGACAGGGTCCGTACCCGACATTACCTAGCAATCTTCCGCTGCTACACTCCGTGCGATCAACCTGAGACGATCCTATAAGACGGTTCAGATTGTATCAGTAACGGTAATGAACTGTGGGTGATGCGTGACGGGCCTGGAACCGAGGTTTGGGAAAATGTCGAGGCGGAGGCCCGGAGCGCGGGTTACCCGCCGAGCCGTGAGGTCGGGGTGCGGCGTGCGAAGGTGGCGGGAAGATTGTCAATGCGAGGGTTGCGAGTGGTAACGGTGCTGACTGTGGTGCTACATTGGTGTACGCGCTTGAGCAGGGGCGCGAAGTAAGGAAAAGGAATTTTCCTTACACTACCCCCCCCCCCCCCCCCTAAGGAGGCCCTCCTTACGAAAGCGCGTATACATCCCGGAAATTTCGGCTACGCAGGTACTCTGTGAGGACGGGGTGGTTTTCGATTCTGTCCAGGGGAACCCAGTTGTCCTCGGTGGGTGTACGGTCCCTCCAGCGGATTAGGAATTCGATCCTTCGGGCTCCTCGTGGGTCACAAACTCGGTGGCTCAGAATCTTCTCGGGTGTTATGATTGGCTCGGTCGGTGGTCGTGTCATGCTGGCGGGGCGATTGTGTGGCAGTTGGCTTGTGGATGGTACGTAGGGGCGAAGCAAGCTGACGTGGAAGGATGGGTTGACGTACCAGTCAGCGGGGAGGAGGAGATGGGCGGTGACTGGTGTAATCATGTGGCTGATGCGGAATGGTCCACAGTATCGGGGGCGAAGTTTTGGGGTGATGGGCTGGCGGGGATTTTGGGTGTCAAGTAAAACTAGGTCGTCGTGCTGGTAAGTGACAGGTCGGCGATGGCGGTCGGCGTTGCGTTTAGCGATGATGTTCAAGTTTTTAATGGCGTCTGCTGCTCGGGTCCATGCTGCTTGTAAAATTTCGGCGAACTGTTGTGCTCGTGGCACCGGGTTGTCGTGATTCGGGATCATGGGTACTGTCGGGTCTTGTCCGTAGTTCAGGTAAAACAGTGACTGTTGGGTCGTGGCGGAAGGTGAGTTATTGTACGCGAACTCGATGCGTGGCAGTTGCTGTTCCCAGGTGGTTGGGTCGTCGCACGTGGCTCGAAGGAGTTGTTCCATGGTCTGCTTTGTCCTCTCTGTCTGTCCGTCGGTCTCGGGGTGGTACGAAGAACGGAACTGTAGTCGCGTGCCGAACTGCTGCCACAGGTTCCGCCAGAAGTTGCTGGTGAATTTCGTATCTCGGTCGCTGATGATCGCTGCTGGTATCCCGTGCAGTCGAACGACGGTGCAGATGAAGAGGCGTGCTGTGATTGATTTTTTGCAGGCTGCGAAGTGTGCCATTTTCGTCAGTCGATCGACGACGACTAGGATCGCGTCGTTCCCACTTGCCCCGGCCGGTAACCCTGTGACGAAATCCATCGTCACCTGCTGCCAAGCACGCTCTGGGGGTGGTATCGGCTGCAACTGTCCTGCCAGCCGCTTCCGTGATGATTTCATGAGCTGGCAAGTGGGACACGATGCCACGTGTCGCTGTACGTCGGTCAACATTTCGGGCCAGTAATAATACCGCTGCAGCTGCTGCCGTGTTTTCTCTACCCCGAAATGCCCTGAGGTAACTCCGTCGTGTGCCTCCTGTAACAATAACTTCCGTAGCAGTGTGAACCCTGATACCCAGATGCGGTCGGTCCCGGCTTTTACGTAATAGACTCCCTTTGCTGCTGCGAACTGCTGTGAACTTCCTCTTGTGAAGAATGGATCCGTTTGGTACCCGTGGGTAAATAGGCCTGTCAGTAGTGGACTGGTCTGGGCGAGTAGTATTGCGTGGATCTGGGCAGTGGGACGGGTCAGTGCGTCGACGATGTTCGATGCCCCCTTTTTGTAGGTGACTGTGTAGTGGAAGTTTGACTCGAGGAAATCGAGCCAGCGAATCTATTGTGGGTTGAGGTGTAGCTGTGCGCGGAGGTACCGTAATGACTTATGGTCTGTCCGTACGGTCACGTCTGCGCCGGTCAAGTAACAGCGCCACACTTTGAACACGTGCGCGATCGCGAACATTTCGTAGTCGTGTATCGGGTATTTTTTTTCAGGCGGATGCAGTTTTCGTGACTCGTATGCGATGGGCTGTAGGCCGTTGTCGAAGTCCTGTAGCAGTACGGCTCCGATGGCGGTGTCGCTGGCGTCGGTAACTACTTCTAATGGGCGGTGTGGGTCGGCGATGCACAGTATGGGCGGTGAACAGAGAACATTTTTCAAGGCAGAGAAGGCAGCATGCTCTTTCTCCCCCCACGTAAAAACGACCCCCTTACGATGTTCGTAATGTCAAAACTAGTCAGTGAGAAACAGAAAATGAAGAAAGGAGTGGTTGCACTAGCAGCAGTTGGCATACATATAGGAAACCCTAATTGGGTTGTACTCGCTATAGAGTACCCCACTGCAGGCTAGAAAATAATAACATTCTGACACACCCCCATAGCCAAAGTGGGGTGTAATCAGCACAATGAGCAGGTATAGCAATAGTTCACAATTATAAGCAAAGCTAGAGGTAATCACAGAGGGCAAGTGAGGAGGAGGAGGGACTGTGAGGGGAGAGAAGATTGGAGACGACGGCTGAAGCTACAGACACACGGGCAACAGGAGCGCGCACACAGTGGCTACCGGGACAGCGCCCCGGACTACTGGAGTAACTGGCTCGGCGGCTACGAGGAGCGGCAAGAGCAACGGACCCACGGGCGACAGGCACAGCAGGCTCGCTGGGCTACCGAGAGCACGACGGCTCCGGACTACTGGCGCTGCAGGCGACACGACGGCAGCCTCCACGCAACCTCCTCCGACCGTCCCACACCCCTCTCACACACCCACTGCTGCACCCCTAGCTCCACTACCACGGCACCCCCCTAGCGCCACTCCCCTCGGCTCACACACATCCACCCCCCTCAGCGGCAGCTGCAGCAGTGGGAGACGGAGGAGGAGAAGGAAGGGACGACGCACACGTATCACCCCCACACCCGCCACCCCCACACCCTCCTGTCCAGGGGACCGGGGGGGGGGGGGGGGGGGGGGGTAGAGCAGGACAGAGCGCGAAGTGGCCGCGACGTGGCCGCGACGGGGCCGGGGCGAGGCCGCGAAGTGGCCGCGACGGGGCCGGGGTGAGGCCGCGAAGTGCGCGACGGGGGGGGCGGGGTAGGAGGTGCGCGGGCGACAGCAGGGCGCGGTTCACGGAGGGAAAGGGAGGCGGCGGGGGGGTCTCTTGGGCGCAACGAAGGAGCAGGGCGCGGGACCCCCGAGGGCGCCACGGCAGGTGACGGGAGGGGGGCCGCCCACGGGCCCCCAAGGCGCCGCGACGAGGCGACGAGAGGGGGCGGTGCGCGGGCCCCCAAGGCGCCGCGACGAGGCGACGGGAGGGGGCGACGCGCGGGCCCCCAAGGCGCCGCGATGAGGCGACGGGAGGGGCCGGCGCGCGGGCCCCCTGGGCGCCGCGACGAGGCGACGGGAGGAGGGCGACGCGCGGGCCCCCAGGGCGCCGCGACGGGCGACGGGGGGGGGGCAGCGCGCAGGTCCCCGGGGGCGCCACGACGGGCAGAAAACTGCCGCGTGAAGCAGGAAACCGCCGCGCGCCTCAGGGCGCACGGCCGGCAGAAAACCGCCGCACGCCCCGAGCGCACGGCGGGATGAAAAACGCCGCGCGCTCCGGGCGTGCGGCAGGAAGAAAGGGTCGCGCGCCCGGGGCGCGCGACAGTAGTAGAGCAGCGGAAGCTTCGGGTGGGGCCCACCCACAGGATCGACCCAGGAGGATCGACCTGCTGTGATAGCATGTCAGAATCATAAGGCTAGTTAGGCTTAGAAGCCATGGCTATGGTAGCTTAGTAGCTTAGGTTTAGGTTTCACGAGGAATGTCGAGAGAGTTGCAAGGGAGAAAAGTGTTCAATAAAGAGAGAAGATACAAGGATATAGGCAAAGCAAGCAAGGTGCACAACCAAACAATGTAACACTACAGTAACTACCGCTACAAGCAGTTTATATAAGAAATATATTTCAACACACCCCCTAAACTGCTTGCAGCAGGAAGCCAATGCAGAGACACCCCCTGAAGGGGTACACCAAGCGCAGCAGAAGGAGAGGGGAAGTTAGGAGGAGGAGGGACTTTGAGAGGGGTGGAGATAGGAGGCGACAGGTGAAGCCGCAGTCACACGGGCAATAGGAGCGGCGCGCACAGTGGCTACCGAGCACACGAGGGCACCGGACTACGGGAGTATCTGGCTCCGCGGCTACGACGAGCGGCAGGAGCAACGGACCCACAGGCGACTGGCGAAGCAGGCTCGCTGGGCTACCGAGAGCATGAGGGCTCCGGACTACTGGCGCTGCTGACGACACGACGGTGACCTCCGCTCAACCTCCCCTAACAGTCCCACACCCCCTTCTCACACACCCCCTTGCTGCACCCCTAGCTCCACTAACACGGCACCCCCCTAGCGCCACGACGAGAGGGGGCGGTGGAGGCGGTGGGGGCGGTGGGGGTGGTGGCGGTGGTGGGGGTGGCGGCGGGGTTGGGGGGGTCAGTGGCAGCGGCGGGAGTGGTGGCGGCAGTGGTGGTGGAGGGGGCCGGGGTGGAGGCGGTGGTGGTGGCGGCAGCGGGCGTGGTGGCGGCGGCTGGGGTGGTGGTCGGGGTGGACCTGCGCAGCGTGGAGGTTCGGGTGGGGCCCAGGGGGCGCCGCGACCGTTGACGGGGGGGGACGCGCGGGTCCCCGGGGTGGCACGTGAAGCAGAAAGCCGCCACGCGCCTCGGGGCGTGCGGCGGGCAGAAAACCGCCACGCGCCCCGAGCGCGTGGCGGGAAGAAAAAAAACGTCGCGCGCCACGGGGCGCGCGACAGACAGGACAGCAGCAGCGGAAGCATGTGGGCCCACAGGCCAGGAGCGCAAAGGCTCTGATACCATGTCAAAACTAGTCAGTGAGAAACAGAAAATGAAGAAAGGAGTGGTTGCACTAGCAGCAGTTGGCATACATATAGGAAACCCTAATTGGGTTGTACTCGCTATAGAGTACCCCACTGCAGGCTAGACAATAATAACATTCTGACACGTAATAGGACCCCGGTCTCGGACGGCGCAAAATGTCGATTTTCTCGGCGAGCGCGAGAATCTCGTTGTAATTCGAGAGTCCGCGTAGCATGATTTCGTGCGAAATGTCCGGCTTCAGCCCTCCGACGTAACGGTCCACCCGCCCCGCTTCGTGCGTGTTGTGAAGAAGCTATGAGGAATGAATGAACTAGCAATGAGTTGGGTACAAGTACTAACCCTAATTGGGTTGTACCCCTTATGGGCTACCCCACTACAGCCTACACAAATGTATAATCTATAATGTTCTGACACGTGTAGCCGACTTGCTCGCATAATGCGAGAAAACCGCTCGTGTAGTCTTGAACCGACCCGAGCTGCCGCCAAGTACGCAGTCTCTGACGCGTCGAAATAGAAGCTGCGATCGGCTCGAAGCGCGCCCGAAGCCCTGCGCACCACGCATCCCACGTGCTGTACTGGGCGGTTTCGCAGAATGAACTCCAGGTGACGGCTGGACCCGTGGGCCCTTCCTCTTGCGACGGTGGCTCGTAGGCGCGTGGCGACGTCACGATGACTCGCCACCAGTCCATGGCGGGGCCCCTCAGCAGCGAGACGGCGTATCTGATCTTCGCTGCGTCCGACTCGACGTAGTTTGCGTCGAAAAATACGTTCATCGTGAAGACCCACGACTGAACCGTCGGACCTCCACGTTGACTCGGGTCGAAACAGGGCAAGCGCTGCGGCTTCAGTGGCATTGGCGTCATGATGGCGTGGTCGCCACTTGTCGCCACAAATTCCACGTGCCGACGGGCTTCACAAGGCTCCCGTGGGCTTGGCGCGACCCTGTTCCTCTCCATGCCCGGCATCGAGTGGGCGGCGCCATCACTGGCTGCTCCTGAGCGCTGTCCCACGCTGTCGTTCTGTGTCGGTGTGCCTGATGAAATTGTGAAGAAATGAGGAATGAATGATGAACTAGAAAATGAGTTGGGTACAAATATGAAACCCTAGAAAGCTGTACCCCATACTGTCTACCCCACTACAGCCTAGAAAGACTATAGCATATAAGGTTGACACACCCCCATAGGCAAATTGGGGGAGAACAAGGGGTCACAAGACCAGTCAAGCAAAGCACAGCAAGCTCAGGGTGGATCACAACGTCACCACACATTCTGAGCACAAGTTCAAGGGCCACAAGGCCAGTTCACATGCAGAGATATATATATAAAGTTAAACATGCAAGTGCAAGTATATATAGGTCAAAGTACAAGCAAGGTCAAGAAGTGAGCAAGTGAGGCAAAGTAGGTACAAGTCCTAACAGAGTACAGAAGCGCTGATGATCACAAGGCGCGAGTGCCTTGGTGAAGATATCAGCAGTGTTGGCCTGAGAGGCCACGTAAGCAAGTCGCAGCTGACCACGCTGCTGCAGCTCACGAGCAAGGAAGTAGCGAAGAGCAATGTGCTTCGTTCTGTGCTCCAGTCTGTGCTCACGACACAAGGCCAGCATGGCCTTGTTGTCTACGTACAGAACTGGAGGAGAACGAGGCGGCTCTCCGAGGTCAGTCAGCAGCTAGGTGAGCCAGCGTAACTCCTGTGCAGCCATGGCCCCTGCGTAGATCTCAGCCTCACAGCTGGAGCTGAGAACAGAAGAAGAGCGGGTAGACCGCCACGAAACAGAACCGGAACCAAGGCTGAAGGTGTAACCCTGTGACGACCGCTGCGTAGCCAAGTCGTCAACCCAAGACGCGTCTGCGTGACCAGTGAGGACCACTGGACTCCGCCCTCCAAGCACTAGCCCCATGCCCGACGTACTGCACAAGTAGCGCAACACCCTCTTCGCTGCAGCCATGTGCTCAGGGAGGTGTCTCCCAGGAGCAACATAGCGTGCCAGAATGCTAAGAGGGTATGCAAGGTCAGGTCGTGTGCAGGTCATCAGGTACATAAGGCAGCCAGCAAGCTCTGGGTACGGGCCACTCGGCTCTACGGACTCATCCGAAGGCAGAGCTGAGAGCGAGTGGCGAGTAGACAGAGGAGTGGCCTGTGGCGAGGAGTACGTGAAGCCGAAGCGCTGAAGGACCTGCTGCACCATGTGTGACTGAGTCAGGGTAATGGTGCGCTGTGCTCTGTCCCGGGTGATCTGCAAGCCAAGGTAGCTGCGCAGTTCACCCAGGTCTGTGCACGTGTGTCTCTTCTGCAGCTCGGACTTCACGTGGGCGAGTCCAGCAGTGTCAGCTGTGGCAAAGACCAAGTCGTCGACGTACACGAGGATGTAGAACGGCGGCAAAGAGGTGTCGGTGCGCAGAAACAGCGACGGGTCGGCAGTAGAAGGAGGAAACCCAAGAGCCGCAAGTGTAGTCCTCAGTGTGTCGTTCCACTCACGAGGTGCCTGGCGGAGACCGTAGATTGGCCGCCGGAGGCTCCACTGGGTGCCAGGAGGAAAAGACCCAGTGAAGCCAGGTGGGCGGCGCAGCCAGATCTCCTCGTGCAGGCTACCCTGTAGGAAAGCAGTGCTGAAGTCAAGAAAGTGAAGCTCGTAGTCGCGCTGAGCGGCTATGTGCAGTAGTACCCGAAGAGTGGTCATCTTCGGGGTGGGAGAGAAGGTCTGAAAGTAGTCAACTCCCTGCCGCTGACTGAAGCCTCGAGCCACGTAACGCGCCTTGAAGACAGGCGGAGAACCCGGGGGCCGCTTCACCCTGAAAATCCACATGCCACTGACGATGTTCGCCACAGGTGGGGGAACCTCGTCGACGTAGGTGCCTGTGGACTTCCAGGAAGCCATCTCTGCGTCCATGGCTGCCTGCCACTGAGAGGAGTAGGGACCCTCTATCGCCTCCGCGTAAGAGCGCGGAGTCGGGATGTCTGGTGCCGACGGGTAAACGTGGCCAAGTGTCGGCCCGTCCGAGCACACGTGCAGTGGGTCACTCGCTGACTCGCAGGAGTGAACTGGTGAGCCCCCCCATCCTGTAGATCAGCACCACTCACCAAGTTCGTAGAGAACGAGGGGAGGTAAAGACCGGACAGGGTGTCAGAAGGGGCCGCCGGACACGGTAAGACAGTGGAGAAGTGGGCAAAGACAGGACCCCCAGAGGGGTCTACCAGGGAGACCGCAACTGGCCAACTAAGCGGCGTGAGTGTGGTGCGGTCTCGAAAGAAGGAGCGGGAAGCACCCGAGTCAAGGGTGAAGGTGTGGGAGGCCTGAGCCGACGTGGTACCTGAGAGAGCAGAGTCACCAGCACCTGGGGCAGCAGACCCACTAGCACCTAGAGCAACAGCCTCACCAGCACCTAGAGCAGCAGCCTCACCAATGCCCGGGTCAGGCGGAACACACAGGTAACAGTCACCCTCATCACTAGTAGACACAGCATACATGGCAGCAAGAATAGCATCATAGTCAAGATCAAAGATAGCAACCCCCGCCCTAGACACATCGCCACAGCGAGGGATCTCCGTGGCATCAGGGAACTGGTGACGCCAAGCGTCCGTCAGGCGGCCGAAGCAGCGCTGGGTGGAGTGCGGGCCCCCGCACTGCTCACCAGCGCGGTCACCGGTACGAAGGACGTAGGTACAGGGACCAGCACCCCCACCCCGCTGATGCCCAGCGTACCACTCACGAAGCTGCTAGGGGGACGGGGTCTCACGAGTGCGCTGCTGCTGCTGGCGCTGACCACCACCGGAGCCACCCCTCTGCGCAGAGCCACGACCAGCTCCACCGCTGCCGCCGCCACCTCCGCCGCCTCCGCCACCTCCGCTCCCACCGCCACCGCCGCCACCTCCTCCGCCCCCACTGCTGCCACCGACGACTCCACCCCCGCCACCACCCCCACCACCACCCCCACCCCCTCCACCGCCTCCACCGCCACCTCCACCGCCCCCGCCAGCTCCTCCAGCACACTTGCCCTCCTTGCCCTTGCCGGTGCGGCGTCTCCCGCTAGGGGCGGACTCAGCTCTGACCGACTCGAGGCCAACGAGGTCGGCCGCAGCAGCAGAGGCAACAGAGGGCAAGAGGGGGGAGGGGGAGCACCCCTCAAAGAAGGGGGTACGAGGGTCACCACGAGAGGCTCCTACAGCGACTATACTCTTCTCTGCTGCCAGGAGGCGCTCCTCAAGGAGGTCAACGGTGAGTGTGGTGGGGCAAACAGAGAGGAAGTGGTCCCTGACCGAGCGAAGGGAGTCAGGGAGCCGGGTGACTATGTAGTAGAGGGTAATGTACATGGGAGGGGGGTTCTTGGCGCAGAACTCAGCAGGAAGCGCAACGCGGTAGCGGGTGTCACTAGTGCGAAGGTGCGTAATGAGGTCAGCGACTGTGGGAAAGGCGGCGAGGTCAGGGAACAGGTACGGCAGCATGAGGCGGCTAAGGGCAGCAGTGGCACGGGAAGAGTAGCGTGCAACTACAGCGTCGTACAAGGTCTTAGCACTCTTGTACTGACTAAAATGCGCACGCTCAGTGGTCGGTAAGTGGCGACGCACAGCAAGACGGGCAGCAGCATCGCGTGTGGCCCACTGTGAGCGAACTGTGCTGTCAGCATCGGTAGGAGGGGCAGGAGAGGCACCAGAGGTGAGATCGAACAGGGAGAGTCCGTCCGTCCTATCGCACTGTAGGAAAAGCTGCAGGTCATCGACCCAGACCTCAAAGTCAACAGCCCGACCCTCAGCAGCAAAGGTAAGGACACTGGGGGTAGCCATGACAGCAGGAGTCTAGCAGTGAGAGCAGTAGGCTAGGGGCAGTGCAGTGACAAAGGCGCTGCTCGGGAGTGCTCTCACCAGTCCGGGTGGGTAGGGCCGAGGCGCGCCGGCAGGAAGAGGGCCGGAACTGCGGCGTCAGCGGCTCGACAGCGGCAGCAGCGGCTCGGCGGCAGCGGCGGCTCGACGGCGGCGGCGGCGGCGGCGGCGGCTCGAAGGCGGCTCGGCGGCGGCGTCTCGACGGCGGCGGCTCGACGGCGGCGGCGGCTCGACAGCGGCGGCGGCGGCTTGGCGGGTCGGCGGCTCAGCAGCGGCCGCAAGAGGGCGGCAGGAGGGCCGCGAGAGGGCGGCAACGGGGCCGCGAGAGAGCGGCGACGGGGCCGCGAGAGGGCGGCGACGGGGCCGGAAGAGGGCAGCGACGGGGCCGCGAGAGGGCGGCGACGGGGCCGCTGCGGGCGGTGAAGGGGCCGCTGAGGGCGGCGACGGGGCCGCTGAGGGCGACGACGGGGCCGCTAGAGGGCGGCGAGGGGGCCGCGAGAGGGCGGCGACGGGGCCGCAAGAGCGGCGGCGGGGCCGCAAGGGCGGTGACGGGGCCGCTAAGAGGGCGGCGACGGGGCCGCGAGGGCGGCGACGGGGCCGCAAGGGCGGTGGCGGGGCCGCGAGAGGGCGGCGGTGGGGCCGCAAGGGCGGCGACGGGGCCGCGAGAGGGCGGCGACGGGGCCGCAAGAGCGGCGGCGGGGCCGCAAGGGCGGCGACGGGGCCGCTGAGGGCGGCGAAGGGGCCGCTAGAGGGCGGCGACGGGGCCGCTGAGGACGGCGACGGGGCCGGTGAGGGCGGCGACGGGGCCGCTAGAGGGCAGCGACGGGGCCGCAAGAGGGCGGCGACGGGGCCGTGTAAGGTGGGGCCGCGAGGGGCCGCTAAGGGCGGCGACGGGGCCGCGAGAGGGGCCGTGAGAGGGCGCGACGGGCCGCTAAGGGGAGGACGACACACAGGGCGCGCCTCGGTCAGGAGCGACTCGCTCTCCGGGCAGAAATTTTTTTTTTTTACTCGATTTTCAGTGGTGGGCCCTAGGAACAGTTCCCACTAGGGAACCTGCTCTATACCATGTGAAGAAATGAGGAATGAATGATGAACTAGAAAATGAGTTGGGTACAAATATGAAACCCTAGAAAGCTGTACCCCATACTGTCTACCCCACTACAGCCTAGAAAGACTATAGCATATAAGGTTGACAGAAATGACGATCGGCTCCTCCGATTGTGCAGATGCATTTGCAGGTGCGTGTGGCGGCGCCGGAGTATTCACCGTGGAGTGCTGACGCGCAGAGTCACGTTCCGCTGTAAGTGTCGCAATTTCGAGCGCCGATTCTTCGACTTGGGGCACGAGACGGTCGAGTTGCCCCATGGCGGGGGTGTCAGGCAAGCTCAGCGAGAGCCTCTGTCGTGGCCGTGCGTGCTTACGAGAGAGCACTACGAGCGGCAGTGCTGTGTCGTTGAGAGACGTCTACCCCCCCCCAAAAAAATGAGATAGTGGGGAAACAAAGGTGTGGGTGCGGTCCGAGAAAGGATCGTAGGCTCTGAATACCAAGTGTTACGAGTGCAATTGAGTGAGCGAGCGAGAATTGCACTATCGAAGCAAAAGTACAATGAGCGAAGGCATGAGCGAAGAATATATAGCGAAACTACAGTGGTAACGGTAATGAACCGTGGGTGACGCGCGACGGGCCTGGAACCGAGGTTTGGGAAAATGTCGAGGCGGAGGCCCGGAGCGCGGGTTACCCGCCGAGCCGTGAGGTCAAGGTGCGGCGTGCGAAGGTGGCGGGAGGATTGTCTATTGGAAACAAGTGAATTAAGCGCCTCTGTCGCGTCGAAACACTAAGTCGCAAACGAAGCAAAACACAGCGAAGCATTAGCGAGTCAACCCTCGGAGGTTAAGTAACTGCTGGAGGTTACGCAAAAGTCAAAGGTCAGCGACCTTTGACCTGACAAATACAGCGCGACAGCAAGGACAAACAACTGACTCGTTATTGAGCAGTTGCCCGAGTCGTCACTGTATCGAACCGCAACAGCAATAGTGAAACGGGTATTAACTGTATCTCTTCGTATTCCTTGTACTCTTATAAAAGCTTGTATCTCTTTGCTTTAATCAATCTACTTTGCCCTCACATACCAGCGCAAGGTGGTTCACAATCCATGATTGAGGTTGGCACATGCCTCAATCTTCCGAGCAAAGACATGGCTTTCGAGGCTTTCGTTGCCTGGCTCCGAGTAGCAGAACGAGAATCTGGCGTGAAACTGAAAAGCTTCCAGTCAGACGGAGGAGGAGAATACACCTCACAAAGGTTCAAGCAGTACTTTGCAGAAAGAGGGATCAAGCGGCTCATCTCCCTTCCCTACGTTCACCAGCAGCAAGGCGTAGCAGAAAGGATGAACAGGACTCTCCAGAACACCATGCGCAAGCTGCTACGTGGCATGCGGCTACCCAACCTCCAATGGCCCGAAGCAATGGACCACGCTGTCATGCTGCACAACTTGCTCTCGTCATCATTGCTCCCGAACAACGTATCACCGCACCTGCTGTGGATAGGAAAACAGGGCAGCACAAAAATGTTAAGAGTTTTCGGATGCATGGTACAGTACCGACCCCCAGCTGCACGAGCCGGCCGATTCTCCCAACGCGCACAGTGGAGGCTACACCTGGGCATCGAAAGAAATTACAACGCGTGGAAGATTTTTGACGTCCATTTAAAGGAAACAGTAGCAGCACGTGATGTCCTTTTCTACGAACGACTCACCCTTCCTACGTACCTTACCAACCAGGAAGAAGATCGGGACCCCACAGGTGGCTTCCGTACCGAGCCTTCGCCTCAGCAGCAGACGAAACTGACTGGGACGAGCAGAACGTGGATGAAGCCTCGGAAGCCGGACCTCTCCCGTACTGCTCCGTCGACGTCCCAATGGATGACGAAAATCCTCGCGAAAGCGCCAACGCCGAAGTATTTTACCACTTCGCCGACAACGGTTACGTTACACCTGCACGAGTCAACACCAACGAAGCAGAACGTATAGGGCCCAACTTCATACCTGACCCAGAAGCAGGTGACGAAGCAACTTATCCCGAGGACACAACACTCCCCCGCTACACACAGAGTGGTCTTCAGATACTCAGCCTCGTCACCGCAGTCCACGGCGCAGCACTTCCTAAGGAGCCTGCCACGGTTCAGCAGGCTCTGGGGGGGGAGCACAGGGAGAAATGGCGCGAAGCCATGGACAGGGAACTGAAAGCACTGGAGGAACGCAACACTTGGAAAGTTGTTCCCATCAGCGTGGCACAAAACAAGACAATACTCACTGGGAAATGGGTCTTCCGTGTGAAGACAAAGGCAGACGGCACTATTGATAAATTCAAGGCGCGCTGGGTCGTATGTGGCTTCGACCAAGAGCACGGACGCGATTTCACCGAGACGTTTGCCCTGGTCAGCCGACACATTTCACTTCGAATTCTTCTCGCGATCGCCGCCATGAAGAAGAAGCTGCGGCAAATCGACGACGCCAATGCATTCCTCTACGCACCTGTTGACGCCGAAATCTTCGTCGAACTTCCACACGGCTCCAACGGTCCAACGGAGAGCCCAACCAAGTCAGTCAGCTGCTGAAGTCCCTATACGGCATTAAACAGGCCCCGAGACTGTGGCAGCAGTACCTACACGCTAGACTTATCCGCATCGGATTCCGCCAACTACCGCACGACCAGGGCATGTACCGGCTCACTAAAGGTGACGACTACATTCTGCTCATCGTCTACGTGGACGATCTGCTCTACATCGGCTCAACTGACAGCGTCACTACTTGGTTTGAAGGGGAGCTGCAGCAGGACCTCACTCTCACAGTGTCATCAACCGTCACGCAATACCTCGGCCTTAACATCCAGGAAGAAGAAGGCGCGATCTATCTCAACGTCGCGAAATATGCCGACACTATCGCCAAACGCTTCGGATTCACCCCGATCACCATCTCCACGCCATTGTTGGTGCAACCCTACGGTTTGCATTCGGCTTGTTGTCCGTGTGCGTGCATGCGTGTGTGCATGGAATGGTATGAGGGCATGAGATAATATATATTTCATGCTTATAATAGTGTGTGAATGATGAGGCATGGTTTTGAAAGTGTGTGTCGAGTCAATAGCGAGTTATCGCTAGTCGCGTATCACGTTGTTGTTTGCGTGTCGTGTACGGTTTTCTATTTTGTCGTGTGTGGAACGTTCGGCGTGTCGCAGGTGTGCGCAGCAGAATTCCAAGAACTCAAGGAGGAATTTATCTTGAAGAACCAGAGCCTTGGTTTCAAGATTCAAGTGATTTCGAAGCTCTCCAAAAGGGTAAACTTTAAGATAGTGAGAATAGTTGCATTACTTTGTGTAGTGTAACATTTCTCTTGGTGTAGGCCCTTGTGGAGGGTAGTTTCGAGACCCTTCGTGGTTGGGGACAGTGTGGCACTGTTCCACATCACTGTACCTCGGCTGTTGGGGTTTGTAGGAGCTGGGAATCATTCCCAACTCGTAACTCTTCCTAACTCTTCCTAATTTGTGTTCTAAGTCTATAGTGGCTGCCATAGTGCCGTTCGTTCAAACCGACGTTGCGTCCTCAATACTTGCTGAAATCGTGTTATTTAAATTGCCTATTGTAGGTGACATCAAGACGCTCCAGATCCAATTTATAGCAAGTCGTTTGCAGCTGTGAGCAGAACGCTATCAACGTTTGAAGCCGCTGTGCAGAAATCCGACTGTGCACTCTATCTTTCGTTTAGGCACTTTCAAGCCTACTGTGACTATAACAAGTGGTAGCAGAGCCCCTTGGAGCAGTTTCGACAATGGCTGGACCTGAGGAAAGGGGTGGCAGAGGTGCTGGTGGCAATAGAGAAGCCCAAGCTCAAGGCCAACCCCGTGATTCAGCCATGGCGCCCGTGCAACCAAGTCTTGGCCCGCCTTGGGATGAGCCTAGAGTGTTTGGGCTTGACAAGTTCAATGGCGACAACTTCGCTGAGTGGTCCTTCAGAATGGAGAATGTATTCGACCACTATGACCTGCTGGAGGTGATGGACGGAACGGAGAAGCGCTCCGAGAACGACCCGGAGAAAAGCCCGTGGGTGCGGAAGAGCGCACAAGGCTACCTGCTACTTGGGCAAGCGTTGGGGAGCAGCCAGATCCGTCACATCAAGCCATTCCAGCGTGAACCAGAGAAGGGACCAAAGGCATGGGCTGCTCTCAAGGGTGTACATGCTCCTGCAACAGCGGCGGTAGCGGTGGTGTTGGAATGGCAAATGGCGGCACTACGAATTGAAGAAGACGAAGCGGTTGAAGAAGGGGTGCAGAAATTCTTTGACTTGTTGACGCGGCTTGAGGGAGCTGATTTGAACTACAGTGAGCTCCAAAAGAAGACCAAGTTGCTGGCCTTACTCCCAGAGTCATGGTCCTCGCTCATCATCAACCTCAATCGTGACTTGCCTCGCCTCTCGCTTGAAGACGTGAAGCGAGCGATCCTTCAAGAGGATTTCCGCCACCGTGAGTTGGCGAGTGCGGATGGCGCCGGAGCAGCAAGCATCGGCCGAGGGTATGGCCGTGGAAGGGGCAGAGGACGAGGGGGAGGCAGATTTGGCAGCAACAACTTCAGTGGAGGCCGCGGGAGTGGCGGTTACGGCAGCGACGACAAGAGCTACGGACGCGGTCGCGGCCGATTCGACGGCGAATGCCATTATTGCCACAAGAGCGACATATGTGGCGCAATTGCTACAAGCTCCCTGATGGTTGGACCCCTGCTCAAGGCCAGGAGGGTAGAGGAGCAGGAGGAGGGAGAGGAAGAGGCCGTGGAGGCCGTGGCGGTCGCGGAGGTGGAGCTGCAAACATGAAGAACGGAGACAATGACAAGGACCCGAGCGACGATCGGTACCCGGGTCTATTCAACTTCGTGTCGACGCAAGTACCAGCTGGTCTAGAGAAGGATGAAGGCTTTGAGGAGCCAGCAGCTGTGGGGAAGGTGACCCTACACCCCCTGGACTATTGGGTGATCGATAGTGGCGCTACCTATAGCATGACACCTCGCCCGAACTTACTCACCGAACTCGAGCCGTCACCGGTGAAGCATGTCACATCGGCTTTGGGGCAGCGAGCAGAGGTGAAAGGCATGGACAAGGCCAAGTTCAAGGGTGCTGATGGGAAGATGGTGGGCCTCAAGAACGTGCTTTGGGTGCCCAGCCTTGCAGCCAACCTGATTTCCGTGCGGCGACTGGCAAAGATTTATACCGCGAGGCTTGGCGAGCGGATTCTATGGGACCTTCACGAGGATAGGGATGTCTACAACGAGATGTGGCACATCCCTGTGGTCTTCATGCCTAAGGAGAGGCAAGTGGCAGCAAGCGTCAGCACCAAGGGTGAAGTGGTTGGTAGTGGTGATGGCGCGAACGGTCGCGCTAAGGAGAACGAGTCCAAGAAGAGCAATCTTGGAGGGACCAGCAAGCTCGGTGATCATAACAAGTGTGGTGCAGCAGCCAAGGAGCAGCACAAGGG
Source organism: Closterium sp. Naga37s-1 (assembly GCA_947471745.1). Classification (NCBI taxonomy): domain Eukaryota; kingdom Viridiplantae; phylum Streptophyta; class Zygnematophyceae; order Desmidiales; family Closteriaceae; genus Closterium; species Closterium sp. Naga37s-1. The sequence goes on from CANJKZ010000738.1 coordinate 3,265,872, forward strand.
TGAGGAGAACCCCGAGGCAGCAGCGGAGGAGGAGTACGGAGAGAACATTTGGGGCGCTATTGCGAGCACGGCATTCTCCAATCCGACTTCGGCTACGGGGGAGTGTGATTGGCTTACCTTGCATCGGCGAATGGGGCATGTGGCCCTGCCCATCTTGCAGCAGCTAGTGAAGAATGAGATGGTTGCTGGCATACGTGTGAAGAGGGAGCCCGATGAGGTGCTTGGCTGCCCGACGTGCATTCAAGCCAAGTTCACCCGGTTTCCGTTCCCTAGTTCGGAGGCAACGGCAAAGGCACCGCTTGATGAGGTGGTGATGGACGTGGTGGGCCCCCTGAAGCTTGGAGCTGCTGGAGCTGAGTATTTTCTCACCATTGTGGACGTCTACACTCGCATGACTTGGGTGTATGTGCTGGCCAAGAAGAGTGACGTGGCTGAAACGTTGAAGACGGATTGGTTCCCGATGGTGGAGCGGCAACAAGACCGTCTAGTCAAGTCAATCCACACCGATCGAGGGGGAGAGTTCCTGAGCAAGGAGTTTAGGTTGTGGCTGAAGAAGAATGGTATTCGGCACTCCCTCACCATGCCATACTCCCCTGCAATGAACGGCATCGCTGAGCGAGCGAACCGGACGATCACGGAGGCGGCACGCGGGTTACTCATTGAAGCCAGTATACCCGACTATTTCTGGCCTGATGCGGTGCGGAGTGCGTGTGTGGCCAAGAACAGAGCTTTGACTCATGTGGGAGCAGACAAATGGGTGCCCTATGTGGAGTGGATTGGAAGGAAGCCAAAGGTGGATATGCTTCGGGTGTTCGGGTGCATGTGCATGGCGCTCGTGCCTAAGCATCTTAGGCACAACAAGCTTGGTGCCAAGGCGGTGTGGGCCGTGCACTTGGGCATGGCTCAAAACAGCAAGGGATGGCTTCTTCGGGACCCATTCACCAAGAAGTTCTTGGTGAGCAGGGACTGCAAGTTCATGGAGAACTTCATGTACAAGGATTGGAAGGCGGAGAATGAGGCGAAGATAAGCGCGCGTTTTGGGGAGGTGAAGAGTTCCGGTTTGGAGCATGTGGAGCTGCCTTTGGAGCTGAGCAGCGGCAGCACTACCACAAGGCAATCTTCCCTTGTGAATGGGGGAGAGGAGGCCAAGGATGCAGAGGAAGAAGAGGAGGAGGTGCAACAAGTAAGCGAGCGTGCACCGACACTTCCTTCTCGCACTACGAGTGCTCCACGGATCCGAGTCACCCCGCAGCAACGCCATGAAAGCCTTCATCTCCCTGCAGCTGAGGATGAAGGAAGGGGCAAAAGGAGAATCCAAGCCCCAAATAGGCTGACCTATGAGGCACTGGGAAAGCCAGCCAAGTCAGCCTTGGCCGGAGCGGCACTTATAGTTGGAGATGACGAGGAGAGTGACTACGAAGAGTGTGCCTTCGCGTTCTTCTCTCCGGTGGAGATGCCGGGGGAACCAGCAACTCTCAAGGAGGCCTTGGAGAGTAGTGATGCTTAGGAGTGGAAGAAGGCAATGGAGAGTGAGCTGAAGAGCATTGAGGAGAACGGCACATGGGAATTGGTGGAGCTACCGGAGGGGCGTAAGGCGATTACGTCCAAGTGGCTCTTCAAGATCAAGTCCGATGCCGACGGCAATATCGAGCGCTACAAGTCTAGGCTTGTGGCCAAGGGGTACCAGGAGAAGGAGAAGGTGGACTATAAGGAGTTGTTTGCTCCTGTGGTGAAGCCGACGACGCTGAGAACCCTACTCGCGGGTGCTGCCATCAAAGGATGGGTGGTGAAACAAATGGACGTGACAACCGCGTTCCTCAACGGCATTCTCGAAGAAGATATTTTCATGGCGCAGCCAGAGGGGTTTGATGATGGTAGTGGCAGAGTGTGGAAGCTGAAGAAGGCGCTCTATGGGCTCAAGCAAGCCCCTAGGCAGTGGTACTTGACGCTGCGTGAAATCTTGGAGGAGATCGGGTTCACTCCCTCATCCGCCGATCATTCCTTGTTCATGCTTGGCGAGGGGGAGCAGAGGAGTTTCATGGTGGTTTATGTGGATGACATCCTCATTTTCTCACCCTCCTCTGTCCTTGTGAAGGAGGTGATGCTGAAGCTTCAAGACAAGTTCAAGTGCAAGGCCCTTGGTGACGTGAGGTTCTACCTTGGGCTCCACATCGAACGAGATGTGGAGAAGCGGTGCATGCGGGTGCATCAACGAAAGTACCTGGAGGCATTGGCTGCCAACTTTGGGCAGAGTGAAAGCCATGTGGGTATACCCTTTCCCTCTGGGTTCAAGTGTGTGAAGGGACCAGAGGAGGAGAGCGTTGGTGAAGAGGAGAGGCGCCGTTTTCACTCGTTGGTGGGCAGCCTCATGTATGCGGCGGTAAACACCCGACCGGACGTCGCGTTTGCTACCGGACAGTTGGCTAGGATTGTTCAATGCCCTAATGAGGACCAGGTAGCTGCTGGAATGAGGGTGGCCAAGTATCTTGGCCAAACAGCGACGGTTGGGCTGCAATACTCGACGGCGGCGCAAAGGCGCAAAAAGGGCGCGGATGGTGTTGAACCTGGGCGTTTGTTCCTCACCGCATTCTCGGATGCGTCTTATGCATCAGAGCCAGAGGACATGACAAGTGTTGGAGGGTTCATATGCTGTGTTGGTGGAGGCCCAACTGCTTGGGAGAGCAAGAAGCAGGTGGATCAAGCATTGAGCTCGGTGGAGTCCGAGTACATGGCACTCTTCCGTGCCGTACGGGAGATTGTGTGGCAGCGGCGTTTGTTGGCCGAATTGGGGGAGGAGCAGCAAGGACCTACCCCACTCTACTGTGACAGCCAAGGTGCCATTGCTCTTGCTAAGAACCCTGTGTTGCATGGCCTCACGAAGCACATGAGGGTGAAGTGACATTGGACAAGGAGCACGGTGGCCGCGGGTGAAGTTGAGTTGCGCTACGTGAAGACAACGGGGCAGCCAGCTGACATGATGACCAAGAGGCTGGTGGAGCAGCAGCATTGGAAGTGTTGCAAGCTGGCTGGGATGGCTCTGAACTGAGAGAGCAAGTTCCTAAGGCCAACAATCCGAGGGGGAGTTTGTTGGTGCAACCCTACGGTTTGCATTCGGCTTGTTGTCCGTGTGCGTGCATGCGTGTGTGCATGGAATGGTATGAGGGCATGAGATAATATATATTTCATGCTTATAATAGTGTGTGAATGATGAGGCATGGTTTTGAAAGTGTGTGTCGAGTCAATAGCGAGTTATCGCTAGTCGCGTGTCACGTTGTTGTTTGCGTGTCGTGTGCGGTTTTCTATTTTGTCGTGTGTGGAACGTTCGGCGTGTCGCAGGTGTGCGCAACAGAATTCCAAGAACTCAAGGAAGAATTTATCTTGAAGAACCAGAGCCTTGGTTTCAGTGATTTCGAAGCTCTCCAAAAGGGTAAACTTTAAGATAGTGAGAATAGTTGCATTACTTTGTGTAGTGTAACATTTCTCTTGGTGTAGGCCCTTGTGGAGGGTAGTTTCGAGACCCTTCGTGGTTGGGGACAGTGTGGCACTGTTCCACATCACTGTACCTCGGCTCTTGGGGTTTGTAGGAGCTGGGAATCATTCCCAACTCGTAACTCTTCCTAACTCTTCCTAATTTGTGTTCTAAGTCTATAGTGGCTGCCATAGTGCCGTTCGTTCAAACCGACGTTGCGTCCTCAATGCTTGTTGAAATCGTGTGATTTAAATTGCCTATTGTAGGCGACATCAAGACGCTCTAGATCCAATTTATAGCAAGTCGTTTGAAGCTATGAGCAGAACGCTATCAACGTTTGAAGCCGCTGTGCAGAAATCCGACTGTGCACTCTATCTTTCGTTTTAGGCACTTTCAAGCCTACTGTGACTATAACAGCCATACCGCTACACCGCAGGAAATCACAAGGAAGACTCCGTTCCGCTCAAGCCCGCCGGCATACGCGACAACCAGAGAAAGCTGGGGTGCCTCCTCTTCGCGGCCGTCACCTGCCGTCTGGACCTATCGTACTCTGCGAGTCAGCTCGCCACCTACCTCAAAAGGCCCGAAGCAGAACACATGGCGGAGCTCGACCGCGCTCTTCACTACCTCGTTAGCACTCCAACGATCGGCCTGACCTACCACACGAATGGAACCTCGTGTTGGTGCAACCCTACGGTTTGCACTCGGCTTGTTGTCCGTGTGCGTGAATGTGTGTGTGTATGGAATGGTATGAGGGCATGGGATAATATATATTTCATGCTTAAAATTGTGTGTGAATGTTGAGTCATGATGTCGAGTGTGTGTGTCGAGTCAATAGCGAGTTATCGCTAGACGCGTGTTACGCGGTTGTTTGTGTCTCGTGCGCGGTTTCTATTTTGTCGTGCGCGGTTTCTATTTTGTCCTGTGTCGAACGTTCGGCGTGTCGCAGGTGTGTGCAGCAGACCCATCAAGAACTCAAGGATGAGTTTGTGATGAAGAGCCCGAGCCTTGGTGTCAAGCCTCAAGTGATTTCGAAGCTCGCCAAAAGGGTACACCTCAAGATATTGAAGATAGTTACATTACTTTGTGTAGTGTAACATTTCACTTGGTGTAGGCCCTAGTGAAGGGTAGTTTCGAGACCCTTCGTGGTTGGGGACAGTGTGGCACTGTTCCACATCACTGTACCTCGGCTCTTGGGGTTTGTAGGAGCTGGGAGTCATTCCCAACTCGTAACCCTTGCTAACTCTTCCTATCTTGTGTTCTAAGACTATAGTGGCTGCCATAGTACCGTTCGTTCAAACCGACGCTGTGTCGTCAATTCTTTATCAAATCGTGCAATCTAAATTGCTAATTGTAGACGACGTGAAGACGCTCCAGATCCAATTTGAATCAAGTCATTTGCAGCTGTGAGCAGAACGCTATCAACGTTTGAAGCCGCTGTGCAGAAATCCGTCTGTGCTCTCTATCATTCGTTTTAGGCACATTCAAGCCTATTGTGACTATAACACCTCGACACCTAAGTTAATCGGCTACGTCGACGCCGATCACGTCGGCGACTCCGACAACAGACGCTCACGCACCGTCTACATCTATCGCTTCGAACCTATCACACCTATCTCGTGGCAGTCGAGCAAGCAGGAGTTAATTGCCCTCTCCTCAGCTGAAGCATAATATATCGCACTCTGCTAAGCCACCAAGGAAGGACTGTACCTTCGCGAACTCCTGGAAGAAGCGAAGTTGGCTCAGTTACCCAGCTTCTCCCTGTTCTGCGACAACCAGTCAGCAATCCGCATAGCGAACAAAAATGGATTCGCGAACAGAACAAAGCACATCGCCCTACGATATTTCTTCGTAAAAGACGAGATCGAGAAGGGCAGACTCGAACTGTCCTACTGCCCCACATCCGAAATGGCAGCTGACTACTTGACCAAGAAGCTCGTAAAGCTTAAGTTCGAGTACTGCATGCTGCTGACTGGACAGAGCCACGTCACCAGCAGCGACACTCCAGAAGCGAAGGGGAGTGTTGAAAACAAGTGATTTAAGCGCCTCTGTCGCGTCAAAACACTAAGTCGCAAACGAAGCAAAACACAGCGAAGCATTAGCAAGTCAACCCTCGGAGGTTAAGTAACTGCTGGAGGTTACGTGAAAGTCGAACGTCAGTGACCTTTGACCTAACAAATACAGCGCGACAGCAAGGACAAACAACTGACTCGTTATTGAGCAGTTGCCCGAGTCATCACTATATCGAACCGCAACAGCAATAGTAAAACGGTTATTAACTGTATCTCTTCGTAGTCCTTGTGTTAGAATGCTATTATTGTCTAGCGTGCAGTGGGGTACTCTATAGCGAGTACAACCCAATTAGGGTTTCCTATATGTATGCCAACTGCTGCTAGTGCAAATCCCCTCTTCCTTCATTCTTGTTTCACATATTCATTATGACATGGTATCTAGAGCGAGCACGTTCCTGCCGCTTCCCTTTACGGGCCCACCAGCTGCTTCCACTGTCGTTCTGTCTGTCGCGCGCCCCGTGGCACGCGACGTGTCATTTTCTTTCCGCCACGCGCTCGGAGCGCGTGGCGGCTTTTTCTGCCCGCCACGCGCTCGGGGCACGTGGCGCTTACACCGTCCGTCGAGGCGCCCTCAGGGGGGCCTGCGCGCTGCCCTCCCTCTCGCCCGTCGCGGCGCCCCCGGGGGACCTGCGCGCTGCCCTCCCGTCGCTCGTCGTGGCGCCCCCGGGTGGCCTGCGCGCTGCCCCCCCCCCGTCACCCGTTACGGCGCCCTCAGGGGGCACGCGCGCGGCTCCCCGTCGCCCGTCGAGGCGTCTTCGGGGGGCCTTCGCGCTGCCCCCCCCCCCCCTCCGTCGCCCGTCGCGGCGCCCGTGGGGCCTTCGCGCTGCCCCCCCTCCGTCGCCCGTCGCGGCGCCCGTGGGGCCTGCGAGCTGCCCCCCTCCCCCCCCCCCCCCCCTCCCCCCCCCCCGTCGCTCGTCACGGGTCCTTCCGGGGGCCCGCCCGCTGCTCCCCCCGTCGCCCGTCGCGGCGCCCTCAGGGGGCACGCGTTCCCCCCCCCCCCCCCCCCCCCCGTCGCCTCCCCTGCAGCAGCGTGCGAGCCGCCCCTAGCCCCTGGAGCAGCCGCCCCTGCTGCAGCCGCACCTGCAGCGAGCCGCCCCTGGCCCCTGGAGCAGCCGCCCCTGCAGCAGCTGCCCCTGGCCCCTGGAGCGAGCCGCCACTGCAGCTCCTCCTCCTCCTCCGTCTCCCACTGCTGCAGCTGCCGCTGAGGGGGGTGGGTGTGTGGGAGCCGAGGGTTTAGGGTTTAAGGGGGTGCCGTGGGAGTGGAGCTAGGGGTTTCAGCAGGGGGTGTGTGAGAGGGGTGTGGGACGGTCGGGGGAGGTTGTGTGGAGGCTGCCGTCGTGTCGCCTGCAGCGCCAGTAGTCCGGAGCCGTCGTGCTCTCGGTAGCCCAGCGAGCCTGCTGTGCCTGTCGCCCGTGGGTCCGTTACTCTTGCCGCTCCTCGTAGCCGCCGAGCCAGTTACTCCAGTAGTCCGGGGCGCTGTCCCGGTAGCCACTGTGTGCGCGCTCCTGTTGCCCGTGTGTCTGCAGCTTCAGCCGTCGTCTCCAATCTTCTCTCCCCTCACAGTTCCTCCTCCTCCTCACTTGCCCTCTGTGATTACCTCTAGCTTTGCTTATAATTGTGAACTATTGCTATACCTGCTCATTGTGCTGATTACACCCCACTTTGGCTATGGGGGTGTGTCAGAATGTTATTATTGTCTAGCCTGCAGTGGGGTACTCTATAGCGAGTACAACCCAATTAGGGTTTCCTATATGTACCGCCAACTGCTGCTAGTGCAAATCCCCTCTTCCTTCATTCTTGTTTCACTTCTTCATTATGACACCTTGTACTCTTATAAAAGCTTGTATCTCTTTGCTTTAATCAATCTACTTTGCCCTCACATACCAGCGCAAGGTGGTTCACAAACTTGTCATTAAACGCTTCCGCTATTACATTGTCCTACTCAGAGTTTAGTCCTGCAAAGATCCTAAGGGCCTTTTCAGCCCAACATTGTCGATGCGAGGGTTGCGAGTGGTAACGGTGCTGACTGTTGTGCTACAGTGGTGTACGCGCTTGAGCAGCGGCGCGAAGTAAGGAAACGGATTTTTCCTTACGGTGTCATTAAATACAATGAAAGATCTTAACACCTATATATATTTGGATGCCCTTAGTTTGTTTCATGTTAATGTAATTTCTTTGTCACGTTGCTTGTACCGTAAGATGTAGGTGCCGTGTCTGTTAAAGAATGATGTAAGAGTCTTAATCTGACCTTAAGTTCTCTGCAGCAAAGCAACAAAAACGCAGCTACACACTACGGTATTACAGAACCCTCTAACCAATCCTCTTCGTGCCTTCAAGGTGGGTGGAACTTCCTCTCTTCAAGCGGGGGACAACATGGGCCTCTTACTAATGGCCAGCTGCTCGTTGCGCCACCTAATGTACCGTAGAGTGATCCATTAAAACCGGAGGACTTAGAAAGCCCAAATTTGTACATGCTGCGATCAGATGTTGATCGTCCCAAGGATCACCTCAGGAGAGGAACGTTAGAGCCAGGGGAAGGGAATGAGGTTGGCGATGGAGGAGAAGGGGGCGAGGAAGGTGTTGGGGTAGTACATGGCGACCTGGGCAGGGTCAGTCACGATGCTCGGCAGTGCCCACGCTATGCGCGGCCCCACCGACCCCGGCCCACTGTTTCCCTGCTCTATGAACGTAGAAGTATTGTACACTATACCCCCCCAGTCCAGCCAGCCATTTGTATTCACCTGAGGGGAGGGCAAGCAAAATGGAAAAACAGAGGGGGGATGAGGGTGGAGGCCATGCGATGACAGCAGTATGGCAGAAGGGGACATCCGGTCACTCGGGCATAGGCCCTCCAAGGGCGGCCAAGGTATGTCTTGTTGGCGAGGTCGCCCTGTATGACAGAGTTGAGGATCACAATGCCCGTGTTCTCCGTGTAGTTGGTTCGCCCTAATGCCGTGACCGTCGCACTCGAGTATGAGCGGATATGGACTGTGCAGTTGTCCGTCACAGTTGCACCGTTGCCAAAAACGAAGTCTACTGTCCCATTCACATAGCAGTTGCGGTAGTACTGCCGCCCGCCGTGCACGTAGAGTGTATCTTGCCAGCCGATGAACTCGCACTCGTAGAATGCTGCGTTGTCGCCCGTCTGCCTGAACGCCACTGCCTGGCTTCCAGCCTTGCCCGCCGTGTTCTCAAAGCGAATGCCGATGGCCGCAAAGTCACTCGCCTCCACAGCTGCGGAGGACGGAAGGGGGAGGGGAGAACGAAAAGAGAGAGGGTTTCAGATGGTGAGAGATAGGGCGAGAGTACAGCAGCAGGGAGAACCTTAGCAGGCAGAGGAGCAGGAGCATGCAGGAAGGAGTAAACAAGAAGAGCAGGTGGTGGAGGAAGGAAGGAGAAGAGTGAGGGAGCGGTGGACGTTGCTCACCAACGGTGTGGGTCTGGAAGGTACTCGTGCCGGCAGTGGCGTTGTCGTACCACGAGATGACAGTGGAGGGGGCACTGACCCCCAGGAACGTGACGTTCTTGCAGGTGGAGTTGACGAGCACCTTCTCACGGTAAAGGCCCGGCTTGATAAACACCACATAGCGCCCCTTGAAGCCCACCGGGTACGCCTTGATTGCATCCTGTGATCCCCAGGGGAGAACAGACAAGGCACACATAGACATGTGAGTTGGTATTCCCTTGTGCAAGCATATGCACACCCTTGCACACACCCACTCCCACACGCACCTGCACGGTGGTGAAGTTCCCGGAACCATCCTGTGCCACGGTGACCGTGGGGTTGATGCGCGGAGTGGGCGATGCGGGGGGTGGCGGAGATGGGGGCGGGGACGGGGGAGGGGACGGCGGAGGTGAGGGAGGCGGCATAGGTGGGGATGGAGGAAGTGAAGGAGGTGGGGAGGGGGGAGGAAGAGGGGGGGAAGGGGGAGGGGAGGGAGGGGGAGGCGAAGGGGGAGGGGGAGACGGAGGAAGGGAGGGAGGGGGAGGCGAAGGGGGAGGGGGAGACGGAGGAGGGGAGGGAGGGGGAGGCGAAGGGGGAGGGGGAGACGGAGGAGGGGAGGGAGTGGGAGGAGAAGGGGGAGGAGGGGAAGGAAGGGGAGGCGAAGGGGGAGGAGGAGACGGAGGAGGGGATGGAGGGGGTGGCGAAGGGGGAGGAGGGGAAGGAGGAGGAGGCGAAGGGGGAGGGGGAGAAGGAGGAGGGGAGGGAGGAGGAGGAGAAGGGGGAGGAGGGGAAGGAGGGGGAGGCGAAGGGGGAGGGGGAGAAGGAGGAGGGGAGGGAGGGGGTGGCGAAGGGGGAGGGGGAGAGGGAGGAGGGGAGGGAGGGGGTGGCGAAGGGGGAGGGGGAGAGGGTGGCGGAGAAGGAGGCGGGGAGGCTGGTGTTGAGTCACTGGAGTTGTTTTTCTTGGTGTTGCCTCTGCCATGTATGTTGTCGGGAATGGAGTTGTGGGGGTTGGCCACCGTGACAGCAGTGGCAGTGCCTGCGCCGGTGGCGGCGGGGCCTCCACCACCGTTGGTCGCACCGGTGGCTTGCAGCAGGCAGCGGCGAGAGGGCGAGGGCGAGGGCGCGGCAGCGGCGGCAGCAGCGCTGTCGTCGCCTGCTGCGATCATGGCCGCCATTTCCGCTGCTCGCCCCAGCGCCTCCATCACTGACGCACGAGCTTCCATTGCTGCCTCCTGCACGCACCACCACACGTACCACCGCCACAGCCGCACGTGCAACATCATGAGTTCCTCATGACCACTTCAGAACGGCAAATCTCTCCATGGAAAAGCTTTCCAGCGTGCAGCAATGTGGACAACGGATGGTGGCGAGAAGAGCACAGGCAGGGGTAGAAGCGAGCAGGGAGAGCGAGGGCAGCAGGGCCGCTTCACGGCACGGCCGCGGTGCCTTGACGGAGCAGCAGCAGCAGCAGCGGGGATCCTGGGAGGCCTGGACGCACCTGGAGGGCGTTGACGCGGGCGTCTTGGGAGCTGCCCGGCGCGAAGAGGTCGAATCCCTCGGCGCAGTCGAGCGCGAGCGTGACGGCGTTGGAGAGGTGGATGCGCGGCAGATTCACGTCCTCGCCGCCGCTCGATATCATCCCCGCTGCCTCCTCCACGCTCTCTGCCACCAGCGCCATCTGCCACCCCACACCACGCCGCACACCACGCATGCGTTAGGCCCCACCGTGACAAATCACATCACACTGTACGCTCGCCGCGACTGCACGACTCCGCACTGCCACTGCCGCGAGCGCAGAATTGCGAACAAAGTCTGAACCGAAAGGGGTGCTCTCACCGGATCCACGCAACCGCGCGCCAGTCCGGTCCAAGCCACGCCTGTCGCATCCTCCAACGCCAAAGCCTGCGAATGCGCCTCGGCCGCCTTGGCCTTGCCGGCCGCCATGTGCGCCTATGCTTCGCGCCCCTTCAGTTGGAACTATGCGGCTCGCCACACCACCATGTCCCGCATGCGCACTCCCGACGATGGCTCCGCGCGATTTCCACCGCCATGCGACACAACGGCAGGCTGGCCGGCGTTGGTGTGCCCTTGGTTGGCGCCTGGGCCGGCCGTGTCGGCGGGTGCTTTGCCGCCGGCTGGGGTATCTGTGCCGCCTGCGTCGCCTCCACCGCCGGCGCTGGGATGACCTTCGCCTGCGCCCGCACCGCCAGCGTCGGCTTCAGCGGATCCGTGGGCGTCGCCTGCGCTGGTGTCGGGGGGTCCTTGGTTGGCGCCTCCGCCACCTGCGCTGCCGGTGTGCCCGCGGTGCGCCGCTCCGGTGCCTCCGCCGCTGGAGGGTGCTTCAGCTGCGTCGGAGGCGGGTCCTTGGCCGCCGCTTACGCCATCGCCGGCGTCAGAGGGTGCTTGGCCGGAGCCTGCGCCGTGGGCGCCGCTTGCGCTGGTGTCGGGGTTTCCTTGGTTGTTGCCTCCGCCGCCTGCGCTGGGGTCGGGGTTTCCTTGGTTGTTGCCTCCGTCGCCTGCGCTGGGGTCGGGGTTTCCTTGGTTGTTGCCTCCGCCGCCTGCGCCGCTGGTGGGTGCTTCGGCTGCGCCGGAGGCGGGCCTTTGGCCGCCGCTGCCGCCGTCAACGCCGCCGGCGCCAGTGCCGTTGTCGGTGGCCGAGCCTGCGCCGGTGGACCCTTGGTGTTTCCCTCCGCTACCTCCGCCGTTGGTGGATGATTGGCCTGCGCCACCTACGCCGCTTGCCCCTGCGCCGGGTTTCTCGACCAGCAAGCGGTCTTGCTGCGCACCCGCGGTCGTTCCGCCACGAAACCATGAGTGCAGATCGGTCAGCAGACCGAGGCTCTGGGGGGCTGTGAGGCGGCGGGAAGAGCGGAACTTGACGGACGCGTCTGCTGCCGCTGGCAGTGCTGCCGGGCAGAGGAGAAGAGCCGCCATCGCCGCTACGAGTAGCGCCGTCGAATGATGGACGGTCATGGCTGACACGTCCGCGCCACGCTAGGCCTTGCGGGCCAGGCAGCCGCTGTGACCCCCTCGTGACGTTGCTGCTGAGTGGCGACACCTGCTGGAGGATAGCGAAACTCGAAAATGACGAGACTCGCTGACCCAAGACGCAATGGTGACTATGCGAAACTCAAGACACTCGCCTGATGGAGTAACATGATCCAGTTTCGCGCGAAACCCTTAACTTTCAAAGTTTTACTTCACAGTTCGAATAACCGTCCGTTATCGAACGTTCTTTTTCAAACACAACTTCAAGAAAAACCAACATGGTTACGCGCCCTTAGAGAAGTATCTGGCTTTACTTTCAGACTGGTGCCAAGGCGGCTTCCTAAAGGAAACCCCAGCAAGAAAAGCAAGCCTACTACTGTCGAGCCTTCATCCTTTGTGGGTGGGTTCCAACATCTAAGAAAAATATGGGTGAGTGCCCTGGAAACATCAGGGTGTTTTAAGTGGTGGGCTCAACAAACTATTCCTGTGTGGTTAGTGCAACCTGTCATGCGGCGGGAAGGCTGTCAGGCGGTGCCGGTCACTCTTGACTGCACTTCCGGGGCCGGCTATAGAAGTCTGATCAGCCACATTTGAAGTCGCACATCTTCTGTACGTCCTCTGCGGTTAGATTCGTTGCGTCACAGTGCGATGGTAAAACTAGGCAACCGCTGACCCTGAACCGCTGGTAAAACTAAAAATCTACGACCTGACCACATATGTTCCTGATTCATTCCAATACCACGACGCGATATGCTCTTATCACCCAGAGCCGTTGAAGTGTCATAACTCAAATCCGACACTACTGTAGACGTTGAAGACATTCTGATAATAAAAAAAGCTTAATGTTACGAGTGCACTTGAGCGAGCGAGCGAGAATTGCACCATCGAAGCAAAAACAATACATTGAGCGAAGGCATGAGCGAAGAATATATAGCGAAGCTAGCATGTTAACGGTAATACGAGAAATTGGGGTGCGCTACAGGCCTAGCGCCGAGGTTGGGAAATGTCTATTGGGCAGAAAAAGCCCTTAGGATCTTTTCAAGGCTAAGACTTCTGGGTAGAGATGTTGTAATTGCGGAAGTGTATAGTAAACTTGTTGAACCACCTTGCACTAGTGTGTGAGAACAAGATGAATTGATTATAGCAAGGTAATACAAAGGCTTTTATAAGATAACAAGGAATACGAAAAGGTGCAACTAACTGTTTTGCTGTTGTGGTTCGATACAGTGACGACTTGGGCAACTGCTAAATACTGAATCAGTTGTTTGTCCTTTGCTGTCGTGCTGTATTTCGTCGAGTCAAAGGTCGCTGACCCAGGGCTGACGATTCAAATATGGGTACCCTGTTTTCAATCCCCCAAAAAGAGATTTACCCTGAAGGCACATTTTCCGCAAAACGCCAAGCCTGAGCCTTCTTGCGATGTTCAGCGTTCACGAAATCGTAAGTCTGGGCTGTCAGGGTTGGCGAATTGAAATCAGGGTTGATTTTTTTCTTCTTTCTAGTTTGGCGAGAAAAACAGTGACGTGTTTGACGCGAGAAATCTAGCTGGATTGGCGGATTGGCTGGAGGGAGTGCATGTGGCGTGGGAGGATCTCCTAGGGGCGCAGGGGCGAGAGCGAGGGGTGTGCAAAGGGGGAGGGAGCAAGTGAGGGGGGTGGGTGGGGGCTATTTCGTGACCGCGGGTCGTCCGCACAAAAGGGGGAGAAGGGGGGGAGGAAATGGGGGAACGGACTGCTCATGGGAGGGGTGTCGAGACTCGACCTGGTTTTGGTGGGGGGAGACGTTTCAATATTAGTGTCTCGTTTAGTTTCACAATTATTATAATTTACACATGTTTTTTTCTCAAAAGTTAACGAAAAACAGCTGATGACTATAAATTATCAGTCACATGGCGATACGGTGTTTCACTACGGATGGTTTTTTTTTAATCTCCTGCCGAATCACTTTGCGATCCGTCAGATCGCGATTTGTTTCTCGGTTTAAGTTTACAGCCAGCAGAAATCAGAAACTGAATTTTTAGTCATTCTAACAGAAACGTAGTGTACTGCGATAACCTGGATAGCGCTCATGGAGTCCCTGAGATGGGTGCAAGCGTAATCATGATTACACACATGGGGGTTATCGAGACGAAGGTTCCTGGAAGCTTCGTCCCGATAACGTTGCATTCAGGGTCAACAAGACGCATACTCTGTATGGACAGGGTCCTTAAGAACACTACTCTGTGAGTGTATACAAAATTCCAGGGTTCGCTAAAGTACTACTCTGACAAGATCAGTGTTCATAAGACGATAAACCTGAAATTACAGGGACCAGAATGTGACAAGTCTGAAATCACCCTGAAATCAGGGTAATTACCCTGATAAAATCAGCCCTGCGCTGACCTTTGACCTTCGAGTAACCTCCAGCTGTTACGTTTTGTTAACCTCCTTGGTTGACTCGCCGTTGCTCCGCCGTGATTCGCCTCGTTTGTAGTCTATTGTTTCGACACAATAGGAGCGCTAAATTGCCTGTTTCCAACACTCCCCTTCGCTTCTGGAGTGTCGCTGCTAATGACATGGCCTTGTCCAGTCAGCAGCATGCAATACTCAAACTTATGCTTTCCGAGTTTCTTGGTCAAGTAATCGGCTGCCATCTCGGATGTGGGACAGTATGATAGCTCAAGCCTCCCCTTCTCGATTTCGTCTTTTACGAAGAAGTACCGGAGGGCGATGTGCTTCATTCGATTCGCGAACCCGTTCTTGTTCGCTATGCGAATGGTCGATTAGTTGTCGCAGAACAAGGAGAAGCTGGGTAACTTAGTCAGCTTCGCTTCTTCTAGTAGTTCGCGAAGGTACAATCCTTCCTTGGTGGCTGAGCAGAGTGCGATATATTCTGCTTCAGCTGAGGAGAGAGCAATTAGCTCTTGCTTGCTCGTTTGCCACGAGATAGGGCCGATAGGTTCGAGTCGGTAGATGTAGCCAGTGCGAGATCGCCTGTTGTCAGAGTCTCCGGCGTGATCCGCGTCGACGTAGCCGATTAATTTAGGTGTTGCGATTCCATTTTTGTGGTAGGTTAGGTTGACTGTCGGGGTGCTGACGAGGTAGTGTAGAGCGCGATCGAGTTCCGCCATGTGCGCGGCTGTGGGCTTCTTGAGGTAGGTGGCGAGCTGGCTCGCTGAGTATGATAGGTCTGGTCGGCAGGTGACGGCTGCGAAGAGGAGGCGGCCTAGCTTTCGTTGGTAGTCGCGTATGCCGGCGAATTTGAGTGGCGCGGAGACTTCCTTGCTGCTTCCGTCGGTGTAGCGATATGGTGTGGTAATGGTGCTTGGGGTTAATCCGAAGCGTTTGGCGATGGTGTCGGCGTATTTTGCGGCGCTGAGGTAGATCGCGTTTTCCCCGTCTTGTATGTTGAATCCTAGGTACTGTGTTACGGTAGACGAGACGGTGAGCGTGAGGTCCCGTTGTAGCTCCCCTTCGAACCAGGTCGTGACGTCGTCGGTAGAGCCGATGTAAATCAGGTCGTCCGCATAGACTATGAGTAAGATGTAGTCGGCACCCTTCGTGAGACGATACATCCCTTGGTCGTGCGGGAGTTGGCGAAATCCGATGCGAATCATGTCAGAATCCCAGTCACTAGACCATTGGGATAGAAGGGCTTGTTAAGTAGCGGGTCAGTGCGCCCATAACCCCCCAGGACTAGCGAGCCTGTAACCCTTCCCTAGGATCAATCGGGGATCACCAGTGGACCTTTGACACCCCCCCGCACTGGGATGTCCGAAGTGCACACACTGGGATTCGAACCCGAGACCTTCGCTCTGATAACATGGCAGAATCCCAGTCACTAGACCATTGGGATAGAAGGGCCTGTTAAGTAGCGGGTCAGTGCGCCCATAACCCCCCAGGACTAGCGAGCCTGTAACCCTTCCCTAGGATCCATCGGGGATCACCAGTGGACCTCTGACAAATCAATCGAGCGTGCAAATATTGTTGCCATAGCCTCGGAGCCTGTTTGATCCCGTACAGGGATTTTTGTAGTTGACAGACTTGGTTAGGGTCTGCATTAGACCCATGTGGTTGTTCGGCGAAGATTTCAGCGTCGACAGGGGCGTAGAGGAAGGCATTGCCAATGTCGATTTGGCGGAGTTTCTTCCTCTTCATGGCGGCTATCGCGAGGAGGATTCGGAGAGAGGTATGTCTGCTAACTGGTGCGAATGTTTCGGTGAAGTCTCGTCCATGTTCTTGGTCGAAGCCACGCATGACCCAGCGTGCCTTGAATTTATCTATCGTTCCATCAGCTTTCGTTTTCATGCGGAAAACCCATTTTCCCGTGAGAATGGTCTTGTTGCGTGCCACTTTGATAGGCACGACTTTCCAGGTGTTGCGTTCTTGCAGCGCCTTTAATTCTCTGTCCATGGCTTCGCGCCATTTTTCCCTGTGTCCCCCCCCGAGAGCCTGCTGAATAGTGGCAGGCTCCTTAGGTGGTGCCGCTCCGTGGACAGCGGTGACGAGTCCCATTAACTGCAGTCCACTCTGTGTGTAGCGGGGGAGAGTTGCGTCCTCGGGATAGGCTGATTCATCTCCCGCTTCTGGATCGGGTAGGAAGTTGGGGCCGATTCTTTCTGATACATTTGTGTTGACTGATTGGGGTGAGACGTAACCATTGTCGGCTAATTCGTAGTAGACTTCGGCGTTGACACTTTCGCGAGGGTTTTCGTCATCCATCGGGATGGGCACGGAGCAGTATGGAAGTGGTCCTGCTTCCTCGGATGCGCCGTACACGTTTTGCTCGTCCCAGTCAGCTTTGTCAGCTGGTGTGGCGAAGGCTCGGTTCCCACGGAAGCCACCCGTGAGGTCTCGATCGGCTGCCAGGCTGTCCAGGTACGTTTGAAGTGTGAGTCGCTCGTAGAAAATGACATCACGTGCTGCTACTGTTTCCTTTGTGTGGACGTAAAAAATCGTCCATGTGTTGTAGTGTTTTTCGATGCCCAGGTGTAGCCCCCACTGTGCGCGTTGTGAAAATCTTCCGGCTCGTGCAGCTGGGGGTCGGTACTGTACCATGGAGTCGAATGCTCATAACATTTTTGTGCTGCCCAATTTTCCTGTCCACAACAGATGCGGTGATGCGTTGTTCGGTAGCGATGATGACGAGAGCAAGTTGTGCAGCATGACAGCGTGGTCCATCGCCTCGGGCCACTGGTGGTTGGGCAGTTGCATGCCTTGTAGCAGTTTGCGCATGGTGTTCTGGAGGGTCCCGTTCATTCCTTTTACTACGCCTTGTTGTTGATGGGCGTAGGGAAGCGAGATGAGTCGCTTGATGCCTCGTTCTGCTAGGTACTGCTTGAACCTTTATGACTGATATTCTCCTCCCCCATCTGACTGGAAGCTTTTCAGCGGAAGTCAGTGACATGTCGTCGATGGGGACTGGTGTTGTTGAAGGACTAGCGAGTGGTGTCGTAGTTGTTGTTGCTGCTACCGATGTTGTCTCTACTGCTGCCGATGTTGTCTCTGATTGCCGAATTGTTGCTAACGCTCTTGTTCTTTCTGCTTCAGGTATGGTGTGTGAGTACCAAAATCCTCTAGTACTGAAGTCGGGGTCGAGATCTGGCGGATGTGTCCAAGAGGTGAAGTTGACGATGGCGTCGCTGTCGGCGGTGCCTTGGTCTGGAACGAAGTCGAGAACGAAGACATTGTTCTGTAAGAATAACAAACGAGAATGGAATGAACTATGAAACAGTTGGGTACAAGTACTAACCCTAGTTGGGTTGTACCCCTTATGGGCTACCCCACTATAGCCTACACAAATGTATAAGCTATAATGTTCTGACACACCCCGATAGGCTAAGTGGGGGAGAACAAGTGGTCACAAGACCAGTCAAGAAAAGCAAAGCAAGCTCAGGGTGGATCACAAAGTCACCACACAGTCCGAGCACAAGCAGGGCCACAAGGCCAGATCACATGCAGAGTTATATAAAGGGAACAAACAATACAGTGATCATACCCTAGCAAGTGCAAGGATGCAGGTATACATAGAGATCACAGTACAAGCAAGGTCAAGCAGTGAGCAAGTGAGGCAAAGTGGGCACAAGGCCTAACACAGTAGCAAAGTGCTGATGATCACCAGGCGGAAGTGCCTTGGTGAAGACATCAGCAGTGTTGGCCCGAGTGGCCACGTACGCAAGACGAAGCTGGCCACGCTGTTGCAACTCTCGAGCAAGGAAGTATCGCAGAGCGATGTGCTTCGTTCTGTGCTCCAGTCTGTGCTCCTGACACAAGGCAATCATGGCCTTGTTGTCTATGTACAGGGCTGGAGGTGAACGAGGCTACTCTCCCAAGTCGGTCAGCAAGTAGGTGAACCAGCGTAGCTCCTGAGCAGCCATGGCTCCGGTGTAGATCTCAGCCTCACAACTGGAGCTGAGAACTGAAGACGAGCGGGTAGACCGCCAAGAAACAGAGCCGGATCCAAGGCTGAAGGTGTAACCCTGTGACGACCGCTGCGTAGCTGAGTCGTCAACCCAGGAGGTGTCTGCGTGACCAGTGAGGACAGCTGGACCCCGTCCTCCAAGCACAAGCCCCATGCCTGACGTACTGCACAGGTAACGCAGTACCCTCTTCGTAGCATCCCAGTGCACCTTTCGGTGCCTACCAGGAGCCACGTAGCGAGCCAGAAGGCTGAGAGGGTACGCGAGGTCAGGTCGTGTGCAAGTCATCAGGTACATGAGGCAACCCACAAGCTCTGGGTACGGACCACTCGCCTCTACGGACTCATCCGAAGGTGGAGCTAAGAGCGAGTGGCTGGTAGACAGAGGAGTGAGCTGTGGCGAGGAGTACTGGAAGGCGAAGCGCTGAAGGACCTTGTGCACCATGTGTGACTGAGTCAGTGTGATGGTGCGCCATGCTCTGTCCCGGGTGATCTGCAGGCCAAGATAGCTGCGCACTTCACCCAGGTCAGTGCAGGTGTGTCTCTTCTGCACCTCGGACTTCACAAGAGTCAGTGCCTCAGTGTCAGCAGTGGCAAAGACGAAGTCGTCGACGTACACGAGGACGTAGAACGGCGGCAGCGAGGTGTCAGTGCGTAGAAACAACGACGGGTCTGCTGCATAAGGAGCAAACCCAAGAGCTGCAAGAGTAGTCCTCAGTTTGTCGTGCCACTCGCGAGGCGCCTGGCGGAGACCGTAGACTGGCCGGCGGAGGCTCTACTGAGTACCTGCAGGAAACGTCCTCGTGTAGGCTGCCCTGCAGGAAGGCTGTACTGAATTCCAGGGAGTGCAACTCGTAGTCACGCTGAGCAGCGACGTGCAGCAACACTCGAAGAGTAGTCATCTTCAGGGTGAGGAAGAAGGTATGGAAGTAGTCAACTCCCTGTCGCTGGCTGAAGCCTCGAGCAACGTAACGTGCCTTGAAGGCAGGCGGAGAACCCGACGGCCGCTTCACCCTGAAAATCCACATGCCATCGACTATGTTCACCCCAGGTGGGGGAACCTTGTCGATGTAGGTGCCTGTGGACTTCCAGGATTCCATCTCGGCATCCATGGCTGCCTGCCACTGAGAGGAGTAAGGACCCGTAATCGCCTCTGCGTAAGAGCGTGGGGTCGGGATGTCTGGAGCATCCGGGTCTCCCTCAAGGGCAAGCAGCATGGAAGCGAAACGAGGTACAGCAGCTGCAAGACACTCAAAGTCCTCCTGCCTGTCCTCAAGGACGTCCGTGCCAAGAGCACACTCACCCCCAATGGACGGAGGACTGGTAGACACAGACTCAGCAACGAGAGCAGTGGCGTAGTCGAGACGGCAGGCAGCAGCAAAGTCAAGCAGCTCAGCAACGAGAGCAGACGCAGCAGCAGACTCAAAAGACGGGTCAGTGACAGCAGTGGCCAGGAGACGAGCGACAGTGGGACTGGCAGCACGCGCTCGGTCAGACTCAGGGTCAGGGACGAAAGGAAGAGAGGACTCAGGAGGAGCAGGCAGAGGAACACGCAGTGGAACAGAGGAAGGACGGAGTGCCACAGTGTGCGTGCCGGGGACAGGAGGAGGACGCGAACGAGGAGCGCGACGAGCAGTGCGAACAGGCGAGACAGGACGAGACACAGGCTCACGACGCTCTGTAAGACCTCCGGACTGCTCTGTGTAAGGAGAGGGAGCAGGAAGTGGGGAGGCTGGCTGTAACGGCGGCTGCGACTGGTCAGGCGGTGGACACAGGAAGGGAGGAGGAAGACCAGTAGACGGGACACCAAGAACCTGCTGAAGCAGGGGAACGAAGTACGGTCGCGGCCGCACAGTGTCTCCAGCACCTCTAGCTCTAGGGTCAACAACTCCAGCTCCTGCAGCTCTAGCGCCTCCGGCGCCAGTGCCTCCAACTCCAGCTCCTGCAGGCCCAGCGCCTCCTGCACAAGGGCCCCCAACTCCAGCTACTCCAGCTCCAGCGCCTACAGCGCCAGCTGCTCCAGGCTCCGTAGGGTCTCCAGCTCCAGCGCACCCTACACCACCAGTCCCGACAGCTCCAGTAGGAACAGCAACACCTCCAGCTCCAGTGTCTCTAGCCTCTCCAGCTCCGGGAGCCCCACTCCGACGGTGCGGGCGCCGAACAAGCCACTCACGCAGCTGCTGCGAGGACAGTCGCGGCGAAGCACCAGCAGGACCTCCAGAAGAAGCAGCACCCCGAGGCTCAGCACCCCCAGACTCCGCACCCTCCGACTCAGCACCCCCAGGCTCAACACCCTCAGGCTCAGCACCCTCAGACCCAGCACCCTCAGACCCCGCACCCACCGGCGCAGCACCCCCAGACGCAGTACCTGGAGCAGTACCTGAGACTACAGCTACCTAAACAGGCGCAGTACCAGGGAGAGGGTCTACCTGAGACACTCCCGAGGGAGCAGGACCCTGGGGCGGGAGGGGGTCTACTTGAGGTGGACCAGGAGCAAGGAAGAGCGGCGCTGGCGGGGGAGGGGTAGAGCGGTAGGGGAAGAGACGGTAGAAGGGAACCGACTCATCGAACGTGACGTCCTGAGACGGAGGACACAGCGCGAGGTGGGGTGGTATATTTGCCTGCCAGGCGCGTCAGGGACAAAGCCAAGGAAGACGCAGGGAATGGCGTGGGCGGAGAGCTTGTCCGCGGACGTATCGCGAACAAAGGCACGAGAACCCCAGACCCGGAACACCGACGCATCGCCAACCTTCCCCGTCCAACGCAGTGTGGGCGAGGTCTCCGGCAAGGAGACACGGGGCCAGAGGTTGAGCTGATGCGCAGCGTACCGGACTGCAAACGGCCACAGAAAATGGGGAGCGGCCGCATGGATCATGGAGGTATGAGCGACCTCCATGACTAAGCCAATGCGGCGCTCAGCAATCCCATTTTGCTGAGGGGATTCCGGAAGCGTGAACGACCGGAGAATGCCCTCCCCACGACAAAAGTCCCGCAAGAGGTCGGAGGAGAACTCACCACCTCTGTCAGAGTGCACACGCAGGACAGGGAGGTCCTGACCGAACCGCTCGCGTAGCTGGAGACGGGACTGTGCCGATCCAAGGGATCAAGACATCAGAGACCTCACCCTTGCTGCGCAAGGGGAAGACCGTGGTGTACCGCGTGTAGTCGTCAACTACCAGCAGAAAGTAGTGCTCGCGGCCCTGTCCACTGACGCGGGCTGGGCCCCATACATCCATGTGGAGAGTCTGCAGGGGAGCAGTCGTTGGGGGAAACAAGGAGGAGTGAGGAGCGGCGCGCTGCCGCCCCTCGATGCAAGGAAGACAAGGCGGGGCAAGCGAGGGCGGTAAGGGAGGCAGAGACCTGGGGAGACCTGAGACATGGAGACGGGAGTGCATGCCACGAAGGCGTGGTAGGGAGGGGTGACCCAGGCGGTGGTGCCAAAGAAGAGTCTGGTGCGACAGGAGGTGACACAAGCAAGAGGCGGCTACCTGACCTGACGCGGACACCTGAGCAGACGCAGCGACCTGAGGAGGCTCGGTAGCCAGCGTGTACAGACTCGACCCTGGCCGACGAGTAAACGTAGCCAGGTGACGCTCCGTCCGTGTGCACGTTCAGATCGACACAGGAGTGGAGGTAGTGACCATCGCATCCTGAAGGGCAGCGGTACTCACCAAGTTCGTAGAGAACGAGGGGAGGTGAAGACCTGACAGTATACCGGACGGAACCGCCGGACACGGGAGGACAGTGGAGGAACGGGCAACGACCGGGCCCCCAAAGGGGTCAGCCAGTCTGACTGGGACAGGTGCAGGGAGAGGAGTGAGAGTGGTGCTGTCACGAAAGAAACAGCGCGAGGCGCCGGAGTCCAACGTGAAAGTGTGCAAGGCCTCAGCAGGCGCAGTATCAGGGGGAGTACCAGACGCACTAGCACCTAGAGCAGCAGCCGCTATACCTGGGTCAGGTGGCACACACCGGTAACAGTCACCCTCAGCACTAAAAGACAAAGCATACATGGGAGAGATAATGACATCATAGTCTAGGTCAAAGATAGCAACTCCTGACTGAAGCAACTGTGCCCAGCGAGGGCGCTCGACGTCGTCACCAAACTCAGCACGCCAGGCGTCGTCAAGGTGGGCAAAGCAGCGGCGCTCAGTGTGAAACTTCCCGCATGTCTGGCCCGCACAGACACCCGTGCGAATGACATACGGGCAGGTCTCACTACCTTCACCCGTCCCACGCTGAACCAACCACTCACGGAGCTGCTTGGGCTTCTGGGATTCGCTCCGAGGCTGCTGCTGCTCGCCCCGACCACCACCAGGGCCTCCACGCCGAGGTCCAAACCTACCACCACCGGTCCCACAGCCTCCACTGCCGCCACTCCCTCCGCTGCCTCCACCGCCGCCACCAGAGCCTCCACCGCCGCCACCAGTCCCACCGCCGCCACCACCTCCACTACCTCCACCTCCTCTACCGCTGCGCCCACTACCGCTCCCACTGCCACCTCCACCACCACCGCTGCCTCCTCCACTACCCCGGCCACCCTTGCCCTTGCTATTGCGGTGCTTCGCACTAGTCGAAGCAGCACAAACGTCCTCAGGAACAGAGACGTCTGCAGCAGCAGCAGAGGCGAAGGAGGAGGAAAGGGGGGAGGGGGAGCACCCCTCAAAGAAGGGTGAGCGCGGAGTGCCACGAGCAGCACCTACAGCAATGGCACTAGTCTCAGCTGTGAGGAGATGCTGCTCGAGGAGTGTTAGAGACTAAGGACGGAGTCTATGAAGATAAGGGGCTGAAATATCTCAAAATCGTCAACTACAATTCTGGACAGAAAAGTCGTCGTCACAAGAAACGTCGTCGACGAAAGGTCCACTGTTAGAATTGTCTCAAACTCAATTATGTTGTAGCCCTTGACCGTGGCTATCGTTCCCAATTTGAATAGTATCAAAATATGGAGTATAACTCGAGTTATGAACCTTGGCGCACTAGAGGGTATGCTGCCATAGAAAACGTAATTCAATCACAACTATCTCACAAGTTCACACAAGAAAGTTGGAGTAGCAATTGAACCAGGTAGGAGGGGATGAAGAGGACGAGAGAGAAGGTCTCAAGGGAGTCCCCAACCAAGGAAACCCCATACCACACAATTCCCCTCTCTATAGGCACCCCAACTTTGACATTTGTCACTTTCCCAACTCATGCCATCCACCTCACCCAACTTGGCCACACTTGCCAACCTGGTTTGGCTTCTCCCAACCACTTGGCATCATCTACAGTGATGGTGACGAATTTCCCAACCCCCAAAAGTCTGTACCCCATATTGAGTCAACCCGCAAATTCCCATAGTCGCCGCATCTCAATCAAAACTTCGAATGATTATATCTTTCTCGTTTTAGCTCCGATCAAGGCGATTCTCGGTTCGTCGGGAAGCTCTTGAGCAGAGGAGTCACTGCAGATATCTGCTCAAGCCAAATAACATTCACACACACTCAGAAAATCCAAACAACACCAAACACAAATTCTTGCACACGCTCACACCACGCATGCAACACACGAACATATGATGGGAGGCAGACAGACGTGAATGCAAATGATAGCATCACATAACAAGGAGGTCTACAGTGAGGGAGGTGGGGTTGAGGGTGAGGAAGTGGTCCCTGACAGAGCGAAGGGAGCCAGGGAGGCGAGTGACTATGAAGTAGAGGGTGATGAACATGGGGGGCTGGTTCGCGGGGAGGAACTCAGCAGGGACGGCAGCGCGGTAGCGAGCGTCGCTAGTGCGCAGGTGGGTAACCAGGTCCGCTACTGTAGGAAAAGCCGACAGCACAGGGAACAGGTAGGGCATTAGCAGCCTGTCAATAGCAGCAGTGGCAGGGGAGGAGTAGCGAGCAACGACAGCGTCGTACAGGGCCTGTGCTGTCCTGTGCTCTCCAAAGTGAGTACATTCGGTCACGGGCAGGTGGTTGCGAATGGCCAAGCGGGCAGTAGCGTCACGAGACAGCCACTGGGAACGAGTCGAAACGTTAGCTGTGGCGGGAGGGGCTGGAGCGGCATCGGACACGTGGTCAAACAGTGAGACACTGTCCTTAAGATCGCTCAGTAGGTACAGTTGCACATCTGCGTGCCACGTGTCAAATGCTACAGGTCTGCCCTCTGGGTCGAACGTGAGAACTCTAAGCGAAGCCATAGAGGCGTAGGACGCAAGATCAGCAGTAGCAGTAGCTAGGGGGCAAAGGGGGCGGGGCCGAGGGGCCTAGGGGCCGAGGGGCCAAACAAGGGGGGGGCCGAGGGGCTTAGGGGGCCAAGGGGCCAAACAAGAGGGCCGAGGGGCCAAGGGGACTAGGTGGCCGAGAGGCCTAGGGGGCCGAGGGGCCAAACACGAGGGCCGAGGGGCCAAACGAGAGGGGGCCGAGGGGCCGAAGGGCCTAGGAGGCCGAGAGGCCTAGGGGGCCGAGGGGCCAAACAAGAGGGCCGAGGGGCCTAGGTGGCAGAGAGGCCTAGGGGGCCGAGAGGTCTAGGGGGCCAAGGGGCCAAACGAGAGGGTCGAGAGGCCGAGGGGCCTAGGGGGCCGAGGGGCCAAACACGAGGGCCGAGGAGGCCGAGCCTAGGGGCCGAGGCTAGGGGCCGAGGGGCCAAACAAGGGGCTGGGCGCAGGCTAGGTACGGGGCCGGGCGTGGGGTAGGTACGGGGCCGTGCGCTGGGCAGGTAAGGGGCCGGGCGCTGGGCTCTGAACTAGGGCCGAGGGGCCTAGGGGGCCGAGGCGCCAAACACGAGGTCCGAGGAGGCCGAGCCTAGGGGCTGAGGCTAGGGGCCGAGGGCCAAACAAGGGGCCGGGCGCGGGCTAGGTACGGGGCCGGGCGCTGGGCAGGTACGGGGCCGGGCGCTGTGCTCTGAAATGGGGCCGAGGGGCCTAGGGGGGGCCGAGGGGCCAAACAAGGGGGGGTCGAGGAGGCCGAGCCTAGGGGCCGAGGCTAGGGGCCGTGGGGCCAAACAAGGGGCCGGGCGCGGGCTAGGTACGGGGCCGGGCGTGGGCTAGGTACGGGGCCGGGCGCTGGGCGAGGGACGGGGCCGGGCGCGAGCGTCGACGGGCGCGGGCTAGGGAAGGGGCCGGGCGCGGGGCTAGGTACGGGGCCTGGCGCTGGCTAGGGACGGGGCCGGGCGCGGGCTAGGTACGGGGCCAGGCGCGGGCGAGGTACGGGGCCGGGCGCTGGGCTAGGAACAGGGCCGAGCGCGGGCTAGGTACGGGGCCGGGCGCGGGTGTCGACGGGGCGCGGGCTAGGTACGGGGCCGGGCACGGGTGTCGACAGGGCGCGGGCTAGGTACGGGGCCGGGTCGCGGGCTAGGTACGGGCCGGTCGTGGGCGTCGACGGGGCGCGGGCTAGGTAAGGGGCCGGGCACAGGTGTCGACGGGGTGCGGGCTAGGTACGGGGCTGGAGGTACGGGCCGATCGCGGGCTAGGTACGGGCCGGGCGCGGGCGTGAGACAAGGCCGAGCGCGGGCTAGGTACGGGCCTATCGCGGGCTAGGTACGGGCCAGGCGCGGGCGAGAAACGGGGCTGAGCGCGGGCTAGGTACGGGCCGGTCGGGGGTGAGGTAAGGGCCAGGCACGGGGCTAGGAACTGTTAAAACTGAGAGTGTGGTAGCCATGGCTAGGAAGAGAGAAGGTAGCGAGAGAAAAAATTGTATTAGGAAAGAAGTGTCGAGATACAAGTCTAGAAAGGAATTGGAAACCCTAATTGAACTTAGGGCGTGTTCAGTTTGTACTATAGCTACGAAATGAACCTAAATTGAACCTGGAAGCATAACTCGCTCTAAGCATGGTGGAATGATAAGAGAACACCAAAATAAAGGCCAGAGCGAGCTCTAGCCTACTCCAACACACCCCCAGGCTAGGTGAAGCTCTGGAATAAAACACCTAGCGAACGGGAACACCCCCAGAAGTGGCAAGACGCGTGAGCCCAAGCTCGCGCACGTAGAAACGGTGTGGCGCACGCAGAAGGGCCTTGGTGAAAATGTCAGCAAGGTTGGCAGTAGCGGCCACCTTGCGAAGGCGTAAGAAGCCAGACTGCACCAGCTCGCGCACGAAGAAGTAGCGGACCTCTATGTGTTTGCTGCGGGCGTGATAGACAGGATTTTCAGTGAGATGAATCATGCTCGCACTGTCACAGGAGAGCGTCACAGAGGGCTGAGAGTGACCGAGCTCAGCAAGGAGAAAGGAGAGCCAGCGAGCCTCCTGAGCTGCCAATGTGCCTGCGGACAACTCAGCTTCGCAGGTAGAAAGGCAGACAGAGGATGAGCGAGTGGAGCGCCAGCTGATGAGACCACTGCCAAGAGTAAAACCATAACCCTGAGAGGAGCGGCGATCAGGGCGAGAATCAGCATAGGAGGAATCACTGGAACCGCAAAGAACAGGGGGAGAAGAGCCACCAAGAGTGAGAGCAAGATCAGAGGTAGTGCGGAGATAGCGGAGAACGCGCTTGGCAGCCGCCCAGTGCACGTCTGTGTGGCGACCAAGGCCAACAAAGCGAGAGAGGACACTGAGGGGGTAAGCAAGATCGGGGCGCGTGCACATCATAGCATACATGAGTGACCCAACGAGCTCAGGATAGGGTCGCAGTTCTGAGGAGGGAGCGGGAACGGCAGGGGCAGTAAGCTGATGGTTAGCGGGAAGAGGAGTGGAAACTGGCTTAGCCCGTGACATTTCAAAGCGTTCAAGGATGGAGTGGATGTAGAAAGATTGAGAGAGAGAGATGGTGCGCGCAGTACGATCGCGACGAATCTCCATGCCAAGGTAGTGGCGAAGCTCGCCAAGATCCTTGCACAGGAGACGTGCCTGGAGGGCTAGCTTGACAGCGGCAAGGTCGGCAGAATCTTCAGCGAGGAGCACCAAGTCATCGACGTAGGCAAGAATGTAAACCCTGTGGGGGGAAGTGCGAATGAAGAGACTGGGGTCGGAAGAGGAGGTGGAGAAGCCAAGAGAGTGAAGAGTGGAGGCAAGCTTAGCATGCCACTCGCGTGGGGCCTGCTTAAGACCATACACTGGGCGCTTCAGCTCCCAGACAGTGCCTGGAGGGAAGGGGCGAGGAAAGCCAGCGGGGCGCTCAAGGAAAATGCGTTCATGAAGTTCGCCTTGGAGAAAGGCATTGGAGACATCCATAGAGTGAATCTCCCAATTCCAGCGGGCGCCTAGATCAAGAAGGAGGCGAAGAGTGGGGAGACGGGCAGTGGGGGAGTAAGTGGCAAAGTAGTCAATGCCTTCACGTTGGGTGAAGCCTTTGGCGCAGTAACGGGCTTTGAAGACAGGGAGCTCCCCAGGCAGCTGTTTGACACGAAAGACCCATTTGCCCTTCACAATGGTGGCGCCAGGGGGGGGGACAGAGTCAACGTAAGAGTGAGTCCTAGTGAATGCCTCACACTCGGCAATATTGGCAGCCATCCACTCAGTTGCATGAAAGCCAGACACTGCCTCGGAATAGGTCTGAGGGGTGGGAATAGCGGCAGTGTCAACGGAGAGAAGAGTCGGAGAATTGGAGAAGTCGCCAATGGTGACACAGAGGAGGGGTGAAACAGGATGAACAGAGAAAAGCTCCTCAAAGCGATCTTCGAGAAGATCAACGTTCTGAGAGGGAGAGAGACGAGTAAAGAGAGCAGAGTGTTGAAAATTGGACATTGCACGGGTCATGGAGCGGGTGAGACGGGGAGAGGGTGGGGGGGCAGGTGCAGAAGGGAGGGTAGCAGAAGGAGGTGATGAGGGAGGGGCCATGGGAGCAGAAGATGAAGAGGCAGGAGGAGAGATGCCAGAGATGACAGCGGAGGGGGGGGTGGAGGAGGCAGGCAGGGGAGGTGGAGCAGGGGCAAGAGGAAGGGGAGGAGGAGAGGGAGCAGCAGAGGGCAGCGGATCAAAGTCAGACCAATGGAGAGAGGGAGCAGGTGGGGTGGGAGGGGGAGTGAGGAATGGAGATTGAGTCTCATCAAAGATGACATCCTGGCTGCGAATGAGCTGCTAAGAGGAGGGAGCATAGAAAAGGTAGCCAGGACAGTCAGAGTTGATACCAATAAACGCACAAAGCTGCGTCTTGGGAGCGAGCTTCCCACCCTGACGCGCCCGATCAGCGGGATTGATGAGGACATGAGCGACACAGCCCCACACCCGAAGAGGGCGGGCAGAAGGCTGGCGGCCAGTCCAGAGCTGAAAGGGTGTAATGGAAGAGCGAAGGGGATGAGGGCGAAGGTTAGAAAGAAGAGTGGCGTGAACAAGAGCGTAGCTCCAAAGAGAGTGGGGAGCAGAAGCATGCGTAAGGAGACAGCGGGTGATCTCCGTGAGAGTGCGAATACGACGCTCGGCAACACCATTTTGTTCAGGAGAATGCGGAAGGGTGGAGGTTTGGCGAATGCCATGAGAGGAGCAGTAAGAAGAAAGAGAGTGGTTAAAGAACTCGCCACCACCATCAGAGTGGAGGCGCGCGACAGGGCGGCCAAAGCGAAGACGCGCCTGCTCAGCCCAGCGAATGATGAGGGAGGGGGCGTCAGATTTGGCACGGAGGGGATAGTCAGTGGCAAAGCGAGAATGGTCATCGACGAGAAGAAGAAAATAGCGATGACCCTGACGGGAGGCAATGGGAGAGGGACCCCAGAGGTCCATATGCACAAGATCAAGGGGTTTGGGGGAGGCAGAAGGGGAAGAAGGATGGGGAGATTGGGAGAGCTTAGCTTGAACACAAGGGGTGCATGGAGGAGCGGGAGAGGGGGGAAGGGGCGGGAGAGAGGAAGGGAGATCATGAAGCAGCTTCGAGTTGACCATGCTGCGAAGGAGAGGGAAGTTGGGGTGGCCAAGGCGATGATGGAGAAGAAGGGTAGGTTGGGTGAGAGAGCGACAGTCGCAAGAGGAGACGGGAGGGACAGAAGAAGAGGAAGTGTGGTGGACAGATGAGGGGAGGGGAACACGAAGGGTGTAGAGGCGAGTAGTAGGAGAAAGGGTGAAACGAGCGAGGTGCCGGTCGTGGTAATGAAGATCACAATAGAGTGCACCTGCGGGGAAGAGCACTCGTACACCGAGGCGTTGAAGGGCAGGAAGGGATAGGAGGTTGTGACGGCAAGAGGGAACATAAAGGCCAGTAACAGCGCCAGAGGGAGAGGCAGGACAGGGAAGAGAGGAAGTGCCTGTGCAGATCATGGTCATGGTCTCCCCAGCCCCATCAATAGAGAGGGGACGAGGAAAATTGCGAAGAACACCAGCATCACGAAAGACAGAGTCAGTAGCAGCACTGTCAAGGACAAAATCCAAGGTGCGAGGAAGTGAGAGAGCGGCAGCCGTAGGGCTGGGAGAGTGAGAAGCAGTGCTTTGAACGGATGGAACGAGAAAGCGAGGGTCCATAAGAGGAGAAGCACCAAGGATGCTATCCTGAGATGGCATGGTCACACTGAAAACAGAGGCCAGAGAGCCAAAACCAGAGGTTACAGCGGCAGAAGAGCGGCGACGCTGATGGGATAGCGGAATCCAAGAAGAGGGGTGGAGAAGAGGGGAGGTACAACGGCAAGTAGGAAGGGCGGAAGGGGAGGAAGGGGCAGCGAAGGGGGCGGAGAGTAGGGAAGGCAATGGTAGGAGAGGAGGTACGGCGGGGGAAGGGTGAGGATGGAAGCGCAGAGGAAGAGAGGTAAGAGTGAGAAGAGGCCCCATATGGGGGAGGGGATAGCAGTAAAGCAGTGTTGGAGAGAGAAAAGAAGAGGAGGAATAGGGGCGATGTAGTCAGCTGGTGAGCCGTTGAGGGGAGGAATAAGAGGAGGGGGAATAACGACGAAGTAGTCTGCTGCTGCGCCGCTGAGGGGAGACATAAGAGGAGGAGGGAAAACGGCGGGGTAGTCTGCTGCTGCGCCGCTGAGGGGAGAAATACGAGGAGGAGGGATAGGGGCGAAGGAGTCTGCTGCTGCGCCGCTGAGGGGAGAAATACGAGGAGGAGGGATAGCGACGAAGTAGTCTGCTGCTGCGCCGCTGAGGGGAGACATAAGAGGAGGAGGGAAAACGGCGGGGTAGTCTGCTGCTGCGCCGCCGAGGGGAGAAATACGAGGAGGAAGGATAGGGGCGAAGGAGTCTGCTGCTGCGCCGCTGAGGGGAGAAATACGAGGAGGAGGGATAGCGACGAAGTAGTCTGCTGCTGCGCCGCTGAGGGGAGAAATACGAGGAGGAGGGATAGCGGCGAAGTAGTCTGCTGCTGCGCCGCTGAGGGGAGAAATACAAGGAGGAGGGATAGCGGCGAAGTAGTCTGCTGCTGCGCCGCTGAGGGGAGAAATACGAGGAGGAGGAAAGGTGTGGAAGGCGACGAAATATGGACAGCTACCAGCTGCAGCAGATAGGGAGAGAAGAGAGGCGGAGGAAGAGGTGAGAGGGTGGGGGAAATAGAGGGAGAGAGAAGAGGAGGAGGAGGGTGAAGGAGCGGAGTGTGGGGAGGAAGTAGGGTCACGATCACCAAGTGGCAATCAGTAACACGCAGCCAGGTGGCAGATGCGGAGGGGAAGGAGGTGGAGGAAGGGAGGAAAGGCACGGAAGGGAGGAAGGAATGAGGAGAGGAGGAGGAGGGTGAAGAGGCGGATGGGGTGAGGGGAGAAGGAGGAGGTGGTGCAGAAACGGCAGAAGAAGGCGCACCATGGGGGGGAGGGGAAGGCGCCTGCAGGGAGGTGTGGCAGGCCGCCCACGAGAGGGTAAGGAAGGGTGGCTGGGAGGAGGGAAGGGTGGCCAAGGAGATGGAGGGCGGTGGGCAAGACGCGCGCGCGCATCGACGGCGGGGAGGCCGCGCGTCGACGGCGGGACGGCCGCGCACGTCGACGACGGGCAGGGCGCGCGACGCGGCGGTGAGTAGGGCGCGCGACGAGGTGGGGGGGGGGGAGGGCGGCGCGACGACGAGACAGGGCGCGCGACCAGGGGACGGGGCGCGTGACTAGGCAGGGAGACCTCGGGTGATGGATGGAAGGTTCCGTGATTGAAAAAAAAAGAAGAACTTTAAGGGTCGAAATACTAGGGAAGATAATTTTCGACTAGGTAAAAAGTGGCGCGCCGGATGCCTAAGGCCTAAACCGTACTAAGAGATATAGATTGGGACAAAACGCCAAGGATTTGGCTCTAGATACCATGTTAAAACTGAGAGTGTGGTAGCCATGGCTAGGAAGAGAGAAGGTAGCGAGAGAAAAAATTGTATTAGGAAAGAAGTGTCGAGATACGAGTCTAGAAAGGAATTGGAAACCCTAATTGAACTTAGGGTGTGTTCAGTTTGTACTATAGCTACGAAATGAACCTAAATTGAACCTGGAAGCATAACTCGCTCTAAGCATGGTGGAATGATAAGAGAACACCAAAATAAAGGCCAGAGCGAGCTCTAGCCTACTCCAACAGGAACAAGGCCGGGCGCGGGGCTAGGGGCGATGGGCCTAGGGAGGTAGTCGCAGTGTAGCAGGTGGTGGGCCCAAGTAACCTGCTCTGATTTCATGTGAGAATAACAAACGAGAATGGAATGAACTATGAAACAGTTGGGTACAAGTACTAACCCTAGTTGGGTTTTACCCCTTATGGGCTACCCCACTTTAGCCTACACAAATGTATAAGCTATAATGTTCTGACAAATTCTTCAAGACTGCCTTGCCGATGTAGAGTCCACCTTTCGCGTGGTACAGCTTGAACTCTTGAGTGGTGGTGTCTGCTTCGAGATGAATTGCCTTCGCCATTAGTTGACTGACGCTGAGTAAGTTATAACTGAGTCCTTCTGCGATTGAAACCTTCGACATTTGCAGAATCAAGATGGTTTCCCGAGATTGAAGTTGAACTATCCCTGTCGTCGTGTGTGCAGGTTCTGGTTGTTGGCGACAGTGATTACGACTTCGCGTTGAAGTTGGTGTTCCTGTTGAACGAAGCGACCCGAGGAACACATGTGCTGTCCGCAACAGCTGTCCAAGAACCAGGTGTCTTTCCCGGACGGCTCGCTCTGTGCGATGGCTGCATACGTCGGGTTGGGCTCCAGTGATTCGTGGCGAGGTGTGCTCTCGTCGAGCTGTTTTTCTGGTGAGTAGTACGGTGGTGATCCGGTGATGTAGGAGTCTGTCGTTCTTGTCATGCAGCTCACGATGTTTCTTGTACCTTGTGCATGTTTTGTTGTCGATGTCGTTGAGGACTGTACTTGATTGGTGGGATGCGCCTGTGTAGAAGCCACTTGACTGCTTGAGGGCCGAAATTGACGTTGTGACGTCGTTGACCGCTGCTGATTCGGGCAGTGTATGAGAGGGTGTCCTGACGTCTTGCACAGATGGCAAAACGGTGGGACGTACTGTTGGGCTTGGTGTTTGTTCTGTCGATTGTTGTTGTTGTTGTAGCGCCGTTGAGTGTGAAACGCAAACTCTGGTGCTGACGACGCCTCCGGGGACGACTCCGTACCAGCTGCTGACCGGGAAGAAGCCCGACCTCATGCTGGCGCGGGTGTGGGGCTGCATGGTGCAGTTCATGATTCCCGAGCAGCAGCGCGGTGGGAAGCTAGCGCCGAAAGCTCGCTGGGGGCTTCACCTGGGTGTGTTGTGGAAATTGGAACGAGAATGGCATGACTAAGGAATGAAAGTGATACAAATATGAAACCCTAGAATTGTGTACCCCTTGGTGTCTAACCCGCTACAGCCTACACAGGGTAGATCATATAAGTTTGACATGTGTCGCCGGAGAGCAAGGGCTGGGAGGTGCTTGACCTGATTGACAACAAGGTGTTCATGTCGGTCGAAGTGATCTTCTACGAGACGCTGTCGCTGGAGGTGTGGAAGGCGAAATATGGGCCGGCGTCGGGGCGGACGCAGGCACACCCGCCGACAGACACCTCGACGGCGACGGTTCCACTGCTCGCCGAAGTCGACGACCCTGCTGATGAGGATGTTGTGGAGGTTCTTCCACCTTCCACTATTCTTGCTCCTCCCTCCCCCGTCGCAGATCGTCCTGCGTCGACACCTGTGTCGGCCACCGGCGATGAGGGGAGCCTTGCGGCGTCACCTGTGGCGCCGGCTAGTGGCATCGCCGGCGGTCGACAAGGCACCAAGCTCGTCGACCAGGTTCTGAAGCTGTCGACGGCAAGGGAGCACCAGACGGGGGAGCCACTCAAACATGAGGCAACTGCAGGGGTGCAGTCGACAGAGGAGCAGCAGCCGGGGCGGTCGACAGGGGAGCTGTCAAAGTCAGCAGTAGGCGAGCAGCCGTTCGAAGGGTCGAAGCAGCTGGTCGATCACGAAGTCTGAGCTGCGACGCACAGGTCGAGCTCAACGGCCGCCGGAGCAGCTCAGCTTCCACGCCCGCCTTCCCCCTGCTGCCTTCACCACGGTGTACGACGAGGTCGACGACAACCTGGTGTACGACGATGCCGAGGATGATGTCGACCTGCCGGAGCTCGACCTCGACGTACATGCTGACCCCGAACACCGCTGGGACATCGCCACGATGACGGTGAAGGAGGCGCTGGGGAGCTGGAAGGGCGAGGCGGTGAAATCCGCCATGGACGAAGAGATCCGTAGCCTCATCGGCATGGGCACTTGGGAGCTGGTCGAACGCCCACACAGAGTGAACATCATGAAGAACCGGTGGGTGTTGACGACCAAGTACCGCATCGACGACACCGTCGAGCGCGAGAAGGTGAGGCTGGTCGTAAAGGGCTTCACGACGAGACGTACTCGCCGGTGAGCAGCTACGTCACGCTGGGGATCTTCCTTAGCATCGTCGCCGTCCTCGACTTCAACCTGATGCAGCTCGACATGAAGAACGCCTTCCTGCAGAGCAAGCTCGACAAGGTGCTCTACATGTACCAGCCGGACTACTTCGACGACGGGACCGGCCGGATGTGCAAGCTGCTGAAGAGCCTCTACGGGCTGAAGCAGTCGCCGCTACTATGGTACAGGGCTCTCGACGCTGTTCTGCTAGGCGCTGGCTGGAAGAAGAGCCAGGTCGACGAGGCGCTCTACTTCAAGGCCGGCGACGTCGGAGTGACCTGCTGGGTGCTGGTCTACGTCGACGACCTGCTCGCCGCCAGCAGCAGCACCGCGATGCTGAAGGAGCTGAAGGAGCTGCTGGAGGCTGCCTTCGAGCTGCGTGAGATCTCGCCGGTGGTGAAGTACCTTGGGCTGGAGGTCGTGCGCGACAGGCTGGCATGGAAGTTGTGGCAACACCAGCAGGGCTACGCTGACAAGCTGCGCAGGCGCTTCATCGACGAGGAGCAGGGCGGTCGAGTCTCGAAAACGCCGGTCTCGGTCGACGCTTACGCTGAGCTGACATTCGACGACGAGGAGGCGCAGGAGCGCGAGGAGGAGGAGTACCGACAGAAGGTCGTCTCGCTGCAGTTCGCGGCGACGACGACGAGGCCGGCCATCGTGTTTGCCTGCAGCAAGCTGGGGAGCGACCTCACGGTGTGGAGCGACCAGCATTGGCGCGAGGTCGACCGCTGCCTCGCCTACCTCGCTGACACCCGCGACACCGCCCTGGAGTTCGGCGGTGGACCAGAGTCGCTGGAGCTGATCGGCTATATGGATGCCGACGACGCGGGCGACAAGCAAACCTGGACGAGCACGGGAGGCTATGTGTTTGTCTACGGAGGGGCCGCCGTCTCCTGGTCGAGCTCGCGCATCAAGTGCACGACATTGTCGTCGATCGAGTCGGAGTAAGTGGCGGCCACGGATGCAGGCAAGGAGGGACGCCGACTTCGTTTCCTTCTTGCGGAATTCAAGCTGCTCGACGCTGGGAAGCCGACCATCCTCCGCATCGACAAGAAGTCAGCAATCACGGTCGCTGAGGGCTTGGGGCTGACGGGCAACCTCAAGCACATGGAGCGACGCTACGCCTGGCTGCAGCACATGGTGAGGCGCGGGAAGTTCGTGCTGAAGTACATCCCGAACACCGAGCAACCGGCGGACTTCCTGACGAAGGCGCTGCATTTTCCGGCTTTCAACCGGTGCTCTGTCGCCATCAGCCAAGTTCGTCTGGCCAACGTCGGCGACAGCGACGAAGAGGTGCAGCAGTAGGTGCCGTGCCCTTCTGCACGACTAGTGCGGTGATGGCGTGCTGTGTGTGGGGTGCACGCTGAGGACGAGTTTTCTCCGTGGAGTACTGCCGTGTGGGCTGGAGGCCGAAGCGTGAGCGCGGTAGGGGAGTGTTAACGGGAATGGAGTGTTGGCCCCGCCCTCGCTTGGGCAACGCCGACGACTTGGTCGGATGTACGGGAATAGCGGCCGACCGTTCACAGTGGGAGAGCTGCTCGATAGGCTTCGTCAAGCTGCAGGGGACTGCTGTGGTATTGCTGTCGACCAGGGAGCTCGACAGCTGCAACTGACTGGTCTGGGCGACGGGTGGGCCGTTGAGCAGGAGGGGCAGCTCGGCCCGGAGGTCTCCATTGACCTGCAGTCCGACTGGGAGGTCCCCGGAGCAGCTCGTCGACCTGCAGTTCGACCGGGAGGTCGATGGAGCAGTCCGTCGACCTGACAAGTGAGCAGCGGTCAACAAGGGGAGCTCGCCGACAACCGCTGACTGTTTTGGTCGACGGAAGGGGTCCGTCGACCAGGGGGTAGCTCGACGGGAGCTGTGGTCGACCAGAGGTACTTGGTGGTCGACCGGTGGGACCCGGTGGTCGACCAGAGGCAGTGGTGGTCCACCGGAAGCACCTGGTGGTACAAGGTCTAACAAGCATAAGGAATGAGTACAAGTACTAGGTCTAACCCTAAAGTGTTGTACTCAGTAGAAGCTCTCCCACTACAGCCCGCATACATACAAACACAGTTTGACACACCCCCATAGGCAAAGTGGGGGATAGCAAGAACAACCAACGGTCACAAGAACAGTCAAGCAAGAGAATAAAGCAAAGCAAAGCTCAGGGTGGATCTCAAGATCACCACGCAATTTGAGCACAAGCAAGCAACCACAAGGTCACTTCACATGGAGAGTTATAAAAGCACAACGTAACAACCTCACAAGAGCAAGCATGCAGGTTTATTTATAAATATCATAGTACAAGGCAAACTCAAGCATCCAGCATGTGAGGCAGAGTAGGCACAAGGCCTAGAGCAGTGTAGAAATACTGATGATCACCAGCCCCAAGGGCCTTGGTGAAAACATCAGCAGTGTTGGCCCGAGAGGCCACGTAAGCAAGGCGAAGCTGACCACGTTGCTGCAACTCTCGAGCAAGAGAGTAACGAAGAGCAATGTGCTTCGTATTGTGCTCCAGTCCCTGCTCCCGACATAAGGCAATCATGGCCTTGTTGTCGACGTACAGAAGTGGAGGAGAACGAGGCCGCTCACCCAAGTCAATCAGCAGGTAGGTCAGCCAGCATAACTCTTGTGTAGCCATGGCCCCAGCTAGATCTGGGCCTCACATCTAGAACCAAGCACAGAAGACGAACGAGTGGACCTCCACGAGGCAAAACCAGAGCCGAGACTGAAAGAGTAACACTGTGACGACCGCTGAGTCGCATGGTCGTCGACCTAAGAAGCGTCGGAGTGTCCTGTGAGTACCACATAGCCCCGTCCTCCAAGCACGAGCCCTATGCCCGATATACTGCACAAGTAACGCAGTACCCTCTGCGCAGCTGTCCAGTGCTCCTTCCTGTGTCTCCCGGGCGCAACGAAGCAAGCAAGGATGCTTAGAGGGTGCGCGAGGTCAGGTCGTGTGCACGTCATCAGGTACATGAGGCAGCCCACAAGCTCTGGATACGGACCACTTGGCTCTACGGACTCGTCGGAAGGTGGAGCTGAGAGGGAGTGGCTCGTAGGCAGAGGAGTGCGCTGTGGCGAGGAGACCTGAAAGCCGAAACGCTGAAGGACCTGGTGCACCTTGTGTGACTGAGTCAGAGTGATGGGTGCGCCGTGCTCTGTCCTGGGTTGTGAGAGTACGACGGCTTATGCTGGCTTTGCTAGCTTGCCTGGACTTTATTATGCTATATCTAGCTTGTGTTTATTTTATCATGCATAGATATGCTTGATTTCCTAGGTTAGGTGCATTCCTATATTTTATTATTCTTATAGCACCGAACCAGGTTACGTGTACCGAACTCAAGCCTATTCGGTTTCCACCGAATTGCTTTCTACTGAGTTCGGGAAGGTTCTGTTCGGGACGCTTCGCGACCCTCAGAACATTCGCGTAACACATGGGTAACTGGCCTTGTGTCGAGACGATATATAGCCTCATGTTGTACCCAGGTGAATCATTCAATTCAAACTCTCTTTTCTGAGCTCGATCCTAGATCCTCCCACTTCGTATTCAGAGCCGTTTAGACGCGAAGTTTTTTCGACCGCTAAAACCGAGTCTTCAAAAACCGCGGGGGCGACGACTGTTAAACACCGATTTTGAGTACGTAAAACCGGTTATGAGGATGGTACCGGTTATGTGTGCAAGCTGAAGAAGGCCATTTATGGCCTCAAACAAGCACCACGCTGCTGGTACAAGAAGCTGTCTTCGGTGTAACAGGAGATGGGCTTCAGGGCGAGTGCGTGTGACGAGAGTCTTTTCCTGATGGGGGAGAAGGAGACTCTCGTCATGTTCCTTGTGTATGTGGATGACATCCTGCTGTTTGGGAGCAGCAAGCAGGAGGTGATGAATGCTGTAAAGGACTCTCCTCTACTTTGCAGGAACTGGGAATTGTTCTAATCAGTAGAGCACTCTATTAGCTTTCCAACGAGCCGTAGATCACCTCGATCGCCTAAGTATCGAGCGAGATATGGCTACTAACGTGAAAGCTATGCTCTATGTTGAAGGATTGGAAACTCTCTGGAATTTGTTGTCGAATGCACTGTGTACAAAGTGATTCACGTTTTCCAGTATATATCATGCAATACAAAGCAAACAGATTTATAGCATGCAACAAACATCGAGTCGCACAAGTAACCTCGAACCGCGGTACACTCGAATGTTCGAGTAACATTTCGAAGGGGTGAAATTCGACTCTCGAATTTCACCGAATCGAATTCTTCCTGAGTCTCGATTCTTCTTGTGCAGCCATGTGGCACCGAAGTGCAAGTCTCTCGAAGTCAATCTGCAACTTCACGAAACCTGCAGTGAAGTCAAGTAGAAGCAACACATTCGGTGGGTTGGGGGCATACAACTGTTGGTGCAACCCTACGGTTTGCACTCGGCTTGTTGTCCGTGTGCGTGCATGTGTGTGTGTATGGAATGGTATGAGGGCATGGGATAATATATATTTCATGCTTATAATTGTGTGTGAATGTTGAGTCATGATGTCGAGTGTGTGTGTCGAGTCAATAGCGAGTTATCGCTAGACGCGTGTTACGCGGTCGTTTGTGTCTCGCGCGCGGTTTCTATTTTGTCGTGCGCGGTTTCTATTTTGTCCTGTGTCGAACGTTCGGTGTGTCGCAGGTGTGTGCAGCAGACCCATCAAGAACTCAAGGATGAGTTTGTGATGAAGAGCCCGAGCCTTGGTGTCAAGCCTCAAGTGATTTCGAAGCTCGCCAAAAGGGTACACCTCAAGATATTGAAGATAGTTACATTACTTTGTGTAGTGTAACATTTCACTTGGTGTAGGCCCTAGTGAAGGGTAGTTTCAAGACCCTTCGTGGTTGGGAACAGTGTGCACTGTTCCACATCACTGTACCTCGGCTCTTGGGGTTTGTAGGAGCTGGGAGTCATTCCCAACTCGTAACCCTTGCTAACTCTTCCTATCTTGTGTTCTAAGACTATAGTGGCTGCCATAGTGCCGTTCGTTCAAACCAACGCTGTGTCATCAATACTTGGTCGAATCGTGCGATCTAAATTGCCTATTGTAGGCGACATTAAGACGCGCCAGATCCAAGTTGAATCAGGTCATTTGAAGCCGTGACCAGAACGCTATGAACGTTTGAAGCCGCTGTGCAGAAATCCGGCTGTGCACTCTATCTTTCGTTTTAGGCACATTGGAGCCTACTGTGACTATAACAAGTGGTATCAGAGCCCTTGGAGCAGTTTCGACAATTGCTGGACCTGAGGAAAGGGGTGGCAGAGGTGCTGGTGGCAGTGGAGAAGCCCAAGCTCAAGGCCAACCCCGTGACTCAGCCATGGCGCCCGTGCAACCAAGTGTTGGCCCATCTAGGGACGAGCCTAGAGTGTTTGGCCTTGACAAGTTCAACGGTGACAACTTTGCTGAGTGGTCCTTCAGAATGGAGAACGTGTTTGATCACTATGACCTGCTGGAGGTGATGGAAGGAACGGAGAAGCGCTCCGAGAACGACCCAGAGAAGAGCCCGTGGGTGCGGAAGAGCGCACAAGGCTACCTCCTACTAGGGCAAGCGTTGGGGAGCAGCCAGATCCGTCACATCAAGCCTTTCCAGCGTGAACCAGAGAAGGGAACAAAGGCATGGGCTGCTCTCAAGGGTGTACACGCTCCTGCAACAGCGGCGGTAGCTGTGGTGTTGGAACGGCAAATGGCGACCCTACGAAATGAAGAGGATGAAGCGGTTGACGAAGGGGTGCAGAAATTCTTCGACTTGTTGATGCGGCTTGAGGGAGCTGATTTGAACTATAGTGAGCTCCAAAAGAAGACCAAGTTGCTGGCCCTACTCCCTGAGTCATGGTCCTCGCTCATCATCAACCTTAATCGCGACTTGCCCCGCCTCTCGCTTGAAGACGTGAAGCGAGCTATCCTTCAAGAGGATTTCCGCCGCCGTGAGTTGGCGAGTGCGGATGGCGCTGGGGCAGCGAGCATCGGCCGTGGATATGGTCGAGGAAGAGGCAGAGGACGAGGGGGAGGAAGGCTTGGTGGCAGCAACTTCGGCGGAGGCCGCGGGAGTGGCGGTTACGGCAGCGACGACAAGAGCTACGGACGCGGTCGCGGCCGATTCGACGGCGAGTGTCACTATTGCCACAAGAGCGGACACATGTGGCGCGACTGCTACAAACTCCCTGATGGTTGGACCCCTGCTCAAGGCCAAGAGGGTAGAGGAGCAGGAGGAGGGAGAGGACGAGGCCGTGGAGGCCGTGGCGGTCGCGGTGGCGGAGCTGCAAACATGAAGAGCGGAGACAACGACAAGGACCCGAGCGACGATCGATACCCGGGTCTATTCTACTTCGTATCGACGCAAGTACCGGCTGGTCCAGAGAAGGATGAAGGCCTTGAGGAGCCAGTAGCTGTGGGGAAGGTGACCCTACACCCCCTGGACTATTGGGTGATTGATAGTGGCGCTACCTATAGCATGACACCTCGCCCGGACTTGCTCACCGAACTCGAGCCGTCACCGGTGAAGCATGTCACATCGGCTTTGGGGCAGCGAGCAGAGGTGAAAGGCATGGGGAAGGCCATGTTCAAGGGTGCTGATGGGAAGATGGTGGGCCTCAAGAACGTGCTTTGGGTGCCCAGCCTTGCTGCAAACCTGATTTCCGTGCGGCGGTTGGCAAAGGCCGGCATGGACACGAACTCGAAGGGAGCCAAGACCTACACCGCAAGGCTTGGCGATCGAATTCTTTGGGACCTTCATGAGGACATGTGTGTCTACAACGAGATGTGGCAGATCCCAGTGGTCCCTATGCCTAAGGAGAGGCAAGTGGCAGCAAGCATCAGCACCAAGGATGGAGCGGTCGGTAGCGACGATGGCGCGAACGGTCGCGCTAAGGAGAATGAGCTCAAGAAGAGCAAACCTGGAGGGACCAGCAAGTTCAGTGAACCTAAGGAGAGTGGTGCAGCAACCAAGGAGCAGCAAAAGGGTGAGGAGAACCCCGAGGCAGCAGCGGAGGAGGACTACGGAGAGAGTATGTGGGGCGCTATTGCGAGCGCGGCATTCTCCAATCCAACTTCGGGTACGGGGGAGTGTGATTGGCTCACCTTGCATCGGCGCATGGGGCATGTGGCCCTGACCATCTTGCAGCAGCTAGTGGAGAAT
Source organism: Closterium sp. Naga37s-1 (assembly GCA_947471745.1). Classification (NCBI taxonomy): domain Eukaryota; kingdom Viridiplantae; phylum Streptophyta; class Zygnematophyceae; order Desmidiales; family Closteriaceae; genus Closterium; species Closterium sp. Naga37s-1. The sequence continues at coordinate 3,307,090 of CANJKZ010000738.1, forward strand.
GAGATGGTTGCTGGCATACGTGTGAAGGGGGAGCCCGATGAGGTGCTTGGCTGCCCGACGTGCATTCAAGCCAAGTTCACCCGGTTTCCGTTCCCTAGTTCGGAGGCAACGGCAAAGGCACCACTTGATGAGGTGTTGATGGACGTGGTGGGCCCTCTGAAGCTTGGAGCTGCTGGAGCTGAGTATTTTCTCACCATTGTCGACGTCTACACCCGCATGACTTGGGTGTATGTGCCGGCCAAGAAGAGCGACGTGGCTGAAACGTTGAAGACGGATTGGTTCCCGATGGTGGAGCGGCAACAAGACCGTCTAGTCAAGTCAATCCGCACCGATCGATGGGGAGAGTTCCTGAGCAAGGAGTTTGGGTTGTGGCTGAAGAAGAATGGTATTCGGCACTCCCTCACCATGCCATACTCCCCTGCAATGAACGGCATCGCCGAGCGAGTGAACCGCACAATCATGGAGGCGGCACGCGGGTTGCTCATTGAAGCCGGGCTACCCGACTATTTCTGGCCTGATGCGGTGCGAAGCGCGTGTGTGGCCAAGAACAGAGTTTTGACTCATGTGGGAGCAGACAAATGGGTGCCCTATGTGGAGTGGCTAGGAAGGAAGCCAAAGGTGGATATGCTTCGGGTGTTCGGGTGCATGTGCATGGCGCTCGTGCCTAAGCATCTTCGGCACAACAAGCTTGGTGCCAAGGCGGTGTGGGCCGTGCACTTGGGCATGGCTCAAAACAGCAAGGGATGGCTTCTTTGGGACCCATTCACCAAGAAGTTCTTGGTGAGCAGGGACTGCAAGTTCATGGAGAACTTCATGTACAAGGATTGGAAGGCGGAGAATGAGGCGAAGATAGGCGTGCGGTTTGGGGAGGTGAAGAGTTCCGGTTTGGAGCATGTGGAGCTGCCTTTGGAGCTGAGCAGCGGCAGCACAACCACAAGGCAATCCTCCCTTGTGAATGGGGGAGAGGAGGCCAATGATGCAGAGGAAGAAGAGGAGGAGGTGCAGCAAGTGAGCGAGCGTGCACCGTCACTCCCTTCCCGTACTACGAGTGCTCCACGGATTCGAGCCACACCGCAGCAACGCCAAGGCCTTCAAGTCCCTGCAGCTGAGGAGGAAGGAAGGGGGAAGAGGAGAGTTCAACCCCCTAATAGGCTGACCTATGATGCGCCGGGAAAGCAGGGCAAGACAGCCCTGGCCGGAGTGGCAATGATGGTCGGAGACGACGAGGAGAGTGACTACGAGGAGTGTGCCTTCGCGTTCTTCTCTCCGGTGGAGATGCCGGGAGAACCAGCAACTCTCAAGGAGGCTTTGGAGAGTAGTGATGCTGAGGAGTGGAAGAAGGCCATGGAGAGTGAGCTGAAGAGCATCGAGGAGAATGACACGTTTGAATTGGTGGAGCTACCGGAGGGGCGTACGGCGATAACGTCCAAGTGGCTCTTCAAAATCAAGTCGGATGCCGACGGCAAGATCGAGCGCTACAAGTCTAGGCTTGTAGCCAAGGGGTACCAGCAGAAGGAGAAGGTGGACTTCAAGGAGCTGTTTGCCCCTGTGGTGAAGCCGACGACGCTGCGAACCCTATTCGCAGGAGCCGCCATCAAAGGATGGGTAGTAAAGCAAATGGACATCGTAACGGCATTCCTTAACGGCATCCTTGAGGAGGAGATTTTTATGGCGCAGCCAGAGGGGTTTGATGATGGTAGTGGCAGAGTGTGGAAGCTGAAGAAGGCCCTCTATGGGCTGAAGCAGGCCCCTAGGCAATGGTACATGAAGCTGCGCGAAGTGTTGGAGGGGATCGGCTTCACTCCCTCAACGGCCGATCACTCCTTGTTCATGCTTGGCGAGGGGGAGCAGAGGAGCTTCATGGGGGTTTACGTGGACGACATCCTGATCTTCTCACCCTCTCCTGACCTTGTGAAGGAGGTGATGCTGAAGCTGCAAGACAAGTTCAAGTGCAAGTCCCTTGGTGACGTGAACTTCTACCTTGGGCTCCACATCGAACGAGACGTGGAGAAGCGGAGCATACGAGTGCACCAACGGAAGTACCTGGAGGCGTTGGCTGCCAACTTCGGCCAGAGTGAAGGTCATGTGGCTACTCCCTTTCCCTCTGGGTTCAAGTGTGTGAAGGGGCCAGAGGAGGAGAGCGTTGGAGAAGAGGAGAGGCGCCGATTTCACTCGTTGGTGGGCAGCCTCATGTATGCGGCGGTAAACACCCGACCGGACGTCGCGTTTGCTACCGGGCAGCTGGCTAGGGTTGTGCAATGCCCTAATGAGGAGCAGGTAGCAGCTGGAATGAGGGTGGCCAAGTATCTTGGCCAAAAACCGACCGTTGGGCTGCAATACTCGCCGGCGGCACAAAGGCGCCAAAAGGGCGCGGATGGTGTTGAACCCGGGCGTTTGTTCCTCACCGCCTACTCGGATGCTTCATATGCATCGGAACCAGAGGACATGACAAGTGTGGGAGGCTTCATATGCTGTGTTGGTGGAGGCCCAACTGCTTGGGAGAGCAAGAAGCAGGTTGACCAAGCTTTGAGCTCGGTGGAGTCCGAGTACATGGCACTCTTCCGTGCCGTACGGGAGATTGTGTGGCAGCGGCGTTTGTTGGCTGAATTGGGGGAGGAGAAGCAAGGACCTACCCCACTGTATTGTGACAGCCAGGGTGCCATTGCTCTTGCTAAGAACCCTGTGTTGCATGGACTCACGAAGCACATGAGGGTGAAGTGGCATTGGACGAGGAGCATGGTAACCACGGGTGAAGTTGAGTTGCGCTACGTGAAGACCACGGGGCAGCCGGCTGACATGATGACCAAGAGGCTGGTGGAGCAGCAGCATTGGAAGTGTTGCAAGCTGGCTGGGATGGCTCTGAACTGAGAGAGCAACATATCCTAAGGCCAACAATCCGAGGGGGAGTTTGTTGGTGCAACCCTACGGTTTGCACTCGGCTTGTTGTCCGTGTGCGTGCATGTGTGTGTGTATGGAATGGTATGAGGGCATGGGATAATATATATTTCATGCTTATAATTGTGTGTGAATGTTGAGTCATGATGTCGAGTGTGTGTGTCGAGTCAATAGCGAGTTATCGCTAGACGCGTGTTACACGGTCGTTTGTGTCTCGCGCGCGGTTTCTATTTTGTCGTGCGCGGTTTCTATTTTGTCCTGTGTCGAACGTTCGGTGTGTCGCAGGTGTGTGCAGCAGACCCATCAAGAACTCAAGGATGAGTTTGTGATGAAGAGCCCGAGCCTTGGTGTCAAGCCTCAAGTGATTTCGAAGCTTGCCAAAAGGGTACACCTCAAGATATTGAAGATAGTTACATTACTTTGTGTAGTGTAACATTTCACTTGGTGTAGGCCCTAGTGAAGGGTAGTTTCGAGACCCTTCGTGGTTGGGGACAGTGTGGCACTGTTCCACATCACTGTACCTCGGCTCTTGGGGTTTGTAGGAGCTGGGAGTCATTCCCAACTCGTAACCCTTGCTAACTCTTCCTATCTTGTGTTCTAAGACTATAGTGGCTGCCATAGTGCCGTTCGTTCAAACCGACGCTGTGTCGTCAATACTTGGTCGAATCGTACGATCTAAATTGCCTATTGTAGGCGACATTAAGACGCGCCAGATCCAAGTTGAATCAGGTCATTTGAAGCCGTGACCAGAGCGCTATGAACGTTTGAAGCCGCTATGCAGAAATCCGGCTGTGCACTCTATCTTTCGTTTTAGGCACATTGGAGCCTACTGTGACTATAACAACAACCACCCCACCACCACTTGCTTGCAACACACTCAGTCTCCAACAATGAAGGTGCAGCAGAAGTTGATGCAAAATTTCAAGAGACACTGGGGGAGGCAAATTACTACTTGGGCATGTACATCGAGAGGGACATCAACAATGGGTGGGTGAAGCTGCACCAGGAGAAATACATCAAGGACATGGGGCAGAAGTATGAGATTGAAGTCGGGAGGAAGGTGGCAACACCACTTCCATCCGAGTTCAAGCTTGTCAAAGCCGGAGAGAACGAGGGGGTGGATCAGCGAGAGCAAGCACGGTTTCAGTCCGTGGTGGGGAGCTTGCTTTATGCAGCAGTGCACACCAGGCCGGACATATCATTTGCAGTAAGGCAGTTGGCTAGGGTGGTGCAGAATCCAACCAAAGAGCAGCTGGATGCAGCTGATCGAATCATCCAGTACTTGAACTCATACCCCACTGTTGGAGTTCAGTACTCTGCTGTGGCACAAAGGAAGCAGAAGGGAGTAGAAGTTCTCAAGGAGAAGGGGGAGCATTTGGGAGATAGGGAGCTATTTCTTAGAGGTTTTGCTGATGCATCATGGGCTTCAGAGAAAAAGGACCTGTCTTCAGTAGGTGGATACCTGTGTGTGATTGGGGGAGGACCTGTGAGCTGGAGGTTGAAGAAGCAGGCTGAAACTGCAGGATCATCTGCTGAAGCTGAGTACATGTCAATGTACCACGTGGCCAAGGAGCTGGTTTGGCTGCTCAAGCTGCTGGAGGAGATTGGGCATGAGCAGAAGGCACCAACTCCACTCTTCTGTGACAATACCAGTGCCATCTCCATGGCCAAGAACGCGGTACTGCATGGGCTTACCAAGCACATGCGCATCAAGTGGCATTGACTGCGCAAGGAAGTGCAGAGGGGAACCCTTGAGCCTCTCTACGTGAAAACGCAGCAGCAGCCGGCTGATTTCCTCACGAAGCGGCTGGCTAAGGAACCTCATTGGCGCTGTGCTAAACTGAGTGGCATGAGCCTTAACTAGGCTCATGAATGTGAGTGCAAGCAGGCGACTGCTTGAGGGGGAGTTTGTTGGGTGCAAATATTTATTTTTCCACGTCAACCAACCGCCTGCGTTGCATTTTGCAGTTTGTGCGTGCGCGCATTTTTCATTTTCATCTTGCAATGTTCTGTGCGCATTTGTTCTTGCATTTTGTGGGTTTTGTTTTCATTTGTAATTGCATTTTGTGTTTGTGCATTTTCAGTTTCGTTTTCACTGTTCCCATGAATCGCTCAAATGAGGCTCACATGATGCGCTCAAATGAGGCTCACATGATGCGCTCAAATGAGGCTCACATGATGGGCTCAAATGAGACTCCCATGAAGTCTCAAATGAGGCCCTCATGAAACTCAAATGAGTTCTCATGAAAGTCACATTAGAAATATTTCGTGTGAGGCTCATATGGGCGAGCTTCGAATGATTTATGCGAGGCTCATCGAAGTTCCATATGCCTCGAATATTTCATACGAAGCTTATGTGAGTGAGTGGTGTGCAGAGGGGCTCAAAAGTTTGACTGGTCAAAGAGGTGCTGTTTGACCGTTTTCGAGCGAGTCAAAGGGTGCAAAAATCAGGACCGCGTGTGGGTCCTGATACGCGCGTGTGGCCCCTCAGGGCTCGCGCATGTGCACGATCGCAACAAGACAGGACTCATTTCGGCCCTGTCCCGCACTGTATACGCGCATGATTTCGATCATGACGAGCTGTACAGCACGACCGAGAAAATTCTCGGTCGTGCGTGTGGCACGAGGGGTGCTCGGAGTTTGCAGTTGAAAAACTGTTTTCCGAGTTGACTCACGGGACGAGAAATTTCTCGCGAAAGTCATTTCGCTTTGCGGAATCATTTTGACACGTGCAAATCGGTTACTCCGTTTTTCAAACGGTAAAATCCGTTATATAATTGTGAGCTCGCATGAAAACATTGGAGCTACATTGGAGCCACATGCGAGTCTCATGAGTGTACACATTTGAGTCAGCAGGGGCGATTGTTACAAGTGCGATTTGAAGACAATTTTTAACAACAGGAGAATATAACCAAATGCTCAAGGAGTTGTGCAACTGTTTTCAAGATACAGCGTGGCGAAATCTTGCGAGCTAGTTAAACAACTGTTTTCTACTTGCTTCTTCCTGTGCGTAGAATTTTTATAAATGCGTACTTGTACCTGTCAAGATTAATCCAATCCATTCGCGTTTTTCCAAGCTCGCATTCTACTACTTCGTATTGACGAGAGTAGAAATATTACCTTAATGCTGCCAAAATTCTTCTCGACCAGTCTGCTCGTCCTGCAAGCTGAGCAAGGCATAACTACTCACCTGCTGTTTTCTACGCCCTTGGCTAGGAGGTGACAAGCTGTCGCACTCGAAGGGCTGCAAGTGATGTTACTTGTTGCCAAGTTAAGTTTGTAGCTCAAGCTTTAATCGCTTCCGCATAACGTTATAGCTGTCAACACGTGGTATTAGAGCTGGTACTTAGTCGTTTTGAACGTATCCAACGATGGGGTCGCCTGGAGAAGAAGGGACTTTAGTTCCCGCGGGTAGTGGTAGCCAGGAATCTGGAGTATCCGCGCCTAGGGTAGCACGGACGAACTAGGGCCTACTATTAAGGGAACTTCTCAAAAACTTCTCCGTCGACAAATTCAGTGGTGAAGGGTACGACGACTGGTCCTGGAAGATGCAATTATATTTTCGGCAGATATGACTTCTCAAAGTCATGATCGGTAGTGAGAAACGCCCCAGCAACCCGGAACTTCAGGGCGATTGGGACGAACGTTCCTCAGCTGGATACTACATTCTCTCTCAAAGCTCAGACCTCGCCCAATGCCAGCACATAATGCATCTCCTTCCAGAGGATGAGTGCGGACCTAAGGCGTGGGCCGTACTCAAGGACCTTCATGCACCTACCTCAGTTGTAGCCACGCTCATGCTAGAGAGGAAACTCTCCACCCTGCGCCTTAGTAAGGGAGAACCGGTTCAACCCGTCCTAGGTAAGCTTAGGGACCTCTACGCCAAGCTAGCTATTGCCGGCATCACCTACTCCGAGTCAACGAAGTGTGTAAAGATGTTGTCGCTGCTGCCGGAGTCTTGGATGGTCTTCACCAGCGGCCTTTGTCTTCCCCAAAACCAAAGCCTTTGGACCTTGGAGTGGATCCGCACAAAGATCTTCGAGGAGGACTTCCGGAGGCGTCAGTTATGGGGAGGTGAAGAGGGGAGCAGCAGCTATGCTATGCAAGGAGGAAAACGGGGAGGAGGCAAGAAAGGGCAAGGGGCTGGGAGAGGAGCATCAAAAGACGAGGAGCCTTCTAACCAGCAAGGCGGCAGAGGAGCAGGGCGTGGAGGTGGCAGAGGTGGTAGAGGTGGAAGAGGTGGTGGAAGGGGACCTAGAAGAATGGAAGGCAAGTGTTGGTACTGTGAGAAAGTGGGTCACCCATGGTTTAAGTGCAGGACCAAACCCACCTGGTGGACCCCCTCCAATAGGACTCAAGATGGGAGCGGCGCCGGAGCTGTTGCCGATGATGAACCGGCTGAACAAGAGGAGAGGGAAGCCGGTCAGTTCTTCCACGTTGGTGAGCCGGATGAGGTCGCAGTAATCGCCCATGCTGGAGCCGAGCTGCACTCGCTCAACACGTGGATTTTGGACACAGGAGCAGCATGGACTATGACGCCAAGGGCTGATCTCCTGGACAATGTGGGAGCAGCACCAATTGCTAAAGTGAAGTCGGCTTCCGGGCATGCGCTCAAGGTGACGGGGGCGGGGCGCGCCGCATTCAAGGGAGCTGACGGCAAACCGGTGGTGCTAAGTGATGTGCTGCTAGTACTTGACTTGAAGGCAAACCTCATCTCCCTGAGGAAGTTGGGCAAGTGTGGGGTGAGCACAAGTACCGAGGGTGCCAAAACATACAAGGGGCAGCTGGGGAAGCAGATGCTTTGAAATTTGCACGAGAATAGGGACATATGCAAGTCCATGTGGCAGCTGCCGGTGGTGCCCTGGGATAAGGGGAATGGTTTCCAGGGGGAGTGCAACGCTGTAGCTGCAGAGGAGCTGAAAGTTTCAGCAAGGGGAGGTGAAACGGACTGGATGACAGCCCACCGTCGCCTCGGGCACATTGCTATGCCCGCACTGCAGCAACTGCACAAGGATGAAGGGGTCAAGGGGCTGAAGCTGACAGGTGCAGCAGCAACCCACAAGTGTGAAACTTGCCTGCTGAGCAAGTTCACTCGGTTCCCATTCCATGCAACTGACGGCGGCGGCAAGAAACTACTGGAGCTAGTGCATATGGACGTGGTGGGGCCGCTGCCGGTGATGGGGGAGCGTGGTGAGAAATTCTTCCTCACCATTGTGGATGACTGGAGCCGAGTGACATGGGCATATCCCATCAAGAAGAAGGACCACGTGCCATCCATCATCCGTGACGAGTGGCTGCCGTTGGTGGAGAAGCAATCTGAACACAAGGTGCTGCGGGTCAGGACAGATAGGGGTGGAGAGTTCTTAGAGGAGGAGCTGACTGCATGGCTGAAGAAACAGGGAATCATTCGGGAACTCACCACCTCCTACACACCTCAATCCAAGGGCGTAGCAGAACGGGCAAACCGCACGATCTTGGAGACAGCACGGGCCCTTCTAATTGAGTCAGGTTTGGGGAACTCCAAGTGGCCACATGCTGCGCGCCACGCCACGGTGGTGAAGAACAGGGTGTTCACCAACGTCGGTGGTGAATCATGGGTCCCCATGGAGAGGTGGCTTGGGAGGAAGCCGCCCATTGACATGCTGCGTGTGTTTGGCTGCATGGCTGTGGCTCATATCCCCAAAGCACATCGCAAAAAGTTGGGTGCAACAGCTGTGTGGTGTGTGCATCTGGGTTTGGCAGCGGAAAGCAAAGGGTGGCTGCTATGGGAGCTGAGCAAAGGGGTCCTATTTGACAGTAGGGATGTCAAGTTCATGGAAGACATCACCTATGGGAGCTGGTCCAAGCAGCCTAAGGAGCAGATTGTGTAGCAACTGCAGCAAGCAACCATGGGATTTGAGGTGGAGGAGCAGTGGGTTGAGGAGGAGACTGCAACGGTACACGAGGAGCAAGGTGCAGCAAAGCTTCCGGTAGTCAAGAGTGTGGAGCCAACAGGTGTACCGGAAGAACCTCAGCCCATAACACGTGTGATTCCTCCCACCCTTCCCCCAAGGAGAACCCAAACCAAACCCTAACCCACAGAACGGACCTTCTCACCCATGATGACACGGCAGATGTGAGCTGCTGCCTTGAAGGCAAAGGCAAGGGGTGAAGGAGGAACAAGGGGAGAGCAACAGCAACTTGATGCACTGCTGGTGCTGGAGAGCAGCAATGATTCTGATGAGGAAGCAGAGGAGGAGGTGTATTGCTTCATGGCACCTGCACCAACTCAGCCACTGACCATGGAGGAGGCTCTGAACGGACCGGACAGGGACAAGTGGTTAGTGTCAATGGATGCTAAATACAACAGCCAAATGGAGAATGGGACATGGGAGCTGGTGTCACTGCCAATGGGAAAGAAAGCCATAAATTGTGGCTGGATTCCTAGGATCGCTTCTGAGCAAGGCATAACCACTCAGTGGGTGGACTTCCTGGAAACTCACTTCCACTACGACATCGTCTACAAGCCCAGGCTACACAACAAGGCAGACGCGCTGAGCCGCCCCGGACATGTAGCAAGCATCCAGCTCGACGGGATGAACCCTCTGCTCAAAGGTCTATTCCAACATAGATACTCCGTGGACGCAGAGATCGCTACAGCACAGACTAAGAAGCTGTTACAGTGGGAGAAAGACTTAGCAGCAAGGAAGGGTTTAGGAAAGATTTGGGTACCGAATTACGCCCCGCTACGGCAGATCCTATTAGAGGAGTTTCATGACGTACCATACACGGGACACTTCGGGAGCAACAAGACGTTAGCGGGAATAGCGGAGTATTACTACTGGCCAGGGATGGCAGCAGACGTGCAGCAGTTCGTCACCTCTTGCGACACGTGCCAGCGGATGAAGAGTAGCAAGCAGAAAAAAGCAGGGTTACTTCAGCCTCTACCCGTACCGGAGCAGCCATGGCAGGTCGTTAGCCTTGACTTCATCACAGGACTTCCTTCGACCTCACGGGGGCACGATTCCATCCTCGTAGTGATCGATAAGTTCTCCAAAATGGGTCACTTCATACCGACCAACGCCACAGCTACAGCTGAAGCAACTGCTCGCCTCTTCTTCGACCGCATCATCACCATCCACAGCATCCCCGCTACACTCATCTCAACCAGAGACCCAAAATTTGCCAGTAAGTTCTGGAAGGAGCTCATGGGACTGTTGGGGACAAAACTTGCAATGTCTTCAGCATACCACCCCCAGACTGACGGACAGACAGAGCGAATCAATCAAGTGGTTGAACAGTTACTGCGCACAGCTTGCAAGGACGACGTCAGTCACTGGGACAGACAGTTACCGACCCTAGAGTGCGCTTACAACAACGCGTCACATGCGGCCACAGGGAAAACTCCTTTCTTCCTGTGTTACGGACGGGAACCACTTACACCACAGCAGCCAACCACACCGGCACACGTCCAAGCCGCACATGACTTCATCACCACCATGCAGCAGCTATGGGAGAAGACTCAGCGATGACTCACCACGATGCAGACCTCCCAGAAGTAGTATGCCGATCGTCAGCGATGAGATCACTCAGTAGCAGTCGGAGATCAGGTGCTTCTTGACACGCGCAACTTGAACCTGTCTCACCTACCCTCCAAGCTCCGGCCTCACTTCTGTGGTCCTTTTCTCGTTGAGGCACAGGTGCCACCAGTAACATTCCGCTTGCGCTTACCTACTATTTGGAAGCTTCACAACAGTTTCCATGTCCAGCTACTGAAGCCCTACAAGGACCCCAACCAACAGTTCCAGGGACGGCAGCTACCGCCACCACCACCTGTTCTTGTACAGGATGAACCAGAGTATGAAGTAGAGCGCGTTCTCACTCATCGGTGCCGCGGCAGCAAGACCCTCGAGTTCCTGATCCGCTGGAAGGGATACGACCCCACTGAGGACAATTGGGTTGCAGAAGCTGATATGGGCAACGCACGCCGTGCTCTCAAGGACTATCTTGTTAAGCAGGGTGTTTCTCACGCCACCCAGCTTTGAGGGGGAGGCGTGTGAGAGTACGACGACTTATGCTGGCTTTGCTAGCTTGCCTGGACTTTATTATGCTATATCTACCTTGGGTTTTATTTATCATGGATAGATATGCTTGATTTCCTAGGTTAGGTGCATTCCTATATTTTATTATACTTATAGCACCGAACCAGGTTACATGTACCGCACTAAAGCCTATTCGGTTTCCACCGAATTGCTTTCTACTGAGTTCGGGAAGGTTCTGTTCGGGACGCTTTGCGACCCTCAGAACATTCGCATAACACCTGGGTAACTGGCCTTGTGTCGAGACTATATATAGCCTCGTGTTCTACCCAGGTGGATCATTCAATTCAAACTCTCTTCTCTGAGCTCGATCCTAGATCCTCACATGGGTGATCTGCAAGCCAAGATAGCTGCGCAACTCACCCAGGTCAGTGTAGTAGCAAAGACCAAGTCGTCAACATACACAAGGATGTAGATCGGCGGCAAAGAAGGGTCGGTGAGCAGAAAGCGACAGGTCAGCAGTCGAAGGAGTAAACCTAAGAGCCGCAAGTGTCGTCCTCAGTGTGTTGTGCCACTTACTGGGCGCCAGGCGGAGACCGTAGACTGGACGCCGACGGCTCCACTGCGTACCCTCAGGAAACGACCCAGTGAAGCCAGGTGGGCGGCGCAGCCAGATCTCCTCGTGAAGGCTGCCCTGCAAGAAAGCTGTGGAGAACTCGAAGGAATGCAGCTTGTAGTCACGCTGTGCTGCAACATGCAGTAACACCCGAAGAGCAGTCATCTTCGTGGTGGGGTAGAAGGTATGGAAGAAGTCGACCCCCTGTCGCTGACTGAAGCCTCGAGCAACATAATGCGCCTTGAAGGCAGGCGGAGAACCCGACGGCCGCTTCACTCTGAAAATCCACATGCCATCGACAATGTTCGCCCCAGGATGGGGAACCTCGTCGACGTAGGTGCCTGTAGACTTCCAGGAAGCCATCTCTGCGTCCATGGCTATCTGCCACTGAGAGGAGTACGCACCCGTGATCGCCTCTGCGTAAGAGCATGGGGTAGGGATGTCTTGTGCATTCGCGTCTCCCTCAGGGCAAAGCAGCATGGACGCAAGATGAGGTAAAACTGCCGCGAGGCACTCAAGCTCAAACTGCCTGTCCTCAAGGACGTCACTGCAAGGGGCGAGCTCACCCCCGGCGGACGGAGGACAGTCAGACTCAGACTCAGTAATAAGACTCGTGAAGTAGTCGAGACAACAGGTAGCAGCAAAGTCAACGAGCTCAGTGACTAAGGCATTCGCAGTAGCAGACTCAAAGGAAGGGTCAGTGACAAGCGTAGCCAAGAAGTGCGTGACAGTAGGACTAGCAGCTTGTGCAAGGTCGGACTCGAGGTCTAGAACGTCAATAAGAGAGGATGTCGGAGGAGACGGCATAGCATCATTCTGTGGAACAGAGGAAGGACGAAGTGCCATGGTGTGTGTGCCAGGGAGAGGTGGAGGACGAGGACGACGAGCACGACTAACAGTGTGAACATGTGAGGCAGGACGAGACTCAGGCTCACAACACTCTGCAAGGGAACCTGTCTGCACAGCGTACGGGGAAGGAGCAGGTAGTGGGGAGCCAGTCAGTAACTGTGGTTGTGACTGGTCAGGCAAAGGACACAGGAAAGGCCAAGTAAGGCAAGTGGAAGACATAAGACTAAGAAATTGACGAAGTGCCGAGTCAGGCGGCGGCAGGGACGACTGCGGCTGCGGGTAGGAAAACGGTCGTACAATACCCACAGTACCATAGCCTCTAGCTCCAGGACCTCCAGCACCTCGAGCTCCAGCACCTCCACAACCAGTAGCTCCAGTACCTCCAACACCAGCAGCTCCAGTACCTCCAGCACCTCCATCTCCAGCACCTCTAGCACCGGTAGCTCCATTACCTCCAGCACCAGCAGCTCCAATACCTCCAGCACCTCTAGCTCCAACACCTCTAGCACTAGTAGCTCCAGTACCTACAGCACCAGCAGCTCCATTGCCTCCAGCACCTCCGGTTCCAGCACCTCTAGCACCACTAGCTCCACTACATCCAGCACCAGCAGCTCCAGTACCTCCAGCACCTCCAGCACAAACAGTACGAGAACCTCCAGCTCCAGTAGTACCAGCACGTCCAGCTCCGCCATCGGGGCTGTTCCACCGGATAGCCTACTTGCGAAGCCACTCCGGCGAGAGAGTCTCCTACCGACGTGCACTAGTACCTCCAGCCCTAGTGGCTCGAGCACTAGCACCTCCAGCACCTCCAACTCTAGTACCACCAGCACCAGCACCTACAGCTCCAGTAGCTCCAGCTCCAGCACGTCCAGCTCCGCCACTGGGGCTGCTCCACCGGACAGCACACTGGCGAAGGCACTCTGGCGAGAGAGTCTCCTACAGACGTACACCCGTACCTCTAGCACTAGCGCCTCCAGCACCAGTACCTCCAGCACTGCCAACTCCAGTCACACCAGTACTAGCACCACCGGCTCTAGTACCTCCAGCACCCCCTATAACCGTAGGACACTGAGCACCCGCACCCCCAGTGTCACCACCTCCTACAGCGCCAGATTCCACAGCGACGGGCTGCAGAGGCGGTGAAGACGGTCGAGGCGGAAACCCAAGAGGGGCCACCAAGCGCGCTGAGCGGTAAGGGGCCATGGTGTCGGCAGCAGTCAGGACACCCCCCTCAGCTGGGCTAGAGGTATCGGAGGAGACCTCCAACGGTGCAACCAAGGGGGACGGATCAACCTGGGATACACCTAAGGGGGTAGGACCCTGCTGGTGGAGGGGGGCTACCGGGGGGGGGGGGGGGGCGGGGGTTGGGTACCAGGAAGAGAGGTGGGAGGGGCACGGAGGAACTGCGGTGGGGGTGGAGACGGTAGAAGCAGTCAGACTCGTCAAGTGTGATGTCCTGCAAGAAGAGTGCGGAGATAACTACTACAACGGGAGCTAGACAACGGGCTAGGCACGGGTGCTCATGTCATCTCTGCGTTCGTCGGTCCTTAGTCGTTTTCCTAGTGCACACACAGCTTGCTAGTTCACGGGGCAAGTTGGCAAGAGTTTCACTAGAGAAGGTTGACAACAATGGTACAGAAATGAAGTTGGCATGGCAAGACTACATCAGAGCTAGCACTCAGGTCGGTCGACTGCCAGCGCAGCATGGTCGACCGCGTTCCAGCACGACTTGGTCGACCGCGCTCCAGCAGTGCAAAGTCGACGGCGTGCCAGCGTCGCAGGTTGGCGGCGTGCCAGCGTTGCTCCCGCAGAACAGCAGCGCACCCGCTTCGCAGGTGCTCGCAGACGATTGGCGGGCTGAGCCTCGTCACCTGCACAACGCACACACCAAGTCATCCTCGTGCTGACGACTCCACCTGATCCGCCATGTCGACCTCGGAATACCACCACCGAGTTCGGACTCGCCAACTTCGCCTGGGCGACCGTCGCACTCATTCGCAGAACCTCGTCACCCAGGTAACCTGGTCGACCGGGCAACCATGTCGACCAGCTGCTCCCGTATGTGCCCGTCGACCTCCCAAGTCGACGACCACCACCTCGTCGACCTCACCAGGTCGACCACACCCCTGGTCGACCAGCTCCAGGTCGACGTCACTCCTGGTCGACCAGCTCCAGGTCGTCAGCCGACCACCCAAGTCGGCTACCAGAAGTTGGCGTCACCAAGTTGACGTCCTCCGCTGGTCGACTTCCCAGGTCGACCTCCCGGAAGTCGGCTTCATACTAAAGTCGACCCCGTGCAGTGGTCCCCGTGCAGGTCGACCTCCTCGTCAACCAGCTCGTCCACTGCTGCAGGTCGGCTGCTCCCCTCACATCCGACCACGAACTCGGCTCCGCCCAAGCGAGGACGGGGCCAACACACAACTCCCGTTGACACTCCCCTGCCGCGTTCACGCTTGGGCCCCCAGCCCACACGGTAGTACTCCTCGGAGAATAGCTCGTCGACGTGCACCCAACTCACGGCACGTCGTCCACCGCACCAGCCATGCAAGAGGGCATGGCACCTACTGCTGCACGTCGTCAACTTCGTCGCCCACGTCGGCCAAGCGCACCTGGCCGATGGCGACGGAGCACCGGTTGAAGGCCGGATAGTGCAGCGCCTTCGTCAGGAAGTCGGCCGGCTGCTCAGCGGTCGGGATGTACCTCAGCGAGAACTTCCCGCGCTTCACCATGTGCTGCAGCCAGGCCTGTCGCTGCTCCATGTGCTTGAGGTTGCCCGTCAACCCCATGCCCTCGGCGACTGTGATGGTCGACTTGTTGTCCACCCGAAGGACGGTCGGCTTCCCAGCATCCAGCTGCTGGAATTCTGCGAGGAGGAAGCGAAGTCGGCGTCCCTCCTTGCCGGCTTCGGTGGCTGCCACGTACTCCGACTCGGTCGACGACAACGTCGCGCACTTGATGCGCTGGCTCGACCAGGAGACTGCGGCCCCTCCGTAGACGAACACGTAGCCGCCCGTGCTCGTCCTGTTCTGCTTGTCACCGACGTCGTCGGCGTCCACGTAGCCGACCAGCTCCAGCGACTCAGATCCACCACCGAACTCCAGGGCGGTGTCACGCGTGTTGGCGAGGTAGGCAAGGCAGCGGTCGACCTCGCGCCAGTGCTGGTCGCTCCTCACCGTGAGGCCGCTCCCCAGCTTGCTGCAGGCGAAGGCGATGTCCGGCCTCGTCGTCGTCGCCGCGAACTGCAGCGAGCCGACCTTCTGCCGGTACTCCTCCTCTTGTCGCTCCTGTGCCTCCTCATCGTCGAAGGTGAGCTCGGCGTAGGCGTCGACCGAGACCGGCGTCTTCGGGGTGCGCTTGGTCTGCTCCTCGTCGATGAAGCGCCTACGCAGCTTGTCGGCGTAGCCCTGCTGGTGCAACCACAGCTTCCCCGCCGACCTGTCGCGGACAATCTCCAGCCCAAGGTACTTCCGCACCGGCGAGATTTCACGCAGCTCGAAGGCAGACTCCAGCAGCTTCTTCAGCTCCTTCAGCATCTCGGTGCTGCTGCTGGCGGCGAGCAGGTCGTCGACGTAGACCAGCACCCAGCAGGCCACTCCGTCGTCGCCGACCTTGAAGTACAGAGCCTCGTTGACCTGGCTCTTCTTCCACCCCGCGTCGACCAGCACGTCGTTGAGCGCCAAGTACCATAGCAGCGGCGACTGCTTCAGCCCGTACAGGCTTTTCAGCAGCTTGCACACCCGGCCGGTTCCGTCGTTGAAGTAGTCCGGCTGGGACATGTAGAGCACCCGGTCGAGCTTGCTCTGCAGGAAGGCGTTCTTCATGTCGAGCTGCATCAGGTTGAGGTTGAGGACGGCGACGATGCTGAGGAAAATCCTCAGCGTGACGTAGCTGCCCACCGGCGCGAACGTCTCGTCGTAGTCAGTGCCGTACACCTGCGTGAAGCCCTTCACGACCATCCTTGCCTTCTCGCGCTCGACGGTGTCGTCGACGTGGTACTTCATCATCAACACCCACCGGTTCTTCATGATGTTGACCCCCGGCGGGCGTTCGACCAGCTCCCAGGTGCCCATGTTGATGAGGCTGCGGATCTCCTCCTCCATGGCGGCCTTCACCGCCTGGCCCTTCCAGCTTGCCAACGCCTCCTTCACCGTCATGGTCGAGATGTCCCAACGGTGCTCGGGGTCGGCCAGCATGTCCGGGTCGAGCTCCGGAAACTCCTCATCCTCCTCGGCGTCGTCGTACAGTAGGTCGTCGTCGTCATCCTCCACGTCGTACACCGTGGTGAAGGCAGCGGGGACGAAGAAGTCCGGCGGCCGCCGAAGTCTCTCCGACTTCCGGGGTTCAGGCCGAACTTCCACCACGTCGCTGTCGGTGGACTTCTCCCCTTCGTCACCGACTTTGCTGCCCTCATCGTCCTGCTGCACCTCGGTCGACTTCCTGGTCGACCTCTCCCCTGTGGTCGGCTCCCCTGCCGGCTGCCCGGTTGCCGAGTGCTCCGTGGTCGGCTTCATTACTGCCTGCTCCACTGTCGGCTGCTTCTCCTCGACCTGCTCTTCCCCTGTCGACGTCGGCTTCAATCCCATGTCGACTTGCCGCTCGTCACGTCGGCCACTGGCGATGCCCTTGGCCGGCGCCGAAGGCGGCGTCCCACTACTCCCCTCATCGCCGGAGGCCGACACCGAGGTCAGCCCGCGCAGGTTGGCCAGGAGGGGAGGGGCAGGGGAGGGAGGGGAAGGAGGACGGACGTCCTCGTCGTCCTCAGCAGCAAGCCCACCGACCTCGGCGAGCAGGGGTAGCGTCGCCGTTGAGGTGTCGGTCGGCGGGGTGGTCGGCGTCCGTCCTGACACCGGCCCGTACTCCGACTTCCACACTTCCAGCGAAAGGTCCTCGTAGAACACCACGTCCGACGTGGTGACCACCCGGTTGGCGTCGATGTCGAGGAGCTCCCAGCCCTTGCTCTCCGCCGACACGCCGAGGTGAAGGCCCCACCTGGCCTTCGGCTTCAGCTTTCCGCCACGCTGCTGCTCGGAGACCAGGAACTGTGCCATGCAGCCCCACACCCGTGCCATCGACACGTCGGGCTTCTGCCCGGTCAGCAGCTGGTACGGCGTCGTCCCCGGCGGCAACGTCGACCTCTCAAGGCAGTTGCGGACCCAGACGGCCTGCCGCATAGCGAGGTGCCACCAGTGGTGCTGCAAGCCCATGTGCAACAGCATCGTCCGCACCGACTCCACCACCGTCCTCATCTCCCGCTCCGCCATGCCGTTATGCTGTGGGGTGTACGGGCAGGTAAGGTCGTGGACGATCCCCTTGCCGTCCACGAAGTCGGTGAACTTCTTCCCGAGGAACTCCCCTCCTCGGTCGGAGCGAAGCATCAACACCGACTTCGTCGTCTGCCGCTCCACCAACACCAGCCACTTCTGGAACTCCAGCAGCACATCTGACTTCTTGGCGACCGGCCTCACCCACACGAAGCGGGTCTTGCGGTCCTTGAGCAGCAAGAAGTACAAGCTGCCGTCCTTGGCAGCCACGCGGAACGGCCCGCACAGGTCGATGTGCACGACGGCCAGCACGTCGTCGGCGTCGGAGCCTTGGTCGGGGAAGGTGTGCCGCGCCAGCTTCTCGCCGATGCACGAGACACACGGTGAGTCGGTGCCCGTCGCCGACTTGAGGTCCAGCCCAATGGCGACCTCGTTCTTCGCCGATCTCATGATGGTGTCCATGCCGACGTGCGCAAGCCTCGCATGCATCCTGTCCGGCGTCGACTTCGTCTTCGAGACGATCGCCCGCAGGGCCACAACCTCAGGAGAGGGCGACGTCGACCTCGTAGAGCAGGGACGCAGGTTGGTGCAGAGGACACGCCCGGAGTATGTCGCCTGGCCGGGCACCTCTCCTACTGCCGAGACAAGCAACATCCCGTCGCCATCCTCCTGCAGCTTCACGCCGTGCTCCTTCAGCTGGCCGGACGACAGCAGGTTCGCCCGCACACCCGGGACGTACAGCACGTCGGGGATGAGCACCTGCTTCCCGGCCTCTCCTTGCAGGGCGACGGTGCCACGGCCCAGGACGTCCTGTAGCGCCCCATTGAAGCCGCGCACGTGCTTGATGGGGCCACTCGGCTGCAGGTCGACGAAGACTTCTTTCGTCCCCATCAGGTAGTGAGAGCAGCCGCTATCGAGCAAGACCACCGCCGGGTTCGCCTGCACAGCTGCCGCCACCGCCTGGAAGTCCTCTTCGGCCTCCGGCGCCAGCGAGACGGTCGGCTCCACAACGCCGACCAGCGAGCACGACGCCGTCTTGTCGTCCCGCCCCTTGCCGCCTGCAGAGGAGTCGTCGCCCTTCGCCGAGGTCGACGTCGTCGACTGCTTCTCCTTGCGTGGCTGGTTTCCTCCACGACGAGGACGACGGCTGCCAGACCTCCCATGGCCTCCCTTAGCGTCGTCGTCGTCGGAGTCACTGCGGTTGGGGCACTCGAAGGAGAGATGGTCGGGGTCGCCGCACAGCCAGCACTCCCGACGTCGACCTCCTCCTCCTCGACCGCTGTCCTTGGTCGACTTCTTCTTGTCGACCTCCTTGGCCAGCTTCCAGCCACTGCTACCACCGCCGCCAGACTGTCCGCGCTGCCCCGGTTGGCCACCTTGCTTCGCCGAGGCGACGAAGTTCGCCTGCGCCAGGAGCTCCTGGGACCGCTCTGCCTCCTGCATCGCCTCGTCCTGCAGGATGTACGAGGTCAAGTTGTCCTCGTTGAGCGTCGTCCTCGTGCTCGGCGCCATTGACAGCCGCTTCAGGAGGTTGTAGCTACTCGAGAGTCCCTGCATGACATGGGTGACGTACGACGCCGTCGAGTACTGCGCGCCGGCCATCCTGATGGTGGCGAGAATTCGCCGGGCCCGGTTGCAGTAGTCAGTTGCCGTCTCCTCGTCGCCCATACGCAGGTGCGTCAGCTGTCCCTCCAGTTGGGCGATGAACAAGTCGTCGGTGACCTGGTAGGTCGACTCGATGAAGTGCCACGCCTGGTGGCCGGCGTCGAGGTACTCCCGACACCACTTCAAGGCGATCTGCACGCCTGGTGAGCAGCACCGCGAGATGACCGTGAAGGTCAACAGCTACACGGCCCGAAACTCCGCACGCAAGTCGGGGTCGTCCGGCGTCGCCACGGTGCCTCGAGCAAAGCTAATCAGCCCGGCCATCTCCAGTTGAGGCTCGATGGCCTCCTTCCAGGTGAGAATGTCAGGTCGACCGGTGAGTGGCGGGGTGACCAAGATCCTGTCCGGCGTAAACTTGAAGTAGCCGTAGCTCTTTGCTATCCCACCCGCCATCACCTGAGTCGCCGACATCGGCGACAACCCGCTTCGTCGACCTCCGATGTCACCCTGCAAGGAGCCTGCAGCCGTCGACAACTGCCTCCCTCGCTCCTGAACGCCGCCGACTTCATCGGCGTGAATCACACCACGCTGCCTCGACGTGCCTCCCGCACTGCTGCCGACTTGGCCACCTCCGGCGTTGACGCCCACGTCAACGCCACCTTCGTTGGTCACCGGTCGTGGAGAAGCTGATCGAGAAGAGGGATGCTCCGTCGCCCACATGGAGCGGAGTCCAGCCTCGACGACCACCCAGGGTATCGCCCCATACTCCTGGGCCTCATGGCGTCTCCTTGCATCCTCCAGCCGTCCCTCCAGGGTGTCCATCACCTTGGTGTCACCTACGCGCACGCTAGGGACCTGAACGGCTGCCAGCCTACGAACAACTTAGGTAAGTGACGTCTACGTTGACCTGACTGAAAGGTAAGTCGTGTGCCGTCCACGCTCACCGCACCATGCGGAGATAACTACTACAACGGGAGCTAGACAACGGGCTAGGCACGGGTGCTCATGTGATCTCTGCGTTCGTCGGTCCTTAGTCGTTTTCCTAGTGCACACACAGCTTGCTAGTTCACGGGGCAAGTTGGCAAGAGTTTCACTAGAGAAGGTTGACAACAATGGTACAAAAATGAAGTTGGCATGGCAAGACTACATCAGAGCTAGCACTCAGGTCGGTCGACTGCCAGCGCAGCATGGTCGACCGCGTTCCAGCACGACTTGGTCGACCGCGCTCCAGCAGTGCAAAGTCGACGGCGTGCCAGCGTCGCAGGTTGGCGGCGTGCCAGCGTTGCTCCCGCAGAACAGCAGTGCACCCGCTTCGCAGGTGCTCGCAGACGATTGGCGGGCTGAGCCTCGTCACCTGCACAGCGCACACACCAAGTCATCCTCGTGCTGACGACTCCACCTGATCCGCCATGTCGACCTCGGAATACCACCACGGAGGTCGGACTCGCCAACTTCGCCTGGGCGACCGTCGCACTCCTTTGCAGAACCTCGTCACCCAGGTAACCTGGTCGACCGGGCAACCACATCGACCAGCTGCTCCCGTATGTGCCCGTCGACCTCCCAAGTCGACGACCACCACCTCGTCGACCTCACCAGGTCGACCACACCCCTGGTCGACCAGCTCCAGGTCGACGTCACTCCTGGTCGACCAGCTCCAGGTCGTCAGCCGACCAACCAAGTCGGCTACCAGAAGTTGGCGTCACCAAGTTGACGTCCTCCGCAGGTCGACTTCCCAGGTCGACCTCCCTGAAGTCGGCTTCATACTAAAGTCGACCCCGTGCAGTGGTCCCGTGCAGGTCGACCTCCTCGTCAACCAGCTCGTCCACTGCTGCAGGTCGGCTGCTCCCCTCACATCCGACCACGAACTCGGCTCCGCCCAAGCGAGGACGGGGCCAACACACAACTCCCGTTGACAAAGAGGACACGACAACCCGGGTGGTAAAAATGCCAGGCTCTTAGCGTCAATTGGGAAGCCATGGAAGACACAGCGAAGAGTGTGAGGAGAGAGCTTGTGCGTGGGAGGATCGCGGATAAGAGCAAGGGAAGCACAGACCCGAAATGCTGACGCATCACCAAACGCTCCCGTCCACCGTAAAGTAGGGGAGGTCTCTGGGTGGGAGACACGGGGCCAGAGGTTGAGCTGCTCAGCGGCGTATCGGACCGCAAACGGCCATAGAAAATAGGGAGCAGCCTCATGGACGATGGAGGTGCGAGCAACCTCCATGACCAAGCCAATGCGATGCTCTCCAATCCAATTCTGCTGCGGAAAGGCCGGAAGAGTGAATAACTGGGCGATGCCCTCAGAAGCGTGAATGACTGGGCGATGCCCTCAGCGCCACAAAAGTCCTCGAGGAGGCGGGAGCAAAACTCACCACCTCGGTCAGAGTGCAGCTGCAGGACTGGGAGGTCCTGCCGGAATCGAGCGCTGAGCTGGCGACGGACAGCATGGATCCAGCGGATCAACACACTGTGGCATCCGCCTTGCTCTACAAGGGGAAGACAGTGGTGTAGCACGTGTATTTGTCAACAACCGGCAAATAGTAGTACTCTCCGCCCCGTCCAGTGAAGCGGGCTGGACCCCACACGTCCATGTGGAGGGTCTCCAGAGGAGCTGTGGTCGGAGGTGTTATAGTCACAATAGGCTTGAATGTGCCTAAAACGAAAGATAGAGAGCACAGACGGATTTCTGCACAGCGGCTTCAAACGTTGATAGCGTTCTGGTCACAGCTGCAAATGACTTGATTCAAATTGGATCTGGAGCGTCTTCTCGTCGTCTACAATTAGCAATTTAGATTGCACGATTTGATAAAGAATTGACGACACAGCGTCGGTTTGAACGAACGGTACTATGGCAGCCACTATAGTCTTAGAACACAAGATAGGAAGAGTTACGAGTTGGGAATGACTCCCAGCTCCTACAAACCCCAAGAGCCGAGGTACAGTGATGTGGAACAGTGCCACACTGTCCCCAACCACGAAGGGTTTAGGGTGAAATGTTACACTAGGGCCTACACCAAGTGAAATGTTACACTACACAAAGTAATGTAACTATCTTCAATATCTTGAGGTGTACCCTTTTTTGGCGAGCTTCGAAATCACTTGAGGCTTGACACCAAGGCTCGGGCTCTTCATCACAAACTCATCCTTGAGTTCTTGATGGGTCTGCTGCACACACCTGCGACACGCCGAACGTTCGACACAGGACAAAATAGAAACCGCGCACGACAAAATAGAAACCGCGCGCGAGACACAAACGACCGCGTAGCACGCGTCTAACGATAACTCGCTATTGACTCGACACACACACTCGACATCATGACTCAACATTCACACACAATTATAAGCATGAAATATATATTATCCCATGCCCTCATACCATTCCATACACACACACATTCACGCACACGGACAACAAGCCGAGTGCAAACCGTAGGGTTGCACCAACAAACTCCCCCTCGGATTGTTGGCCTTAGGATATGTTGCTCTCTCAGTTCAGAGCCATCCCAGCCAGCTTGCAACACTTCCAATGCTGCTGCTCACCAGCCTCTTGGTCATCATGTCAGCCGGCTGCCCCGTGGTCTTCACGTAGCGCAACTCAACTTCACCCGCGGTTACCATGCTCCTCGTCCAATGCCACTTCACCCTCATGTGCTTCGTGAGTCCATGCAACACAGGGTTCTTAGCAAGAGCAATGGCACCCTGGCTGTCACAGTACAGTGGGGTAGGTCCTTGCTGCTCCTCCCCCAATTCAGCCAACAAACGCCGCTGCCACACAATCTCCCGTACGGCACGGAAGAGTGCCATGTACTCGGACTCCACCGAGCTCAAAGCTTGGTCAACCTGCTTCTTGCTCTCCCAAGCAGTTGGGCCTCCACCAACACAGCATATGAAGCCTCCCACACTTGTCATGTCCTCTGGTTCTGATGCATATGAAGCATCCGAGTAGGCGGTGAGGAACAAACGCCCGGGTTCAACACCATCCGCGCCCTTTTGGCGCCTTTGTGCCGCCGGCGAGTATTGCAGCCCAACGGTCGGTGTTTGGCCAAGATACTTGGCCACCCTCATTCCAGCTGCTACCTGCTCCTCATTAGGGCATTGCACAACCCTAGCCAGCTGCCCGGTAGCAACGCGACGTCCGGGTCGGGTGTTTACCGCCGCTACATGAGGCTGCCCACCACCGAGTGGAAATCGGCGCCTCTCCTCTTCACAACGCTCTCCTCCTCTGGTCCCTTCACAACACTTGAACCCAGAGGGAAAGGGTGTAGCCACATGGCCTTCCCTCTGCCCAAAGTTGGCAGCCAATGCCTCCAGGTACTTTCGTTGATGCACCCGCATGCACCGCTTCTCCACGTCTCGTTCGATGTGGAGCCCAAGGTAGAAGTTCACGTCACCAAGGGACTTGCACTTGAACTTGTCTTGCAGCTTCAGCATCACCTCCTTCACAAGGTCAGGAGAGGGTGAGAAGATCAGGATGTCGTCCACGTAAACCCCCATGAAGCTCCTCTGCTCCCCCTCGCCAAGCATGAACAAGGAGTGATCGGCCGTTGAGGGAGTGAAGCCGATCCCCTCCAACACTTCGCGCAGCTTCATGTACCATTGCCTAGGGGCCTGCTTCAGCCCATAGAGGGCCTTCTTCAGCTTCCACACTCTGCCACTACCATCATCAAACCCCTCTGGCTGCGCCATAAAAATCTCCTCCTCAAGGATGCCGTTAAGGAATGCCGTTACGATGTCCATTTGCTTTACTACCCATCCTTTGATGGCGGCTCCCGCGAATAGGGTTCGCAGCGTCGTCGGCTTCACCACAGGGGCAAACAGCTTCCTTGAAGTCCACCTTCTCCTTCTGCTGGTACCCCTTGGCTACAAGCCTAGACTTGTAGCGCTCGATCTTGCCGTCGGCATCCGACTTGATTTTGAAGAGCCACTTGGACGTTATCGCGTACGCCCTCCGGTAGCTCACCAATTCAAACGTGTCCCATTCTCCCTCGATGCTCTTCAGCTCACTCTCCATGGCCTTCTTCACTCCTCAGCATCACTACTCTCCAAAGCCTCCTTGAGAGTTGCTGGTTCTCCGGCATCTCCACCGGAGAGAAAACGCGAAGGCACACTCTCGTAGTCACTCTTCCTCGTCGTCTCCGACCATCATTGCCGCTCCGGCCAGGGCTGTCTGCCCTGCTGTCACCGGCGCATCATAGGTCAGCCTATTAGGGGGTTGAACTCTCCTCTTCCCCATTCCTTCCTCCTCAGCTGCGGGACTTGAAGGCCTTGGCGTTGCTGCGGTGTGGCTCGAATCCGTGGAGCACCTCGTAGTATGGGAGGGAGTGACGGTGCACGCTCGCTCACTTGCTGCACCTCCTCCTCTTCTTCCTCTGCATCATTGGCCTCCTCTCCCCCATTCCAAGGAGGATTGCCTTGTGGTTGTGCTGCCGCTGCTCAGCTCCAAAGGCAAGCTCCACATGCTCCAAACCGGACTCTTCACCTCCCAAACCGCACGCTATCTTCGCCTCATTCTCTCCGCCTTCCAATCCTTGTACATGAAGTTCTCCATGAACTTGCAGTCCCTGCTCACCAAGAACTTCTTGGTGAATGGGTCCCAAAGAAGCCATCCCTTGCTGTTTTGAGCCATGCCCCAATGTGCACGGCCCACACCGCCTTGGCACCAAGCTTGTTGTGCCGAAGATGCTTAGGCACGAGCGCCATGCACATGCACCCGAACAACCCGAAGCATATCACCTTTGGCTTCCTTCCTAGCCACTCCACATAGTGGCACCCATTTGTCTGCTCCCACATGAGTCAAGGCTCTGTTCTTGGCCACACACGCGCTCCGCACCGCATCAGGCCAGAAATAGTCGGGTAGCCCGGCTTCAATGAGCAACCCGCGTGCCGCCTCCGTGATTGTGCGGTTCGCTCGCTCGGCGATGCCGTTCATTGCAGGGGAGTATGGCATGGTGAGGGAGTGCCGAATACCATTCTTCTTCAGCCACAACCCAAACTCCTTGCTCAGGAACTCTCCCCCTCGATCGGTGCGGATTGACTTGACTAGACGGTCTTGTTGCCGCTCCACCATCGGGAACCAATCCGTCTTCAACGTTTCAGCCACGTCGCTCTTCTTGGCCAGCACGTACACCCAAGTCATGCGGGTGTAGACGTCGACAATGGTGAGAAAATACTTAGCTCCAGCAGCTCCAAGCTTCAGGGGGCCCACCACGTCCATCACCACCTCATCAAGCGGTGCCTTTGCCGTTGCCTCCGAACTAGGGAACGGAAACCGGGTGAACTTGGCTTGAATGCACGTCGGGCAGCCAAGCACCTCATCGGGCTCCCCCTTCACACGTATGCCAGCAACCATCTCATTCTTCACTAACTGCTGCAAGATGGGCAGGGCCACATGCCCCATGCGCCGATGCAAGGTGAGCCAATCACACTCCCCCGTAGCCGAAGTTGGATTGGAGAATGCCGCGCTCGCAATAGCGCCCCACATACTCTCTCCGTAGTCCTCCTCCGCTGCTGCCTTTGGGTTCTCCTCACCCTTTTGCTGCTCCTTGGTTGCTGCACCACTCTCCTTAGGTTCACTGAACTTGCTGGTCCCTCCAGGTTTGCTCTTCTTGAGCTCATTCTCCTTAGCGCGACCGTTCGCGCCATTGTCGCTACCGACCGCTCCATCCTTGGTGCTGATGCTTGCTGCCACTTGCCTCTCCTTAGGCATAGGGACCACTGGGATCTGCCACATCTCGTTGTAGACATCCCTGTCCTCATGAAGGTCCCAAAGAATTCGATCGCCAAGCCTTGCGGTGTAGGTCTTGGCTCCCTTCGAGTTCGTGTCCATGCCGGCCTTTGCCAACCGCCGCACGGAAATCAGGTTTGCAGCAAGGCTGGGCACCCAAAGCACGTTCTTGAGGCCCACCATCTTCCCATCAGCACCCTTGAACATGGCCTTGCCCATGCCTTTCACCTCTGCTCGCTGCCCCAAAGCCGATGTGACATGCTTCACCGGTGACGGCTCGAGTTCGGTGAGCAAGTCCGGGCGAGGTGTCATGCTATAGGTAGCGCCACTATCAATCACCCAATAGTCCAGGGGGTGTAGGGTCACCTTCCCCACAGCTGCTGGCTCCTCAAAGCCTTCATCCTTCTCTGGACCAGCCGGTACTTGCGTCGACACGAAGTAGAATAGACCCGGTATCGATCGTCGCTCGGGTCCTTGTCGTTGTCTCCGCTCTTCATGTTTGCAGCTCCGCCACCGCGACCGCCACGGCCTCCACGGCCTCGTCCTCTCCCTCCTCCTGCTCCTCTACCCTCTTGGCCTTGAGCAGGGGTCCAACCATCAGGGAGTTTGTAGCAGTCGCGCCACATGTGTCCGCTCTTGTGGCAATAGTGACACTCGCCGTCGAATCGGCCGCGACCGCGTCCGTAGCTCTTGTCGTCGCTGCCGTAACCGCCACTCCTGCGGCCTCCGCCGAAGTTGCTGCCACCAAACCTTCCTCCCCCTTGTCCTCTGCCTCTTCCTCGACCATATCCACGGCCGATGCTCGCTGCCCCAGCGCCATCCGCACTCGCCAACTCACGGCGGCGGAAATCCTCTTGAAGGATAGCTCGCTTCACGTCTTCAAGCGAGAGGCGGGGCAAGTCGCGATTAAGGTTGATGATGAGCGAGGACCATGACTCTGGGAGTAAGGCCAGCAACTTGGTCTTCTTTTGGAGCTCACTGTAGTTCAAATCAGCTCCCTCAAGCCGCGTCAACAAGTCGAAGAATTTCTGCACCCCTTCTTCAACCGCTTCGTCTTCTTCAATTCGTAGTGCCGCCATTTGCCGTTCCAACACCACCGCTACCGCCGCTGTTGCAGGAGCATGTACACCCTTGAGAGCAGCCCATGCCTTTGGTCCTTTCTCTGGTTCACGCTGGAATGGCTTGATGTGACGGATCTGACTGCTCCCCAACGCTTGCCCAAGTAAGAGATAGCCTTGTGCGCTCTTCCGCACCCACGGGCTCTTCTCCGGGTCGTTCTCGGGGCGCTTCTCCGTTCCTTCCATCACCTCCAGCAGGTCATAGTGGTCAAAGATGTTCTCCATCTTGAAGGACCATTCAGCAAAGTTGTCACCGTTGAACTTGTCAAGCCCAAACACCCTAGGCTCATCCCTAGGTGGGCCAAGACTTGGTTGCATGGGCGCCATGGCTGAATCACGGGGTTGGCCTTGAGCTTGAGCTTCTCCACTGCCACCAGCACCTCTGCCACCCCTTTCGTCAGGTCCAGACATTGTCGAAACTGCTCCAAGGGGCTCTGATACCACTTGTTATAGTCACAATAGGCTTGAATGTGCCTAAAACGAAAGATAGAGAGCACAGACGGATTTCTGCACAGCGGCTTCAAACGTTGATAGCGTTCTGGTCACAGCTGCAAATGACTTGATTCAAATTGGATCTGGAGCCTCTTCTCGTCGTCTACAATTAGCAATTTAGATTGCACGATTTGATAAAGAATTGACGACACAGCGTCGGTTTGAACGAACGGTACTATGGCAGCCACTATAGTCTTAGAACACAAGATAGGAAGAGTTACGAGTTGGGAATGACTCCCAGCTCCTACAAACCCCAAGAGCCGAGGTACAGTGATGTGGAACAGTGCCACACTGTCCCCAACCACGAAGGGTTTAGGGTGAAATGTTACACTAGGGCCTACACCAAGTGAAATGTTACACTACACAAAGTAATGTAACTATCTTCAATATCTTGAGGTGTACCCTTTTTGGCGAGCTTCGAAATCACTTGAGGCTTGACACCAAGGCTCGGGCTCTTCATCACAAACTCATCCTTGAGTTCTTGATGGGTCTGCTGCACACACCTGCGGACACGCCGAACGTTCGACACAGGACAAAATAGAAACCGCGCACGACAAAATAGAAACCGTGCGCGAGACACAAACGACCGCGTAACACGCGTCTAGCGATAACTCGCTATTGACTCGACACACACACTCGACATCATGACTCAACATTCACACACAATTATAAGCATGAAATATATATTATCCCATGCCCTCATACCATTCCATACACACACACATTCACGCACACGGACAACAAGCCGAGTGCAAACCGTAGGGTTGCACCAACAGGAGGAAACGAGGAGGAGTGAGGAGCAGCGCCGTGCCGCCCCTCGACGTAGGGAAGGCACGACAACGCAAGCGACCTTGGGAGCGAGGGCAGGGATCTGTGGAGGCCAGACACAAGGAGACGGGAGTGCATGCCACGCAGGCCTGGCAAGGAGGGGTGACTGAGTCGGTGGTGCTAGAGGAGAGTCTGGTGCGTGAGGAGACGACACGAACAAGATGCAACTACCTTAACCGACACAGCTACCTGACCTGACTCAGCCACCTGTGCGGGCTCGGTGGTCAGTGTGTACAGACCAGACCCAGGCCTCCGAGTGAACATGGCGAGGTGCTCGCCAGAGCGTGAGTCCATACAGATTGCCACGAGCTCTCCCCCGGGCTGGGCAACAGTGATAAACTGGTCCTGTAGGACATCTGTATAGGTACAGGAAGGGCAGGCGTGGCCGAGCAGGCGCGCGCGGGCACAGCGCGTGCGGGGCAGGGCAGGGGAGCAGGGGCAGGGCAAGTGCGCTGGGCAAGGCACACGCGCGCGGGCACGGCGGG
Organism: Closterium sp. Naga37s-1; assembly: GCA_947471745.1. Taxonomy (NCBI): domain Eukaryota; kingdom Viridiplantae; phylum Streptophyta; class Zygnematophyceae; order Desmidiales; family Closteriaceae; genus Closterium; species Closterium sp. Naga37s-1. The sequence continues at coordinate 3,335,981 of CANJKZ010000738.1, forward strand.
CTGCAAGGGCAGAACGCACGCGCCCTGGCAGAGCAGGGCAGCCGCGCTTGCAAGACGGCAGTGCGGGGCAAGGCGCACATGCGTGGGCAAGGCGCTTACGGGGCAGGGCACTGGTCGTTGGGC